>JAJJWW010015658.1:0-153406 GCA_023531295.1 Papaver armeniacum
AACGGGGATGGAGGTAAAAACGCCCTGGAGAAAACCCTAGAATAAAAGAAGAATTTTTCCGGTGTATAGAATACGAATTTGAGTTGTATTTAAAGGAGAAAATACTTGCAAATCAAGTTAGGTTTTGGTTTTCTTTAAAAACTAGTAAAACACCTAAAAAGAATTTACCCATAAATAAAACTCTAAAAATATTTTAGGAATTAATTTCCTAAAGAAAAACTCGCCCAAAAAACAAATCCGAGTAGAAGAGGAACTTGGTGCATGGCATACGCGCATATCGCAAGGGACCCCAATGGACCAAGCTTGGCCTTCTTACCTTAAGGGTCCAATCAATATCCAAAGGACTCATACCGGCACAGCAACAAGGTCCCTATAACACTAAACTTATTCCCAACTCCCAAGTAGAAATAAAGGAGCTCTTTTTCTTCTTTACTTTACTTTACTCTCTCAAATTTGAAAAGCTAATAAATTTCTTATCAAAAATATCTTTCCAACCATAACCCCTTTCTCTGATTCAAACAAGTTCTTTCAAAACCCATCCCTAATTAGTCTTCAAATGCACATTATGTCTAGAGAAATCGTGTATTCTTCAAATTTTACTTCTTGTGTACATTTGAAACCGAAATCAAAAAAGATAAAGTCTTAGATTTTATTATTTTACTTCAGATCACTCTCTACAACAAAAGCTGTGGATTGTCTGTAGTTCATGGGGATAACAAAAAAGATTAATCTACTGTTGTTATAATTGATCAACAAGAAGATAACGAGAAAGAAGTCATTTCCGGGGTTTTCATGTTACTTCTATCATCACTATTTATGGTGAAACTGTTGGGATCTTGCAACAATGAACAACACGTTAGATGTATCGAAAATAATATGTAAAGAACTAATGCGAAACAACTCTACCGAAATAACTTGACGAGGGCAGAATCACAGGTTCAACAAGTTGTCCTTAACACATTAGTTCGCGGGTATACTCGAGTTGAGTAATGCTAAACCCTCACAGCAAGATGTGTCCAGGATAAGATCGCCCGATATAACTTGAGTTAGCACAACGCAAGTTACCCTCTCTTCGAACTCAAAGAACAGGGATGGAGGTAAAAACGCCGGAGAAAACCCTAGAATAAAAGAAGAATTTTTCCGGTGTATAGAATACAGAATTTCGAGTTGTATTTAAAGGAGAAAATACTTGCAAATCAAGTTAGGTTTTGGTTTTCTTTAAAAAACTAGTAAAACACCTAAAAAGAATTTACCCATAAATAAAACTCTAAAAATATTTTAGGAATTAATTTCCTAAAGAAAAACTCGCCCAAAAAAACAAATCCGAGTAGAAGAGGAACTTGGTGCATGGCATACGCGCATATCGCAAGGGACCCCAATGGACCAAGCTTGGCCTTCTTACCTTAAGGGTCCAATCAATATCCAAAGGACTCATACCGGCACAGCAACAAGGTCCCTATAACACTAAACTTATTCCCAACTCCCAAGTAGAAATAAAGGAGCTCTTTTTCTTCTTTACTTTACTTTACTCTCTCGAAGGTCGAAAAGCTAATAAATTTCTTATCAAAAATATCTTTCCAACCATAACCCCTTTCTCTGATTCAAACAAGTTCTTTCAAAACCCATCCCTAATTAGTCTTCAAATGCACAGTTATGTCTAGAGAAATCGTGTATTCTTCAAATTTTACTTCTTGTGTACATTTGAAACCGAGAAATCAAAAAAGATAAAGTCTTAGATTTTATTATTTTACTGAGATCACTCTCTACAACAAAAAGTGTGGATTGTCTGTAGTTCATGGGGATAACAAAAAAGATTAATCTACTGTTGTTATAATTGATCAACAAGAAGATAACGAGAAAGAAGTCATTTCCGGGGTTTTCATGTTACTTCTATCATCACTATTTATGGTGAAACTGTTGGGATCTTGCAACAATGAACAGCATGTTAGATGTATCGAAAATAATATGTAAAGAACTAATGCGAAACAACTCTACCGAAATAACTTGACGAGGGCAGAATCACAGGTTCAACAAGTTGTCCTTAACACATTAGTTCGCGGGTATACTCGAGTTGAGTAATGCTAAACCCCTCACAGCGAAGATGTGTCCAGGATAAGACTGCCCGATATAACTTGAGTTAGCACAACGCAAGTTACCCTCTCTTCGAACTCAAGAACGGGGATGGAGGTAAAAACGTCCTGGAGAAAACCCTAGAATAAAAGAAGAATTTTTCCGGTGTATAGAATACGAATTTCGAGTTGTATTTAAAGGAGAAAATACTTGCAAATCAAGTTAGGTTTTGGTTTTCTTTAAAAAACTAGTAAAACACCTAAAAGAATTTACCCATAAATAAAACTCTAAAAATATTTTAGGAATTAATTTCCTAAAGAAAAACTCGCCCAAAAAACAAATCCGAGTAGAAGAGGAACTTGGTGCATGGCATACGCGCATATCGCAAGGGACCCCAATGGACCAAGCTTGGCCTTCTTACCTTAAGGGTCCAATCAATATCCTAAGGACTCATACCGGCACAAAGAACAAGGTCCCTATAACACTAAACTTATTCCCAACTCCCAAGTAGAAATAAAGGAGCTCTTTTTCTTCTTTACTTTACTTTACTCTCTCGAAGAAAATTTGAAAAGCTAATAAATTTCTTATCAAAAATATCTTTCCAACCATAACCCCTTTCTCTCGATTCAAACAAGTTCTTTCAAAACCCATCCCTAATTAGTCTTCAAATGCACAGTTATGTCTAGAGAAATCGTGTATTCTTCAAATTTTACTTCTTGTGTACATTTGAAACTTAAATCAAAAAAAGATAAAGTCTTAGATTTTATTATTTTACTTCAGATCACTCTCTACAACAAAAGTCGTGGATTGTCCGTAGTTCATGGGGATAACAAAAAGATTAATCTACTTGTTGTTATAATTGATCAACAAGAAGATAACGAGAAAGAAGTCATTTCCGGGTTTTCATGTTACTTCTATCATCACTATTTATGGTGAAACTGTTGGGATCTTGCAACAATGAACAAGACGTTAGATGTATCGAAAATAATATGTAAAGAACTAATGCGAAACAACTCTACCGAAATAACTTGACGAGGGCGAGAATCACGGGTTCAACAAGTTGTCCTTAACACATTAGTTCGCGGGTATACTCGAGTTGAGTAATGCTAAACCCCTCACAGCGAAGATGTGTCCGGGATAAGAGCGCCCGATATAACTTGAGTTAGCACAACGCAAGTTACCCTCTCTTCGAACTCAAAGAACGGGATGGAGGTAAAAACGTCCGGAGAAAACCCTAGAATAAAAGAAGAATTTTTCCGGTGTATAGAATACGAGAATTTCGAGTTGTATTTAAAGGAGAAAATACTTGCAAATCAAGTTAGGTTTTGGTTTTCTTTAAAAAACTAGTAAAACACCTAAAAAGAATTTACCCATAAATAAAACTCTAAAAATATTTTAGGAATTAATTTCCTAAAGAAAAACTCGCCCAAAAAACAAATCCGAGTAGAAGAGGAACTTGGTGCATGGCATACGCGCATATCGCAAGGGACCCCAATGGACCAAGCTTGGCCTTCTTACCTTAAGGGTCCAATCAATATCCAAAGGACTCATACCTAAGCACAGCAACAAGGTCCCTATAACACTAAACTTATTCCCAACTCCCAAGTAGAAATAAAGGAGCTCTTTTTCTTCTTTACTTTACTTTACTCTCCAAGGCCGAAAAGCTAATAAATTTCTTATCAAAAATATCTTTCCAACCATAACCCCTTTCTCTCGATTCAAACAAGTTCTTTCAAAACCCATCCCTAATTAGTCTTCAAATGCACAGTTATGTCAGAGAAATCGTGTATTCTTCAAATTTTACTTCTTGTGTACATTTGAAACCGTAAATCAAAAAAGATAAAGTCTTAGATTTTATTATTTTACTTGAGATCACTCTCTACAACAAAAGCTGTGGATTGTCCGTAGTTCATGGGGATAACAAAAAGATTAATCTCTTTTGTTGTTATAATTGATCAACAAGAAGATAACGAGAAAGAAGTCATTTCCGGGTTTTCATGTTACTTCTATCATCACTATTTATGGTGAAACTGTTGGGATCTTGCAACAATGAACAAAGACGTTAGATGTATCGAAAATAATATGTAAAGAACTAATGCGAAACAACTCTACCGAAATAACTTGACGAGGGCAGAATCACGGGTTCAACAAGTTGTCCTTAACACATTAGTTCGCGGGTATACTCGAGTTGAGTAATGCTAAACCCCTCACAGCGAAGATGTGTCCAGGATAAGACCGCCCGATATAACTTGAGTTAGCACAACGCAAGTTACCCTCTCTTCGAACTCAGCAATGGGATGGATGGAGGTAAAAACGTGCGGAGAAAACCCTAGAATAAAAGAAGAATTTTTCCGGTGTATAGAATCTGAATTTCGAGTTGTATTTAAAGGAGAAAATACTTGCAAATCAAGTTAGGTTTTGGTTTTCTTTAAAAACTAGTAAAACACCTAAAAAGAATTTACCCATAAATAAAACTCTAAAAATATTTTAGGAATTAATTTCCTAAAGAAAAACTCGCCCAAAAAACAAATCCGAGTAGAAGAGGAACTTGGTGCATGGCATACGCGCATATCGCAAGGGACCCCAATGGACCAAGCTTGGCCTTCTTACCTTAAGGGTCCAATCAATATCCAAAGGACTCATATACAAGCACAAAGAACAAGGTCCCTATAACACTAAACTTATTCCCAACTCCCAAGTAGAAATAAAGGAGCTCTTTTTCTTCTTTACTTTACTTTACTCTCGAAGAAATTTGAAAAGCTAATAAATTTCTTATCAAAAATATCTTTCCAACCATAACCCCTTTCTCCGATTCAAACAAGTTCTTTCAAAACCCATCCCTAATTAGTCTTCAAATGCACAGTTATGTCTAGAGAAATCGTGTATTCTTCAAATTTTACTTCTTGTGTACATTTGAAACCGAAATCAAAAAAGATAAAGTCTTAGATTTTATTATTTTACTTGAGATCACTCTCTACAACAAAAGCTGTGGATTGTCCGTAGTTCATGGGGATAACAAAAAAGATTAATCTACCGTTGTTATAATTGATCAACAAGAAGATAACGAAAGAAGTCATTTCCGGGTTTTCATGTTACTTCTATCATCACTATTTATGGTGAAACTGTTGGGATCTTGCAACAATGAACAGAGACGTTAGATGTATCGAAAATAATATGTAAAGAACTAATGCGAAACAACTCTACCGAAATAACTTGACGAGGGCAGAATCACGGGTTCAACAAGTTGTCCTTAACACATTAGTTCGCGGGTATACTCGAGTTGAGTAATGCTAAACCCCTCACAGCGAAGATGTGTCCAGGATAAGACGCCGATATAACTTGAGTTAGCACAACGCAAGTTACCTCTCTTCGAACTCAGCAACGGGGATGGAGGTAAAAACGCCCGGAGAAAACCCTAGAATAAAAGAAGAATTTTCCGGTGTATAGAATACGGAATTTCGAGTTGTATTTAAAGGAGAAAATACTTGCAAATCAAGTTAGGTTTTGGTTTTCTTTAAAAAACTAGTAAAACACCTAAAAAGAATTTACCCATAAATAAAACTCTAAAAATATTTTAGGAATTAATTTCCTAAAGAAAAACTCGCCCAAAAAAAACAAATCCGAGTAGAAGAGGAACTTGGTGCATGGCATACGCGATATCGCAAGGGACCCCAATGGACCAAGCTTGGCCTTCTTACCTTAAGGGTCCAATCAATATCCAAAGGACTCATACCGGCACAAAGAACAAGGTCCCTATAACACTAAACTTATTCCCAACTCCCAAGTAGAAATAAAGGAGCTCTTTTTCTTCTTTACTTTACTTTACTCTCTCGAAGGCTGAAAAGCTAATAAATTTCTTATCAAAAATATCTTTCCAACCATAACCCCTTTCTCCGATTCAAACAAGTTCTTTCAAAACCCATCCCTAATTAGTCTTCAAATGCACAGTTATGTCTAGAGAAATCGTGTATTCTTCAAATTTTACTTCTTGTGTACATTTGAAACCGTAAATCAAAAAAGATAAAGTCTTAGATTTTATTATTTTACTTGAGATCACTCTCTACAACAAAAGCCGTGGATTGTCCGTAGTTCATGGGGATAACAAAAAGATTAATCTACCGTTGTTATAATTGATCAACAAGAAGATAACGAAAGAAGTCATTTCCGGTTTTCATGTTACTTCTATCATCACTATTTATGGTGAAACTGTTGGGATCTTGCAACAATGAACAGCACGTTAGATGTATCGAAAATAATATGTAAAGAACTAATGCGAAACAACTCTACCGAAATAACTTGACGAGGGCAGAATCACAGGTTCAACAAGTTGTCCTTAACACATTAGTTCGCGGGTATACTCGAGTTGAGTAATGCTAAACCCCTCACAGCGAAGATGTGTCCAGGATAAGATCGCCCGATATAACTTGAGTTAGCACAACGCAAGTTACCCTCTCTTCGAACTCAAAGAACAGGATGGAGGTAAAAACGTCGGAGAAAACCCTAGAATAAAAGAAGAATTTTTCCGGTGTATAGAATACGAATTTCGAGTTGTATTTAAAGGAGAAAATACTTGCAAATCAAGTTAGGTTTTGGTTTTCTTTAAAAAACTAGTAAAACACCTAAAAGAATTTACCCATAAATAAAACTCTAAAAATATTTTAGGAATTAATTTCCTAAAGAAAAACTCGCCCAAAAAACAAATCCGAGTAGAAGAGGAACTTGGTGCATGGCATACGCGCATATCGCAAGGGACCCCAATGGACCAAGCTTGGCCTTCTTACCTTAAGGGTCCAATCAATATCCAAAGGACTCATACAAGCACAAAGAACAAGGTCCCTATAACACTAAACTTATTCCCAACTCCCAAGTAGAAATAAAGGAGCTCTTTTTCTTCTTTACTTTACTTTACTCTCTCGAAGGTCGAAAAGCTAATAAATTTCTTATCAAAAATATCTTTCCAACCATAACCCCTTTCTCTCGATTCAAACAAGTTCTTTCAAAACCCATCCCTAATTAGTCTTCAAATGCACAGTTATGTCTAGAGAAATCGTGTATTCTTCAAATTTTACTTCTTGTGTACATTTGAAACCGTAAATAAAAAAAGATAAAGTCTTAGATTTTATTATTTTACTTCAGATCACTCTCTACAACAAAAGCTGTGGATTGTCTGTAGTTCATGGGGATAACAAAAAAGATTAATCTACTGTTGTTATAATTGATCAACAAGAAGATAACGAGAAAGAAGTCATTTCCGGGGTTTCATGTTACTTCTATCATCACTATTTATGGTGAAACTGTTGGGATCTTGCAACAATGAGCACGTTAGATGTATCGAAAATAATATGTAAAGAACTAATGCGAAACAACGAAATAACTTGACGAGGGCAGAATCACGGGTTCAACAAGTTGTCCTTAACACATTAGTTCGCGGGTATACTCGAGTTGAGTAATGCTAAACCCCTCACAGTGCGAAGATGTGTGATAAGAGATATAACTTGAGTTAGCACAACGCAAGTTACCTCTCTTCGAACTCAAAGAACAGGATGGAGGTAAAAACGTCTGGAGAAAACCCTAGAATAAAAGAAGAATTTTTCGGTGTATAGAATACGAATTTCGAGTTGTATTTAAAGGAGAAAATACTTGCAAATCAAGTTAGGTTTTGGTTTTCTTTTAAAAAATAGTAAAACACCTAAAAGAATTTACCCATAAATAAAACTCTAAAAATATTTTAGGAATTAATTTCCTAAAGAAAAACTCGCCCAAAAAACAAATCCGAGTAGAAGAGGAACTTGGTGCATGGCATACGCGCATATCGCAAGGGACCCCAATGGACCAAGCTTGGCCTTCTTACCTTAAGGGTCCAATCAATATCCAAAGGACTCATACCGGCACAAAGAACAAGGTCCCTATAACACTAAACTTATTCCCAACTCCCAAGTAGAAATAAAGGAGCTCTTTTTCTTCTTTACTTTACTTTACTCTCTGAAGGCTGAAAAGCTAATAAATTTCTTATCAAAAATATCTTTCCAACCATAACCCCTTTCTCCGATTCAAACAAGTTCTTTCAAAACCCATCCCTAATTAGTCTTCAAATGCACAGTTATGTCTAGAGAAATCGTGTATTCTTCAAATTTTACTTCTTGTGTACATTTGAAACCGAGAAATCAAAAAAGATAAAGTCTTAGATTTTATTATTTTACTTGAGATCACTCTCTACAACAAAAGTTTGTGGATTGTCTGTAGTTCATGGGGATAACAAAAAGATTAATCTACTTGTTGTTATAATTGATCAACAAGAAGATAACGAAAGAAGTCAGGTTTTCATTTACTTCTATCATCACTATTTATGGTTACAATCTATCATCACGTTAGATGTATCGAAAATAATATGTAAAGAACTAATGCGAAACAACTCTACCAAAATAACGAGGGCAGAATCACGGGTTCAACAAGTTGTCCTTAACACATTAGTTCGCGGGTATACTCGAGTTGAGTAATGCTAAACCCCTCACAGCGAAGATGTGTCCCGGGATAAGAGGCCCGATATAACTTGAGTTAGCACAACGCAAGTTACCCTCTCTTCGAAAAAGAACAACGGGGATGGAGGTAAAAACGTCGGAGAAAAAGAATAAAAGAAGAATTTTTCCGGTGTATAGAATACGTAATTTCGAGTTGTATTTAAAGGAGAAAATACTTGCAAATCAAGTTAGGTTTTGGTTTTCTTTAAAAAACTAGTAAAACACCTAAAAAGAATTTACCCATAAATAAAACTCTAAAAATATTTTAGGAATTAATTTCCTAAAGAAAAACTCGCCAAAAAAACAAATCCGAGTAGAAGAGGAACTTGGTGCATGGCATACGCGCATATCGCAAGGGACCCCAATGGACCAAGCTTGGCCTTCTTACCTTAAGGGTCCAATCAATATCCAAAGGACTCATACCGCACAAAGAACAAGGTCCCTATAACACTAAACTTATTCCCAACTCCCAAGTAGAAATAAAGGAGCTCTTTTTCTTCTTTACTTTACTTTACTCTCTCAAATTTGAAAAGCTAATAAATTTCTTATCAAAAATATCTTTCCAACCATAACCCCTTTCTCTGATTCAAACAAGTTCTTTCAAAACCCATCCCTAATTAGTCTTCAAATGCACAGTTATGTCTAGAGAAATCGTGTATTCTTCAAATTTTACTTCTTGTGTACATTTGAAACCAGAAATCAAAAAAGATAAAGTCTTAGATTTTATTATTTTACTTCAGATCACTCTCTACAACAAAAGCCGTGGATTGTCCGTAGTTCATGGGGATAACAAAAAGATTAATCTACTGTTGTTATAATTGATCAACAAGAAGATAACGAGAAAGAAGTCATTTCCGGGGTTTTCATGTTACTTCTATCATCACTATTTATGGTGAAACTGTTGGGATCTTGCAACAATGAACAGCACGTTAGATGTATCGAAAATAATATGTAAAGAACTAATGCGAAACAACTCTACCGAAATAACTTGACGAGGGCAGAATTAGTTCAACAAGTTGTCCTTAACACATTAGTTCGCGGGTATACTCGAGTTGAGTAATGCTAAACCCCTGCGAAGATGTGTCCAGGATAAGACGCCCGATATAACTTGAGTTAGCACAACGCAAGTTACCCTCTCTTCGAACTCAAAGAACAGGATGGAGGTAAAAACGTCCTGGAGAAAACCCTAGAATAAAAGAAGAATTTTTCCGGTGTATAGAATACGAATTTCGAGTTGTATTTAAAGGAGAAAATACTTGCAAATCAAGTTAGGTTTTGGTTTTCTTTAAAAAACTAGTAAAACACCTAAAAAGAATTTACCCATAAATAAAACTCTAAAAATATTTTAGGAATTAATTTCCTAAAGAAAAACTCGCCCAAAAAACAAATCCGAGTAGAAGAGGAACTTGGTGCATGGCATACGCGCATATCGCAAGGGACCCCAATGGACCAAGCTTGGCCTTCTTACCTTAAGGGTCCAATCAATATCCAAAGGACTCATACCAAGGCAAGCAACAAGGTCCCTATAACACTAAACTTATTCCCAACTCCCAAGTAGAAATAAAGGAGCTCTTTTTCTTCTTTACTTTACTTTACTCTCTGAAGGCTGAAAAGCTAATAAATTTCTTATCAAAAATATCTTTCCAACCATAACCCCTTTCTCCGATTCAAACAAGTTCTTTCAAAACCCATCCCTAATTAGTCTTCAAATGCACGGTTATGTCTAGAGAAATCGTGTATTCTTCAAATTTTACTTCTTGTGTACATTTGAAACCGAGAAATCAAAAAAGATAAAGTCTTAGATTTTATTATTTTACTTGAGATCACTCTCTACAACAAAAGTCGTGGATTGTCCGTAGTTCATGGGGATAACAAAAAGATTAATCTACCGTTGTTATAATTGATCAACAAGAAGATAACGAAAGAAGTCATTTCCGGGGTTTTCATGTTACTTCTATCATCACTATTTATGGTGAAACTGTTGGGATCTTGCAACAATGAACAAGCACGTTAGATGTATCGAAAATAATATGTAAAGAACTAATGCGAAACAACTCTACCGAAATAACTTGACGAGGGCGAGAATCACGGGTTCAACAAGTTGTCCTTAACACATTAGTTCGCGGGTATACTCGAGTTGAGTAATGCTAAACCCTCACAGCGAAGATGTGTCCAGGATAAGATGCCCGATATAACTTGAGTTAGCACAACGCAAGTTACCCTCTCTTCGAAAAAGCAAAGGATGGAGGTTGAGAGAAAACCTAGAATAAAAGAAGAATTTTTCGGTGTATAGAATACAGGAATTTCGAGTTGTATTTAAAGGAGAAAATACTTGCAAATCAAGTTAGGTTTTGGTTTTCTTTAAAAACTAGTAAAACACCTAAAAAGAATTTACCCATAAATAAAACTCTAAAAATATTTTAGGAATTAATTTCCTAAAGAAAAACTCGCCAAAAAAAAACAAATCCGAGTAGAAGAGGAACTTGGTGCATGGCATACGCGCATATCGCAAGGGACCCCAATGGACCAAGCTTGGCCTTCTTACCTTAAGGGTCCAATCAATATCCAAAGGACTCATACCGCACAAAGAACAAGGTCCCTATAACACTAAACTTATTCCCAACTCCCAAGTAGAAATAAAGGAGCTCTTTTTCTTCTTTACTTTACTTTACTCTCGAAGGCTGAAAAGCTAATAAATTTCTTATCAAAAATATCTTTCCAACCATAACCCCTTTCTCTCGATTCAAACAAGTTCTTTCAAAACCCATCCCTAATTAGTCTTCAAATGCACGATTATGTCTAGAGAAATCGTGTATTCTTCAAATTTTACTTCTTGTGTACATTTGAAACCGAGAAATCAAAAAAGATAAAGTCTTAGATTTTATTATTTTACTTCGAGATCACTCTCTACAACAAAAGTCGTGGATTGTCCGTAGTTCATGGGGATAACAAAAAGATTAATCTTGTTGTTATAATTGATCAACAAGAAGATAACGAGAAAGAAGTCATTTCCGGGGTTTTCATGTTACTTCTATCATCACTATTTATGGTGAAACTGTTGGGATCTTGCAACAATGAACAGCACGTTAGATGTATCGAAAATAATATGTAAAGAACTAATGCGAAACAACTCTACCGAAATAACTTGACGAGGAAGAATCACGGGTTCAACAAGTTGTCCTTAACACATTAGTTCGCGGGTATATCGAGTTGAGTAATGCTAAACCCCTCAACAAGATGTGTCCAGGATAAACCTAGATATAACTTGAGTTAGCACAACGAAGTTACCCTCTCTTCGAACTCAAGCAACGGGGATGGAGGTAAAAACGTCTGGAGAAAACCCTAGAATAAAAGAAGAATTTTCCGGTGTATAGAATACGAGAATTTCGAGTTGTATTTAAAGGAGAAAATACTTGCAAATCAAGTTAGGTTTTGGTTTTCTTTAAAAAACTAGTAAAACACCTAAAAAGAATTTACCCATAAATAAAACTCTAAAAATATTTTAGGAATTAATTTCCTAAAGAAAAACTCGCCCAAAAAACAAATCCGAGTAGAAGAGGAACTTGGTGCATGGCATACGCGCATATCGCAAGGGACCCCAATGGACCAAGCTTGGCCTTCTTACCTTAAGGGTCCAATCAATATCCAAAGGACTCATACCGGCACAAGACAACAAGGTCCCTATAACACTAAACTTATTCCCAACTCCCAAGTAGAAATAAAGGAGCTCTTTTTCTTCTTTACTTTACTTTACTCTCTCGAAGGTTGAAAAGCTAATAAATTTCTTATCAAAAATATCTTTCCAACCATAACCCTTTTCCGATTCAAACAAGTTCTTTCAAAACCCATCCCTAATTAGTCTTCAAATGCACGATTATGTCTAGAGAAATCGTGTATTCTTCAAATTTTACTTCTTGTGTACATTTGAAACCGAGAAATCAAAAAAGATAAAGTCTTAGATTTTATTATTTTACTTGAGATCACTCTCTACAACAAAAGTCGTGGATTGTCCGTAGTTCATGGGGATAACAAAAAGATTAATCTACTGTTGTTATAATTGATCAACAAGAAGATAACGAAAGAAGTCATTTCCGGGTTTTCATGTTACTTCTATCATCACTATTTATGGTGAAACTGTTGGGATCTTGCAACAATGAACACGTTAGATGTATCGAAAATAATATGTAAAGAACTAATGCGAAACAACTCACGAAATAACTTGACGAGGGCAGAATCACGGGTTCAACAAGTTGTCCTTAACACATTAGTTCGGGTATACTCGAGTTGAGTAATGCTAAAACCCCTCACAGCGAAGATGTGTCCAGGATAAGACGCCCGATATAACTTGAGTTAGCACAACGCAAGTTACCCTCTCTTCGAACTCAAAGAATAGGGATGGAGGTAAAAACGTCTGGAGAAAACCCTAGAATAAAAGAAGAATTTTTCGGTGTATAGAATACAGAATTTCGAGTTGTATTTAAAGGAGAAAATACTTGCAAATCAAGTTAGGTTTTGGTTTTCTTTAAAAAACTAGTAAAACACCTAAAAAGAATTTACCCATAAATAAAACTCTAAAAATATTTTAGGAATTAATTTCCTAAAGAAAAACTCGCCCAAAAAACAAATCCGAGTAGAAGAGGAACTTGGTGCATGGCATACGCGCATATCGCAAGGGACCCCAATGGACCAAGCTTGGCCTTCTTACCTTAAGGGTCCAATCAATATCCAAAGGACTCATACCGGCACAGCAACAAGGTCCCTATAACACTAAACTTATTCCCAACTCCCAAGTAGAAATAAAGGAGCTCTTTTTCTTCTTTACTTTACTTTACTCTCTGAAGGCTGAAAAGCTAATAAATTTCTTATCAAAAATATCTTTCCAACCATAACCCCTTTCTCTCGATTCAAACAAGTTCTTTCAAAACCCATCCCTAATTAGTCTTCAAATGCACAGTTATGTCTAGAGAAATCGTGTATTCTTCAAATTTTACTTCTTGTGTACATTTGAAACCGAGAAATCAAAAAAGATAAAGTCTTAGATTTTATTATTTTACTTGAGATCACTCTCTACAACAAAAGTCGTGGATTGTCTCGTAGTTCATGGGGATAACAAAAAGATTAATCTACTGTTGTTATAATTGATCAACAAGAAGATAACGAGAAAGAAGTCATTTCGGGGTTTTCATGTTACTTCTATCATCACTATTTATGGTGAAACTGTTGGGATCTTGCAACAATGAACGTTAGATGTATCGAAAATAATATGTAAAGAACTAATGCGAAACAACTCTACCGAAATTTGACGAGGGCAGAATCACGGGTTCAACAAGTTGTCCTTAACACATTAGTTCGCGGGTATACTGGTTGAGTAATGCTAAACCCCTCACAGCGAAGAGATAAACCCGATATAACTTGAGTTAGCAAACGCAAGTTACCCTCTTCGAACTCAGCAACAGGGATGGAGGTAAAAACGTCTGGAGAAAACCCTAGAATAAAAGAAGAATTTTTCCGGTGTATAGAATACAGAATTTCGAGTTGTATTTAAAGGAGAAAATACTTGCAAATCAAGTTAGGTTTTGGTTTTCTTTAAAAAACTAGTAAAACACCTAAAAAGAATTTACCCATAAATAAAACTCTAAAAATATTTTAGGAATTAATTTCCTAAAGAAAAACTCGCCCAAAAAACAAATCCGAGTAGAAGAGGAACTTGGTGCATGGCATACGCGCATATCGCAAGGGACCCCAATGGACCAAGCTTGGCCTTCTTACCTTAAGGGTCCAATCAATATCCAAAGGACTCATACCAAGCACAAAGAACAAGGTCCCTATAACACTAAACTTATTCCCAACTCCCAAGTAGAAATAAAGGAGCTCTTTTTCTTCTTTACTTTACTTTACTCTCTCGAAGGTTGAAAAGCTAATAAATTTCTTATCAAAAATATCTTTCCAACCATAACCCCTTTCTCCGATTCAAACAAGTTCTTTCAAAACCCATCCCTAATTAGTCTTCAAATGCACAGTTATGTCTAGAGAAATCGTGTATTCTTCAAATTTTACTTCTTGTGTACATTTGAAACCGAAATCAAAAAAGATAAAGTCTTAGATTTTATTATTTTACTTCAGATCACTCTCTACAACAAAAAGTCGTGGATTGTCGTAGTTCATGGGGATAACAAAAAAGATTAATCTACTGTTGTTATAATTGATCAACAAGAAGATAACGAGAAAGAAGTCATTTCCAGGGTTTTCATGTTACTTCTATCATCACTATTTATGGTTGTTGGATCTTGCAACAAACAGCACGTTAGATGTATCGAAAATAATATGTAAAGAACTAATGCGAAACAACTCTACCGAAATAACTTGACGAGGGCAGAATCACGGGTTCAACAAGTTGTCCTTAACACATTAGTTCGCGGGTATACTCGAGTTGAGTAATGCTAAACCCTCACAGCGAAGATGTGTCCAGATAAACCCTAGAATAAAAGTTAGCACAACGAAGTTACCCTCTCTAGAATCAACGAGGGATGGAGGTAAAAACGTTCGAGGAGAAAACCCTAGAATAAAAGAAGAAAATACTGTATAAATCAATTTAGAGTTGTATTTAAAGGAGAAAATACTTGCAAATCAAGTTAGGTTTTGGTTTTCTTTAAAAAACTAGTAAAACACCTAAAAAGAATTTACCCATAAATAAAACTCTAAAAATATTTTAGGAATTAATTTCCTAAAGAAAAAACTCGCCAAAAAACAAATCCGAGTAGAAGAGGAACTTGGTGCATGGCATACGCGCATATCGCAAGGGACCCCAATGGACCAAGCTTGGCCTTCTTACCTTAAGGGTCCAATCAATATCCAAAGGACTCATACAAAGCACAAAGAACAAGGTCCCTATAACACTAAACTTATTCCCAACTCCCAAGTAGAAATAAAGGAGCTCTTTTTCTTCTTTACTTTACTTTACTCTCTCTGAAGGCTGAAAAGCTAATAAATTTCTTATCAAAAATATCTTTCCAACCATAACCCCTTTCTCTCGATTCAAACAAGTTCTTTCAAAACCCATCCCTAATTAGTCTTCAAATGCACGGTTATGTCTAGAGAAATCGTGTATTCTTCAAATTTTACTTCTTGTGTACATTTGAAACCGAGAAATCAAAAAAGATAAAGTCTTAGATTTTATTATTTTACTTGAGATCACTCTCTACAACAAAAGTTGTGGATTGTCCGTAGTTCATGGGGATAACAAAAAAGATTAATCTCTTGTTGTTATAATTGATCAACAAGAAGATAACGAGAAAGAAGTCATTTAGGGGTTTTCATGTTACTTCTATCATCACTATTTATGGTGAAACTGTTGGGATCTTGCAACAATGTTACGTTAGATGTATCGAAAATAATATGTAAAGAACTAATGTGTTAAGGATAACTTGACGAGGGCAGAATCACAGGTTCAACAAGTTATCCTTAACACAGTAGTTCGCGGGTATACTCGAGTTGAGTAATGCTAAACCCTCACAGCGAAGATGTGTCCAGGATAACGCCCGGATAACTTGAGTTAGCACAAAAAGTTACCCTCTCTTCGAACTCAAAGCAACGAGGATGGAGGTAAAAACCTGGAGAAAACCCTAGAATAAAAGAAGAATTTTTAGGTGTATAGAATACGAGAATTTCGAGTTGTATTTAAAGGAGAAAATACTTGCAAATCAAGTTAGGTTTTGGTTTTCTTTAAAAAACTAGTAAAACACCTAAAAAGAATTTACCCATAAATAAAACTCTAAAAATATTTTAGGAATTAATTTCCTAAAGAAAAACTCGCCCAAAAAACAAATCCGAGTAGAAGAGGAACTTGGTGCATGGCATACGCGCATATCGCAAGGGACCCCAATGGACCAAGCTTGGCCTTCTTACCTTAAGGGTCCAATCAATATCCAAAGGACTCATACCGGCACAGCAACAAGGTCCCTATAACACTAAACTTATTCCCAACTCCCAAGTAGAAATAAAGGAGCTCTTTTTCTTCTTTACTTTACTTTACTCTCTGAAGGCTGAAAAGCTAATAAATTTCTTATCAAAAATATCTTTCCAACCATAACCCCTTTCTCTGATTCAAACAAGTTCTTTCAAAACCCATCCCTAATTAGTCTTCAAATGCACAGTTATGTCTAGAGAAATCGTGTATTCTTCAAATTTTACTTCTTGTGTACATTTGAAACCGTAAATCAAAAAAGATAAAGTCTTAGATTTTATTATTTTACTTCGAGATCACTCTCTACAACAATGGATTGTCCGTAGTTCATGGGGATAACAAAAAGATTAATCTTGTTGTTATAATTGATCAACAAGAAGATAACGAGAAAGAAGTCATTCCGGGGTTTTCATGTTACTTCTATCATCACTATTTATGGTAATTGTTGGGATCTTGCAACAATGAAAGACGTTAGATGTATCGAAAATAATATGTAAAGAACTAATGCGAAACAACTTACCGAAATAACTTGACGAGGGAATTTCATGTTCAACAAGTTGTCCTTATCACATTAGTTCGCGGGTATACTGAGTTGAGTAATGCTAAACCCCTCACAGCGAAGATGTGTCGAGGATAAGACCGCCCGATATAACTTGAGTTAGCACAACGCAAGTTACCCTCTCTTCGAACTTCAAAGAACGGGGATGGAGGTAAAAACGTCTGGAGAAAACCCTAGAATAAAAGAAGAATTTTTCCGGTGTATAGAATACGAGAATTTCGAGTTGTATTTAAAGGAGAAAATACTTGCAAATCAAGTTAGGTTTTGGTTTTCTTTAAAAAACTAGTAAAACACCTAAAAAGAATTTACCCATAAATAAAACTCTAAAAATATTTTAGGAATTAATTTCCTAAAGAAAAACTCGCCCAAAAAACAAATCCGAGTAGAAGAGGAACTTGGTGCATGGCATACGCGCATATCGCAAGGGACCCCAATGGACCAAGCTTGGCCTTCTTACCTTAAGGGTCCAATCAATATCCAAAGGACTCATACCAAGCACAAAGAACAAGGTCCCTATAACACTAAACTTATTCCCAACTCCCAAGTAGAAATAAAGGAGCTCTTTTTCTTCTTTACTTTACTTTACTCTCTGAAAAATTGAAAAGCTAATAAATTTCTTATCAAAAATATCTTTCCAACCATAACCCCTTTCTCTCGATTCAAACAAGTTCTTTCAAAACCCATCCCTAATTAGTCTTCAAATGCACAGTTATGTCTAGAGAAATCGTGTATTCTTCAAATTTTACTTCTTGTGTACATTTGAAACCGAATAAATCAAAAAAGATAAAGTCTTAGATTTTATTATTTTACTTGAGATCACTCTCTACAACAAAAGCTGTGGATTGTCCGTAGTTCATGGGGATAACAAAAAAGATTAATCTACTTGTTGTTATAATTGATCAACAAGAAGATAACGAGAAAGAAGTCATTTAGGGGTTTTCATGTTACTTCTATCATCACTATTTATGGTGAAACTGTTGGGATCTTGCAACAATGAACAAACACGTTAGATGTATCGAAAATAATATGTAAAGAACTAACGAAACAACTCTACAGAAATTTGACGAGGGCAGAATCACGGGTTCAACAAGTTGTCCTTAACACATTAGTTCGCGGGATGGAGTAATGCTAAAAAGCGAAGATGTGGAGATAAACCCTAGAATAAAAGCACAAGAAGTTTTTCCAACGGGGATGGAGGTAAAACGTACGGAGAAAACCCTAGAATAAAAGAAGAATTTTTCGGTGTATAGAATACAGAATTTCGAGTTGTATTTAAAGGAGAAAATACTTGCAAATCAAGTTAGGTTTTGGTTTTCTTTAAAAAACTAGTAAAACACCTAAAAAGAATTTACCCATAAATAAAACTCTAAAAATATTTTAGGAATTAATTTCCTAAAGAAAAACTCGCCCAAAAAACAAATCCGAGTAGAAGAGGAACTTGGTGCATGGCATACGCGCATATCGCAAGGGACCCCAATGGACCAAGCTTGGCCTTCTTACCTTAAGGGTCCAATCAATATCCAAAGGACTCATACCAAGCACAAACAACAAGGTCCCTATAACACTAAACTTATTCCCAACTCCCAAGTAGAAATAAAGGAGCTCTTTTTCTTCTTTACTTTACTTTACTCTCTGAAAATTTGAAAAGCTAATAAATTTCTTATCAAAAATATCTTTCCAACCATAACCCCTTTCTCCGATTCAAACAAGTTCTTTCAAAACCCATCCCTAATTAGTCTTCAAATGCACAGTTATGTCTAGAGAAATCGTGTATTCTTCAAATTTTACTTCTTGTGTACATTTGAAACCGAGAAATCAAAAAAGATAAAGTCTTAGATTTTATTATTTTACTTGAGATCTCTCTACAACAAAAAAGATGTGGATTGTCCGTAGTTCATGGGGATAACAAAAAGATTAATCTCTTGTTGTTATAATTGATCAACAAGAAGATAACGAGAAGAAGTCAAGGGTTTTCAGAATCATCACTATTTAGTGGGATCTTGCAACAATGAAAAAACACGTTAGATTCATGAAAATAATATGTAAAGAACTAATCGAAACAACTCTACCGAAATAACTTGACGAGGGCAGAATGGTTCAACAAGTTGTCCTTAACACATTAGTTGGCGGGTATACTGGTTGAGTAATCTTGCAACGAAGATGTGTCCAGGATAACAGATATAACTTGAGTTAGCACAACGCAAGTTACCCTCTCTTCGAACTCAGCAACAGGGATGGAGGTAAAAACGTCTGGAGAAAACCCTAGAATAAAAGAAGAATTTTTCCGGTGTATAGAATACAGAATTTCGAGTTGTATTTAAAGGAGAAAATACTTGCAAATCAAGTTAGGTTTTGGTTTTCTTTAAAAAACTAGTAAAACACCTAAAAAGAATTTACCCATAAATAAAACTCTAAAAATATTTTAGGAATTAATTTCCTAAAGAAAAACTCGCCCAAAAAACAAATCCGAGTAGAAGAGGAACTTGGTGCATGGCATACGCGCATATCGCAAGGGACCCCAATGGACCAAGCTTGGCCTTCTTACCTTAAGGGTCCAATCAATATCCAAAGGACTCATACAAAGCACGACAACAAGGTCCCTATAACACTAAACTTATTCCCAACTCCCAAGTAGAAATAAAGGAGCTCTTTTTCTTCTTTACTTTACTTTACTCTCGAAGGTGAAAAGCTAATAAATTTCTTATCAAAAATATCTTTCCAACCATAACCCCTTTCTCTCGATTCAAACAAGTTCTTTCAAAACCCATCCCTAATTAGTCTTCAAATGCACAGTTATGTCTAGAGAAATCGTGTATTCTTCAAATTTTACTTCTTGTGTACATTTGAAACCAGAAATCAAAAAAGATAAAGTCTTAGATTTTATTATTTTACTTCAGATCACTCTCTACAACAAAAGTGTGGATTGTCTCGTAGTTCATGGGGATAACAAAAAGATTAATCTACTTGTTGTTATAATTGATCAACAAGAAGATAACGAGAAAGAAGTCATTTCCGGGGTTTTCATGTTACTTCTATCATCACTATTTATGGTGTTGGGATCTTGCAACAATGAAAGCACGTTAGATGTATGAAAATAATATGTAAAGAACACGAAACAACTCCTCGAAATCTTCGAGGGCGCAGAATCACGGGGAACAAGTTGTCCTTAACACATTAGTTCGCGGGTAAACCCTAGAATAAAAAAGAAGAATTTTTCCAGGATGTATAGAATACAACGCAAGTTTTCTTCGAAGTTGATGGATTCTGGAGAAAGGAGAAAGAAGAATAGAATGCAAATCAGTTGTATTTAAAGGAGAAAATACTTGCAAATTTAGGTTTTCTTTAAAAAACTAGTAAAACACCTAAAAGAATTTACCCATAAATAAAACTCTAAAAATATTTTAGGAATTAATTTCCTAAAGAAAAACTCGCCCAAAAAACAAATCCGAGTAGAAGAGGAACTTGGTGCATGGCATACGCGCATATCGCAAGGGACCCCAATGGACCAAGCTTGGCCTTCTTACCTTAAGGGTCCAATCAATATCCAAAGGACTCATAAAAGCACAGACAACAAGGTCCCTATAACACTAAACTTATTCCCAACTCCCAAGTAGAAATAAAGGAGCTCTTTTTCTTCTTTACTTTACTTTACTCTCTGAAAAATTTGAAAAGCTAATAAATTTCTTATCAAAAATATCTTTCCAACCATAACCCCTTTCTCGATTCAAACAAGTTCTTTCAAAACCCATCCCTAATTAGTCTTCAAATGCACAGTTATGTCTAGAGAAATCGTGTATTCTTCAAATTTTACTTCTTGTGTACATTTGAAACCGAGAAATCAAAAAAGATAAAGTCTTAGATTTTATTATTTTACTTGAGATCACTCTCTACAACAAAAGTGTGGATTGTCTGTGTAGTTCATGGGGATAACAAAAAGATTAATCTCTTGTTGTTATAATTGATCAACAAGAAGATAACGAGAAAGAAGTCATTTAGGGTTTTCATGTTACTTCTATCATCACTATTTATGGTGAAACTGTTGGGATCTTGCAACAATGAACAGACGTTAGATGTATCGAAAATAATATGTAAAGAACTAATGCGAAACAACCCTCAAAATCTTGACGAGGCGAATCACGGGTTCAACAAGTTGTCCTTAACACATTAGTTCGCGGGGATGGAGTAATGTAAAAAGCGAAGATGTGTCGGGAAAACCTAGAATAGTTAAAGAAGACCCTCTTTTCTCAGCAACAGGATGGAGGTAAAAACGTCGGAGAAAAGAATAAAGAAGAATTTTTCCGGTGTATAGAATGAATTTCGAGTTGTATTTAAAGGAGAAAATACTTGCAAATCAAGTTAGGTTTTGGTTTTCTTTAAAAAACTAGTAAAACACCTAAAAGAATTTACCCATAAATAAAACTCTAAAAATATTTTAGGAATTAATTTCCTAAAGAAAAACTCGCCCAAAAAACAAATCCGAGTAGAAGAGGAACTTGGTGCATGGCATACGCGCATATCGCAAGGGACCCCAATGGACCAAGCTTGGCCTTCTTACCTTAAGGGTCCAATCAATATCCAAAGGACTCATACCTAAGCACAAACAACAAGGTCCCTATAACACTAAACTTATTCCCAACTCCCAAGTAGAAATAAAGGAGCTCTTTTTTTCTTCTTTACTTTACTTTACTCTCTGAAATTTGAAAAGCTAATAAATTTCTTATCAAAAATATCTTTCCAACCATAACCCCTTTCTCTCGATTCAAACAAGTTCTTTCAAAACCCATCCCTAATTAGTCTTCAAATGCACAGTTATGTCTAGAGAAATCGTGTATTCTTCAAATTTTACTTCTTGTGTACATTTGAAACCGAGAAATCAAAAAAGATAAAGTCTTAGATTTTATTATTTTACTTGAGATCACTCTCTACAACAAAAGTTGTGGATTGTCTCGTAGTTCATGGGGATAACAAAAAGATTAATCTCTTGTTGTTATAATTGATCAACAAGAAGATAACGAGAAAGAAGAAGTCATCATCACTATTTATGGTGGTTTGGGATCTTGCAACAATACGTTAGATGTATCGAAAATAATATGTAAAGAACTAATCGAAACAACTTTATGGTTCAACAAGTTGTCCTTAACACATTAGTTGGGATCTTGCTAAAACAATGAGACGAGGATAAGACGCATTCGATATAACTTGAGTTAGCCCTCAAGTTACCCTCTCTTCGAACTCAGCAACAGGGATGGAGGTAAAAACGTCTGGAGAAAACCCTAGAATAAAAGAAGAATTTTTCCGGTGTATAGAATACAGAATTTCGAGTTGTATTTAAAGGAGAAAATACTTGCAAATCAAGTTAGGTTTTGGTTTTCTTTAAAAAACTAGTAAAACACCTAAAAAGAATTTACCCATAAATAAAACTCTAAAAATATTTTAGGAATTAATTTCCTAAAGAAAAACTCGCCCAAAAAACAAATCCGAGTAGAAGAGGAACTTGGTGCATGGCATACGCGCATATCGCAAGGGACCCCAATGGACCAAGCTTGGCCTTCTTACCTTAAGGGTCCAATCAATATCCAAAGGACTCATACCGGCACAGCAACAAGGTCCCTATAACACTAAACTTATTCCCAACTCCCAAGTAGAAATAAAGGAGCTCTTTTTCTTCTTTACTTTACTTTACTCTCTGAAATTTGAAAAGCTAATAAATTTCTTATCAAAAATATCTTTCCAACCATAACCCCTTTCTCTCGATTCAAACAAGTTCTTTCAAAACCCATCCCTAATTAGTCTTCAAATGCACGGTTATGTCTGGAGAAATCGTGTATTCTTCAAATTTTACTTCTTGTGTACATTTGAAACCCCGAGAAATCAAAAAAGATAAAGTCTTAGATTTTATTATTTTACTTGAGATCACTCTCTACAACAAAAAGTTGTGGATTGTACGTAGTTCATGGGGATAACAAAAAGATTAATCTCTTGTTGTTATAATTGATCAACAAGAAGATAACGAGAAAGAAGTCATTTAGGGGTTTTCATGTTACTTCTATCATCACTATTTATGGTGGTGGGAAACTGTTAGATGGATCTTGCAACAATGAACAGAATCACGTTCAACAAGTTGTCCTTAACACATTAGTTCTTCGAGTTGAGTAATGCTAAACTCGGCGAAGATGTGTCCGGGGATGGAGGTAAAAACGGGGATGGAGGTAAAAACGTCTGG
This sequence comes from Papaver armeniacum, assembly GCA_023531295.1. Taxonomy (NCBI): domain Eukaryota; kingdom Viridiplantae; phylum Streptophyta; class Magnoliopsida; order Ranunculales; family Papaveraceae; genus Papaver; species Papaver armeniacum. The sequence continues at coordinate 23,334 of JAJJWW010015658.1, forward strand.
AGAAAACCCTAGAATAAAAGAAGAATTTTTCCGGTGTATAGAATACGAGAATTTCGAGTTGTATTTAAAGGAGAAAATACTTGCAAATCAAGTTAGGTTTTGGTTTTCTTTAAAAAACTAGTAAAACACCTAAAAAGAATTTACCCATAAATAAAACTCTAAAAATATTTTAGGAATTAATTTCCTAAAGAAAAACTCGCCAAAAAACAAATCCGAGTAGAAGAGGAACTTGGTGCATGGCATACGCGCATATCGCAAGGGACCCCAATGGACCAAGCTTGGCCTTCTTACCTTAAGGGTCCAATCAATATCCAAAGGACTCATACGAAGCACAAACAACAAGGTCCCTATAACACTAAACTTATTCCCAACTCCCAAGTAGAAATAAAGGAGCTCTTTTTCTTCTTTACTTTACTTTACTCTCGAAATTTGAAAAGCTAATAAATTTCTTATCAAAAATATCTTTCCAACCATAACCCCTTTCTCTCGATTCAAACAAGTTCTTTCAAAACCCATCCCTAATTAGTCTTCAAATGCACAGTTATGTCTAGAGAAATCGTGTATTCTTCAAATTTTACTTCTTGTGTACATTTGAAACCAGAAATCAAAAAAGATAAAGTCTTAGATTTTATTATTTTACTTCAGATCACTCTCTACAACAAAAGCTGTGGATTGTCTGTAGTTCATGGGGATAACAAAAAAGATTAATCTACTGTTGTTATAATTGATCAACAAGAAGATAACGAGAAAGAAGTCATTTCCGGGGTTTTCATGTTACTTCTATCATCACTATTTTATGGTGAAACAATGAACAGCACGTTAGATGGAAAATAATATAAAGAACTTGCAACGAAATAATGACGAGGGCAATCACGTTCAACAAGTTGTCCTTAACACATTAGTTCGGGTAACTCGAGTTGAGTAATGCTAAAACGGCGAAGATGGAGGATAAAAACGATATAACTTGAGAGAAAACCCTCAGCAACGGGGAGAATAAAAGAAGAATTTTTCCGGTGTATAGAATACGAGAATTTCGAGTTGTATTTAAAGGAGAAAATACTTGCAAATCAAGTTAGGTTTTGGTTTTCTTTAAAAAACTAGTAAAACACCTAAAAGAATTTACCCATAAATAAAACTCTAAAAATATTTTAGGAATTAATTTCCTAAAGAAAAACTCGCCCAAAAAAACAAATCCGAGTAGAAGAGGAACTTGGTGCATGGCATACGCGCATATCGCAAGGGACCCCAATGGACCAAGCTTGGCCTTCTTCTTACCTTAAGGGTCCAATCAATATCCAAAGGACTCATACCGGCACAGCAACAAGGTCCCTATAACACTAAACTTATTCCCAACTCCCAAGTAGAAATAAAGGAGCTCTTTTTCTTCTTTACTTTACTTTACTCTCTGAAGAAATTTGAAAAGCTAATAAATTTCTTATCAAAAATATCTTTCCAACCATAACCCCTTTCTCGATTCAAACAAGTTCTTTCAAAACCCATCCCTAATTAGTCTTCAAATGCACGGTTATGTCTAGAGAAATCGTGTATTCTTCAAATTTTACTTCTTGTGTACATTTGAAACCGAGAAATCAAAAAAGATAAAGTCTTAGATTTTATTATTTTACTTGAGATCACTCTCTACAACAAAAGTTGTGGATTGTCCGTAGTTCATGGGGATAACAAAAAGATTAATCTACTTGTTGTTATAATTGATCAACAAGAAGATAACGAGAAAGAAGTCATTTCCGGGGTTTTCATGTTACTTCTATCATCACTATTTATGGTGAAACTGTTGGGATCTTGCAACAATAAAGAACTAATGCGAAACACGTTACGGGTTCCAAGTTGTCCTCTTCGGGAACTCGAGTTGAGTAATGCTAAACAGGGATGGAGGTAAAAACGTTAGCACCGGAGAAAACCGCACGGAGAAGAAAAAGAAGAATTTTTCCGGTGTATAGAATACAGAATTTCGAGTTGTATTTAAAGGAGAAAATACTTGCAAATCAAGTTAGGTTTTGGTTTTCTTTAAAAAACTAGTAAAACACCTAAAAAGAATTTACCCATAAATAAAACTCTAAAAATATTTTAGGAATTAATTTCCTAAAGAAAAACTCGCCTGAAAAAACAAATCCAGTAGAAGAGGAACTTGGTGCATGGCATACGCGCATATCGCAAGGGACCCCAATGGACCAAGCTTGGCCTTCTTACCTTAAGGGTCCAATCAATATCCAAAGGACTCATACAAGCACAAACAACAAGGTCCCTATAACACTAAACTTATTCCCAACTCCCAAGTAGAAATAAAGGAGCTCTTTTTCTTCTTTACTTTACTTTACTCTCTGAAAATTTTGAAAAGCTAATAAATTTCTTATCAAAAATATCTTTCCAACCATAACCCCTTTCTCGATTCAAACAAGTTCTTTCAAAACCCATCCCTAATTAGTCTTCAAATGCACGGTTATGTCTAGAGAAATCGTGTATTCTTCAAATTTTACTTCTTGTGTACATTTGAAACCGAGAAATCAAAAAAGATAAAGTCTTAGATTTTATTATTTTACTTGAGATCACTCTCTACAACAAAAGTTTGTGGATTGTCTCGTAGTTCATGGGGATAACAAAAAGATTAATCTACTTGTTGTTATAATTGATCAACAAGAAGATAACGAGAAAGAAGTCATTTCCGGGGTTTTCATGTTACTTCTATCATCATTTATTTATCTTGGTGAAAGATGTTGGGATCTTGCGAAACAACTCTACCGAAATAAACGAGAATCACGTTACAAGTTGTCCTCTCTTCGAGTTGAGTAATGCTAAACTCAGCAACGGGGATGGAGGTAAAAACGTGGAGAAAACCCTAGAATAAAGAAGAATTTTTCCGGTGTATAGAATACGAGAATTTCGAGTTGTATTTAAAGGAGAAAATACTTGCAAATCAAGTTAGGTTTTGGTTTTCTTTAAAAAACTAGTAAAACACCTAAAAGAATTTACCCATAAATAAAACTCTAAAAATATTTTAGGAATTAATTTCCTAAAGAAAAACTCGCTTAAAAAACAAATCCGAGTAGAAGAGGAACTTGGTGCATGGCATACGCGCATATCGCAAGGGACCCCAATGGACCAAGCTTGGCCTTCTTACCTTAAGGGTCCAATCAATATCCAAAGGACTCATGCAGCACAGCAACAAGGTCCCTATAACACTAAACTTATTCCCAACTCCCAAGTAGAAATAAAGGAGCTCTTTTTCTTCTTTACTTTACTTTACTCTCTCTGAAGGAAAATTTGAAAAGCTAATAAATTTCTTATCAAAAATATCTTTCCAACCATAACCCCTTTCTCGATTCAAACAAGTTCTTTCAAAACCCATCCCTAATTAGTCTTCAAATGCACGGTTATGTCTAGAGAAATCGTGTATTCTTCAAATTTTACTTCTTGTGTACATTTGAAACCGAGAAATCAAAAAAGATAAAGTCTTAGATTTTATTATTTTACTTCAGATCACTCTCTACAACAAAAGCTGTGGATTGTCTGTAGTTCATGGGGATAACAAAAAAGATTAATCTCTTTGTTGTTATAATTGATCAACAAGAAGATAACGAGAAAGAAGTCATTTAGGGGTTTTCATGTTACTTCTATCATCACTATTTATGGTGAAAACACGTTAGATGTATGGGATCTTGCAACAATGAGGGCAGAATCACGTTACCCTCTCTTCGAGTTGAGTAATGAACTCGGCACTCGATATAACTTGAGTTAGCACAACGGATGGAGGTAAAAACGTCTGGAGAAAACCCTAGAATAAAAGAAGAATTTTTCCGGTGTATAGAATACAGAATTTCGAGTTGTATTTAAAGGAGAAAATACTTGCAAATCAAGTTAGGTTTTGGTTTTCTTTAAAAAACTAGTAAAACACCTAAAAGAATTTACCCATAAATAAAACTCTAAAAATATTTTAGGAATTAATTTCCTAAAGAAAAACTCGCCCAAAAAACAAATCCGAGTAGAAGAGGAACTTGGTGCATGGCATACGCGCATATCGCAAGGGACCCCAATGGACCAAGCTTGGCCTTCTTACCTTAAGGGTCCAATCAATATCCAAAGGACTCATACCGCACAGCAACAAGGTCCCTATAACACTAAACTTATTCCCAACTCCCAAGTAGAAATAAAGGAGCTCTTTTTCTTCTTTACTTTACTTTACTCTACGAAGGTGAAAAGCTAATAAATTTCTTATCAAAAATATCTTTCCAACCATAACCCCTTTCTCTCGATTCAAACAAGTTCTTTCAAAACCCATCCCTAATTAGTCTTCAAATGCACAGTTATGTCTAGAGAAATCGTGTATTCTTCAAATTTTACTTCTTGTGTACATTTGAAACCGAGAAATCAAAAAAGATAAAGTCTTAGATTTTATTATTTTACTTGAGATCACTCTCTACAACAAAAGTATAGTTCATGTGGATTAATCTGTAGTTCATGGGGATAACAAAAAGATTAATCTTAGGGGTTTTGTTGTTATAATTGATCAACAAGAAGATAACGAGAAAGAAGTCATTTCCGGGGTTTTCATGTTACTTCTATCATCACTATTTATGGTGAAACTGTTGGGATCTTGCAACAATGAACAGCACGTTACCCTCTCTTCGAACTCAGCAACAGGGATGGAGGTAAAAACGTCTGGAGAAAACCCTAGAATAAAAGAAGAATTTTCCGGTGTATAGAATACGAATTTCGAGTTGTATTTAAAGGAGAAAATACTTGCAAATCAAGTTAGGTTTTGGTTTTCTTTAAAAAACTAGTAAAACACCTAAAAAGAATTTACCCATAAATAAAACTCTAAAAATATTTTAGGAATTAATTTCCTAAAGAAAAACTCTTAAAAAAACAAATCCGAGTAGAAGAGGAACTTGGTGCATGGCATACGCGCATATCGCAAGGGACCCCAATGGACCAAGCTTGGCCTTCTTACCTTAAGGGTCCAATCAATATCCAAAGGACTCATACCAAGCACAGCAACAAGGTCCCTATAACACTAAACTTATTCCCAACTCCCAAGTAGAAATAAAGGAGCTCTTTTTCTTCTTTACTTTACTTTACTCTCTGAAATTTGAAAAGCTAATAAATTTCTTATCAAAAATATCTTTCCAACCATAACCCCTTTCTCCGATTCAAACAAGTTCTTTCAAAACCCATCCCTAATTAGTCTTCAAATGCACGAGTTATGTCTAGAGAAATCGTGTATTCTTCAAATTTTACTTCTTGTGTACATTTGAAACCAGAAATCAAAAAAGATAAAGTCTTAGATTTTATTATTTTACTTGAGATCACTCTCTACAACAAAAGGCGTGGATTGTACGTAGTTCATGGGGATAACAAAAAGATTAATCTACTTTGTTGTTATAATTGATCAACAAGAAGATAACGAGAAAGAAGTCATTTCCGGGGTTTTCATGTTACTTCTATCATCACTATTTATGGTGAAACAATGACTGCACGTTAGTTGGGATCTTGCAACAATGAACGAATCACGTTACCCTCTCTTCGGGAACTGAGTAATGCTAAAATAGGGATGGAGGTAAAAACGTCTGGAGAAAACCCTAGAATAAAAGAAGAATTTTTTCGGTGTATAGAATACAGAATTTCGAGTTGTATTTAAAGGAGAAAATACTTGCAAATCAAGTTAGGTTTTGGTTTTCTTTAAAAAACTAGTAAAACACCTAAAAGAATTTACCCATAAATAAAACTCTAAAAATATTTTAGGAATTAATTTCCTAAAGAAAAACTCGCCAAAAAACAAATCCGAGTAGAAGAGGAACTTGGTGCATGGCATACGCGCATATCGCAAGGGACCCCAATGGACCAAGCTTGGCCTTCTTACCTTAAGGGTCCAATCAATATCCAAAGGACTCATCCGGCACAAACAACAAGGTCCCTATAACACTAAACTTATTCCCAACTCCCAAGTAGAAATAAAGGAGCTCTTTTTCTTCTTTACTTTACTTTACTCTCTGAAAAATTTGAAAAGCTAATAAATTTCTTATCAAAAATATCTTTCCAACCATAACCCCTTTCTCTCGATTCAAACAAGTTCTTTCAAAACCCATCCCTAATTAGTCTTCAAATGCACGAGTTATGTCTAGAGAAATCGTGTATTCTTCAAATTTTACTTCTTGTGTACATTTGAAACCGAGAAATCAAAAAAGATAAAGTCTTAGATTTTATTATTTTACTTGAGATCACTCTCTACAACAAAAGCTGTGGATTGTACGTAGTTCATGGGGATAACAAAAAGATTAATCTACTTGTTGTTATAATTGATCAACAAGAAGATAACGAGAAAGAAGTCATTTAGGGGTTTTCATGTTACTTCTATCATCACTATTTATGGTGAAACTGTTGGGATCTTGCAACAATGAACAAGTTGTCCTTAACACGTTACCCTCTCTTGAACTCGCAAGCAACTCTGGCAACAGGGATGGAGGTAAAAACGTCTGGAGAAAACCCTAGAATAAAAGAAGAATTTTTCCGGTGTATAGAATACAGAATTTCGAGTTGTATTTAAAGGAGAAAATACTTGCAAATCAAGTTAGGTTTTGGTTTTCTTTAAAAAACTAGTAAAACACCTAAAAAGAATTTACCCATAAATAAAACTCTAAAAATATTTTAGGAATTAATTTCCTAAAGAAAAACTCGCTTAAAAAAACAAATCCGAGTAGAAGAGGAACTTGGTGCATGGCATACGCGCATATCGCAAGGGACCCCAATGGACCAAGCTTGGCCTTCTTACCTTAAGGGTCCAATCAATATCCAAAGGACTCATACAGGCACAGCAACAAGGTCCCTATAACACTAAACTTATTCCCAACTCCCAAGTAGAAATAAAGGAGCTCTTTTTCTTCTTTACTTTACTTTACTCTCTGAAGGCTGAAAAGCTAATAAATTTCTTATCAAAAATATCTTTCCAACCATAACCCCTTTCTCTGATTCAAACAAGTTCTTTCAAAACCCATCCCTAATTAGTCTTCAAATGCACAGTTATGTCTAGAGAAATCGTGTATTCTTCAAATTTTACTTCTTGTGTACATTTGAAACCAGAAATCAAAAAAGATAAAGTCTTAGATTTTATTATTTTACTTCAGATCACTCTACTACAACAAAAGTTTGTGGATTGTCTGTAGTTCATGGGGATAACAAAAAAGATTAATCTACTGTTGTTATAATTGATCAACAAGAAGATAACGAGAAAGAAGTCATTTCCGGGGTTTTCATGTTACTTCTATCATCACTATTTATGGTGAAACTGTTGGGATCTTGCAACAATGAACAGCACGTTACCCTCTCTTGAGAACTCAAGCGAAACGGGGGATGGAGGTAAAAACGTCTGGAGAAAACCCTAGAATAAAAGAAGAATTTTTCCGGTGTATAGAATACGAGAATTTCGAGTTGTATTTAAAGGAGAAAATACTTGCAAATCAAGTTAGGTTTTGGTTTTCTTTAAAAAACTAGTAAAACACCTAAAAGAATTTACCCATAAATAAAACTCTAAAAATATTTTAGGAATTAATTTCCTAAAGAAAAACTCTTAAAAAAACAAATCCGAGTAGAAGAGGAACTTGGTGCATGGCATACGCGCATATCGCAAGGGACCCCAATGGACCAAGCTTGGCCTTCTTACCTTAAGGGTCCAATCAATATCCAAAGGACTCATACCAAGCAAAGACAACAAGGTCCCTATAACACTAAACTTATTCCCAACTCCCAAGTAGAAATAAAGGAGCTCTTTTTCTTCTTTACTTTACTTTACTCTCGAAGAAAATTTGAAAAGCTAATAAATTTCTTATCAAAAAAATCTTTCCAACCATAACCCCTTTCTCCGATTCAAACAAGTTCTTTCAAAACCCATCCCTAATTAGTCTTCAAATGCACAGTTATGTCTAGAGAAATCGTGTATTCTTCAAATTTTACTTCTTGTGTACATTTGAAACCGAGAAATCAAAAAAGATAAAGTCTTAGATTTTATTATTTTACTTGAGATCACTCTCTACAACAAAAGCTGTGGATTGTGCGTAGTTCATGGGGATAACAAAAAGATTAATCTACTTTGTTGTTATAATTGATCAACAAGAAGATAACGAGAAAGAAGTCATTTCCGGGGTTTTCATGTTACTTCTATCATCACTATTTATGGTGAAACTGTTGGGATCTTGCAACAATGAACAGCACGTTACCCTCTCTTCGAACTCAAAGAACGAAGATGGGGATGGAGGTAAAAACGTCGGCAACGGGGATGGAGGAGAAAACCCTAGAATAAAAGAAGAATTTTTTCCGGTGTATAGAATACGAGAATTTCGAGTTGTATTTAAAGGAGAAAATACTTGCAAATCAAGTTAGGTTTTGGTTTTCTTTAAAAAACTAGTAAAACACCTAAAAAGAATTTACCCATAAATAAAACTCTAAAAATATTTTAGGAATTAATTTCCTAAAGAAAAACTCGCCAAAAAACAAATCCGAGTAGAAGAGGAACTTGGTGCATGGCATACGCGCATATCGCAAGGGACCCCAATGGACCAAGCTTGGCCTTCTTACCTTAAGGGTCCAATCAATATCCAAAGGACTCATACAAGCACAAACAACAAGGTCCCTATAACACTAAACTTATTCCCAACTCCCAAGTAGAAATAAAGGAGCTCTTTTTCTTCTTTACTTTACTTTACTCTCTGAAGGCTGAAAAGCTAATAAATTTCTTATCAAAAATATCTTTCCAACCATAACCCCTTTCTCTGATTCAAACAAGTTCTTTCAAAACCCATCCCTAATTAGTCTTCAAATGCACAGTTATGTCTAGAGAAATCGTGTATTCTTCAAATTTTACTTCTTGTGTACATTTGAAACCAGAAATCAAAAAAGATAAAGTCTTAGATTTTATTATTTTACTTCAGATCACTCTCTACAACAAAAGTTTGTGGATTGTCTGTAGTTCATGGGGATAACAAAAAGATTAATCTCTTTTGTTGTTATAATTGATCAACAAGAAGATAACGAGAAAGAAGTCATTCCGGGGTTTTCATGTTACTTCTATCATCACTATTTATGGTGAAACTGTTGGGATCTTGCAACAATGAACAGCACGTTACCCTCTCTTCGAACTCAGCAACAGGGATGGAGGTAAAAACGTCTGGAGAAAACCCTAGAATAAAAGAAGAATTTTTCCGGTGTATAGAATACAGGAATTTGAGTTGTATTTAAAGGAGAAAATACTTGCAAATCAAGTTAGGTTTTGGTTTTCTTTAAAAAACTAGTAAAACACCTAAAAAGAATTTACCCATAAATAAAACTCTAAAAATATTTTAGGAATTAATTTCCTAAAGAAAAACTCGCCCAAAAAACAAATCCGAGTAGAAGAGGAACTTGGTGCATGGCATACGCGCATATCGCAAGGGACCCCAATGGACCAAGCTTGGCCTTCTTACCTTAAGGGTCCAATCAATATCCAAAGGACTCATACACAGGCACAAACAACAAGGTCCCTATAACACTAAACTTATTCCCAACTCCCAAGTAGAAATAAAGGAGCTCTTTTTCTTCTTTACTTTACTTTACTCTCTGAAAATTTGAAAAGCTAATAAATTTCTTATCAAAAATATCTTTCCAACCATAACCCCTTTCTCTGATTCAAACAAGTTCTTTCAAAACCCATCCCTAATTAGTCTTCAAATGCACAGTTATGTCTAGAGAAATCGTGTATTCTTCAAATTTTACTTCTTGTGTACATTTGAAACCAGAAATCAAAAAAGATAAAGTCTTAGATTTTATTATTTTACTTGAGATCACTCTCTACAACAAAAAGTTGTGGATTGTCGTAGTTCATGGGGATAACAAAAAAGATTAATCTCTGTTGTTATAATTGATCAACAAGAAGATAACGAGAAAGAAGTCATTTAGGGGTTTTCATGTTACTTCTATCATCACTATTTATGGTGAAACTGTTGGGATCTTGCAACAATGAACGTTAGATGTATCGAAAATAATAGTAACGTTACCCTCTCTTCGAACTCAACAAGTTGTCCAACGGGGATGGAGGTAAAAACGTCTGGAGAAAACCCTAGAATAAAAGAAGAATTTTTCCGGTGTATAGAATAATAAAGAAGAATTTCGAGTTGTATTTAAAGGAGAAAATACTTGCAAATCAAGTTAGGTTTTGGTTTTCTTTAAAAAACTAGTAAAACACCTAAAAAGAATTTACCCATAAATAAAACTCTAAAAATATTTTAGGAATTAATTTCCTAAAGAAAAACTCGCTTAAAAAACAAATCCGAGTAGAAGAGGAACTTGGTGCATGGCATACGCGCATATCGCAAGGGACCCCAATGGACCAAGCTTGGCCTTCTTACCTTAAGGGTCCAATCAATATCCAAAGGACTCATACGAAGCACAAAGAACAAGGTCCCTATAACACTAAACTTATTCCCAACTCCCAAGTAGAAATAAAGGAGCTCTTTTTCTTCTTTACTTTACTTTACTCTCTGAAGGAAATTTGAAAAGCTAATAAATTTCTTATCAAAAATATCTTTCCAACCATAACCCCTTTCTACGATTCAAACAAGTTCTTTCAAAACCCATCCCTAATTAGTCTTCAAATGCACAGTTATGTCTAGAGAAATCGTGTATTCTTCAAATTTTACTTCTTGTGTACATTTGAAACCGAAATCAAAAAAGATAAAGTCTTAGATTTTATTATTTTACTTGAGATCACTCTCTACAACAAAAGTTTGTGGATTGTCGTAGTTCATGGGGATAACAAAAAGATTAATCTACTGTTGTTATAATTGATCAACAAGAAGATAACGAGAAAGAAGTCATTTAGGGGTTTTCATGTTACTTCTATCATCACTATTTATGGTGAAACTGTTGGGATCTTGCAACAATGAACAAAGACGTTACCCTCTCTTCGAACTCAAAGAACGGGGATGGAGGTAAAAACGTGCTGGAGAAAACCCTAGAATAAAAGAAGAATTTTTCCGGTGTATAGAATACAGAATTTCGAGTTGTATTTAAAGGAGAAAATACTTGCAAATCAAGTTAGGTTTTGGTTTTCTTTAAAAACTAGTAAAACACCTAAAAAGAATTTACCCATAAATAAAACTCTAAAAATATTTTAGGAATTAATTTCCTAAAGAAAAACTCGCCAAAAAACAAATCCGAGTAGAAGAGGAACTTGGTGCATGGCATACGCGCATATCGCAAGGGACCCCAATGGACCAAGCTTGGCCTTCTTACCTTAAGGGTCCAATCAATATCCAAAGGACTCATACCTAAGCACAGCAACAAGGTCCCTATAACACTAAACTTATTCCCAACTCCCAAGTAGAAATAAAGGAGCTCTTTTTCTTCTTTACTTTACTTTACTCTCTGAAGGCTGAAAAGCTAATAAATTTCTTATCAAAAATATCTTTCCAACCATAACCCCTTTCTCTGATTCAAACAAGTTCTTTCAAAACCCATCCCTAATTAGTCTTCAAATGCACAGTTATGTCTAGAGAAATCGTGTATTCTTCAAATTTTACTTCTTGTGTACATTTGAAACCAGAAATCAAAAAAGATAAAGTCTTAGATTTTATTATTTTACTTCAGATCACTCTCTACAACAAAAGCTGTGGATTGTCTGTAGTTCATGGGGATAACAAAAAAGATTAATCTACTGTTGTTATAATTGATCAACAAGAAGATAACGAGAAAGAAGTCATTTCCGGGGTTTTCATGTTACTTCTATCATCACTATTTATGGTGAAACTGTTGGGATCTTGCAACAATGAACAGCACGTTACCCTCTCTTCGAACTCAGCAACAGGGATGGAGGTAAAAACGTCTGGAGAAAACCCTAGAATAAAAGAAGAATTTTTCCGGTGTATAGAATACAGAATTTCGAGTTGTATTTAAAGGAGAAAATACTTGCAAATCAAGTTAGGTTTTGGTTTTCTTTAAAAAACTAGTAAAACACCTAAAAAGAATTTACCCATAAATAAAACTCTAAAAATATTTTAGGAATTAATTTCCTAAAGAAAAACTCGCCCAAAAAACAAATCCGAGTAGAAGAGGAACTTGGTGCATGGCATACGCGCATATCGCAAGGGACCCCAATTTCCCACCCGCTCCACCCACAATGTTGTTTTACAACATATCCATAAGCATATGGCTATATAGTGGATCTCCTTCTCTATTATACCCAATGTCGGTAATTGGAAGTACGGCATTGTCAATGGAGTTGGCTGTGCAGGGGAAGAAATGATGGATCCCGTCGCTTTGGGTAATAAAAGGGTGCTCTGATGAGTTCATAAGACAACCAGAAGAAGTGAGGCAGGAGAAATGTTCCATGAGAAGAAAATATGCAGAAACAGGTTTGAAGAAAGATGTGTTGAGCATGTTTGCTGAAGCTAGAAATTTATTTTGTCAAAAGAAATGGGATGTGAGCAGTAACCAAAGTTATTTGAGGGAAGAAATGGAAGCACTGTGGTTTGAAAATTCATATCAACAGCATCAGATATGGCGAGAAATATACACCAGGTTGGGTCCTATTGTGGCCAAACAACTTAATCAATTGGAAGAGGCTAGGCAGAATTGTAAGGTCATCACTGATCAACAACAGCAGCAGCAACATCACCAACACACGACAACAACATCACCCATACCCACAGCAATCACGGCAACATCACCGGTACCCAAAACAGCAGCAGCAGCAGCTTCACCACGAACACCCAAAGAAACCTCCACAGCATCACCATCCCCAAAACCATCATCAGCATTCAGCTGGGATGCACAGAGAGAATACCTCAATTCTAGGTAGGCTAGTAACCTTTTATTCTACGCTTAAATATTTTTATATTGTGTTTCAAGTATGCAGTAATCTGAGTAAATTCTATAATGCATGCTTATTGGATATTTGTTTCTGATTTATTGACGTTGATGTTCACTTTTCGCGGCACCAAGCAGATGTAGTTCATGCCTCGATACACAATGCATTAATGAATGTATGAATGATAGATTAATAGCTCCTTGCTATATTAGATAGAGCAGTTTAAATGTCGGTTGAAATAAGTTAGATTCAGGGCATTTGCTGATACACAGACAAGAAACACTGCTCCTATCATGATATAATTATGTTACCAAACTTTGGCATCACCTGAATTTCTCCTTAGAGAACTCTAAGTCCATCTCTTAACATGGAGAGCGGTATTAGTAGGTGCACTGTGCCACTTTCGTGTTACGACTCTTCATCATGTCAGTCCCTATTTGGCTTTATTTGTTTTCTGCCGAACCTTAATCCTGCAATTATCTTTAACATTAGCTAATGATCCTCTAGGTTCCACTTAAACTGCCTAATACTGATAGGAGGGATAGGACATACATAATCGCAAATAATTCGGCAACTGAAGATTCGTTTAGGCTACTAAGAATATTATGTTATGCAAGTTTTGCGTTAAAGTAATGCGTGATATCAGGGATGCTATGCCATCTCTTTAATGTCGTGTTTGTTTCTATCGTGTTTAATCTTTCTTCTTTGTTCCAGTTACATCACAACTAGATATTGTAAAGAAAAAAGGACTTGAGAATGATTATACACTGAAATGTCTGTATAAATGCTATCAATTGGATAATTGCATCATTAGTTTTTCTTTTCTTTTGAATTATTGTGACAGACGCAAAGTGGCTGCTTGGTGCATGCTGCATATAGAACATACAGATGTCCCTTCCCTTTTTAAATGAGTTTGATGACCTGAAACAACGCATGATCTTAACTGTGGATTGTGGGTCTGACTCACGGCACACAACTGTGTATTTAGGATCTCAGCTACTAGTTTGTATGTAGGCTCATCTTGCTGTAATTATTTGACGTTAAGATAGCGAGGTTCAAGTTAAGTTAGTTGCGTTTAAGGTCTTGTTGTCTAGGATATTTGTGGATTCCTTCTGCGGAGAGTCCTTGATAGTTTATATGTGCATTGATATTTATATACAAATGAATCATGGAAATCTACGCGGCACGAGAAAACAAAATCACGAAAATGTTATATTAGAACTTCTTTACTTTAAGCTTAGCTTTAGTTAGGAAATGATGTTTGAATTTTCCTTTCAAGTGAAAACAAAAAGGTTATTTGGACCATAAATTCAGGAACCACGTGTGGATTGAGTGTAGGTGTCATCACGGCACACAACTGTGGTTACAACCCATCTACTAGTTTGAGTGTAGGCTCGTCTTGCGGTAATTCTTTAATGTTAAGATTGCAAGTTAAAATGGTGTTTCTTTCAAGGTCAAAAGTAGTCTATTTCTGGATTCTTTTCTGTGGAAGATCCTTGTTACTTTCGTTTTTGATTACCATGTTTAACTAGGTTCAACCTGAGCCTTACTATTAGTATAGGTGCACATCAAGAGGTCACAGGATCTGCTTAAACCCCCTACTGAGACTCAAATAATCGAGCTGTATGTGTTCAAATCATGTCATTGTTACAATATCTCATAATCCTGATTTCCTGGACAATCATTTTAGGTACGCCAACCGTTTAAACACCAGCAGATTAACCTAAAACTACGTGAGCATTCTCTATGGTACAGATTTCCTCCATGGATCCGTAGTTCCTCGAAAAGCAAGCCACTATGTTTGCGTCCATGGATAACTTTAATAGATGAGCCAAGCATTGTATCTTAAGTCAAATGTTTAAAGTTAGCAAGATTATCCTTACAATGTTTGCGTCCATCGATAACTTTAATAGATGAGCTGCAAGATTATCCTTACATGAATGTGGACTCTGGACCACTCAGCTGACATGAACTCTTTCTTTTTCCAGAGCTGTCTCTCTATCTATAACCATGCCATCCATCTTGTGACTGCTTTAGAGCTGAACTAGTTACGTTTTCTAAGAAATTGAATCTTCTGCAGTTTTATTCAGTTTTATGCAGTAATGAATTTTGGCGTAATTGGTACTAATGATATATTTATCCCTTTTGAAATCAGATTTATGATCTGGCACTGGCACCCATTTGGCATGTTTTGGAAGACCCACAAAGTGATAAGTTGACCCTTGCCAGGCTTGCTGAAGTGTATATATATATATAGAGAGAGAGAGAGGTGCAGCTCGAAATACGAATATACATCAGACGTTCTGCCCCTTGGTTGGGGAGAATTGACGAAGAGGGCATCAGGTAAATGACATGTCTGTCGTTTCTTTCCTGTCTAAAGAGACTAAAGAGGAGTGGTCAGCAGAAAACAGTGAAGTGGACATGGCAGAGGTAGAAGCAAACCCTAGTTCTCCCAAACAAGAAGAAGAGAATACTAAAGAAGGGTTTATTATTAATTGGTAGCTTAAGTTTATACTTTAGGAACTGATTGACGTGTACTATGGATGCACATGAGCATGAGTTTTTTGACTTGAATAAAATGAAGGCCTGATGCATAAAATGTTATCATTTGTCTTCGAATGCTTTTTCCATGCAATCAATTAACAATTGAAAGATAGATTTTATGTTTCTAACTTTTGTTAATAAAAGGTCTAATCACGTTTAGTATTTGATATCTTTTGTTCAAGGATATATGGCAGGAGACCAAGAGAAGCCAAGTAGTAAGAAGGGCACAGGTTTCAAGTTGAGAAGCTTCGAGTTCATTAGCTAACGGAGAGAGCACAACAAATCTGGGTCATTGTTGTGGTTGTAACAAACATCCCACACAGCATCCATGGCTTCCTCTGAAGCTGTTTCTGAACAATAAGGGTTTGCAGCCATTGACTGCGTACCTCCTCTTCTCACACATTCTTGTTCATGATCTCATAACTTCATGATCTCAGGCAACAACTCACGCTTATAATGCGTAGTGAGAACAATTAGTCCAATCCATGGTTTGCAGCCATTTTCTGAAGCTGCCGTTGTGGAGTCCTCCATCTTAACCCACCTAAAGTGTTAGTCTTGGGAGGACTGAACCTGTCGGTTCTTCTGTACATTGCTCTATTCCTAGTTTGTGTTTTCATCCATTGTCACGATGCACAGTTCGAATTATGAATATAAGTTCATTGTATGAGTCTTGGTAAATACAACTATTTCTGTTTTGGCTCGGTGCAACGGCATTATTCTTTTCAAGGAGCTCTATCAAAGGGCTTTTTGTGGTTGTAACAAACATCCCACACAGCATCCATGGCATCCTTTGAACAATAAGGGTTTACATTGCTCTACTCCTCGCTTTTTTTCCTTTCAAAACGGGTTCTTCTTTAGATTCTAGAGCGTTTCTCAACCTCATAACCTTTTTTGAAGTATTTCAGAAATCAAACAGAGGGACAGAACGGAAAACAATAAAAGACCTGAGAAACTTGAATTTACAGACTTCGCATTGCAGTTTTTACATTAAGATTGACAAAAGTGCACCTACCATGTGCATGTAATATGCGCTAGACTTAGCATTTAGCACCACCTGGTGACAGACAAAAGGTTTGATCATACTCAAAAAGTATATAAAATAGAAAACCTTAAAGCCTACTTATATAAATATACCAGAAATATAAAGCTAAAGACCTGATCAGACAAAAGGAAAAGACTTCCAGATTGTCAAAGGCAAGAGCTTGGTTGAACTGAAAGGAGCACAACAGTTCCAATTTAGAGAATTTCTTCAATTTTTGGCCCAGAACCAGCACCACTTTGCTTGTACATCTTAGTAATGATAGGGTCGCATACAAGCTTTAACTCCTTCATCTTTTTTGTGGTATCGTCAATGTCAGCTAGTTCATGCCTATCTAACCACCGAATGGCATTTTTTACTGCATCTGAAATCTTCTTCTTATCATGTGAAGCTAGCTGATTACTGATATTATTAATCGTGTTCCTCATGTCGTATGTGTAATTCTCAAGGGAGTTCCTTGACTCCACCTTCTTTTTGTGTTCATCATCTTCTGACTTGTATTTGAGAGCCTCTCGGACCAACCTGTCAATCTCAGCCTTGGATAACCTCCCCTTGTCATTTGTGATAGTGATCATACTTTTGTTTCCTGTTGACTTGTCCACGACAGATGCATTCAATATACCGTTTGCATCCAAATCAAAGCATACAGTCAAATCAGGAACACCACGAGGTGCTGGAGGAATACCTTCTAATTCAAACTCACCTAGCAAGTTATTGTCACTGGCTCGAGTTCTCTCACCCTCATACACCGGAAAATTCACTCTAGTTTGCTCGTCATAAGTAGTAGTAAAGCCCTTTTCCATCTTGGTGGGAATGGTTGTGTTCCTTGGGATCAATATCTCCATAACATCTCCTTTTAAACTGACACCAAGAGAAAGAGGGGTTATGTCCAACAAGACCAAGTCCTGCACCTTCTCATTACCTTCACCACTCAAAATAGCAGCTTGCACTGCAGCACCATAAGCCACGGCCTCATCAGGGTTAATGCTCTTGCAGAGTTCCTTCCCATTGAAGAAATCCTGCAGTAGAGACTGAATCTTTGGAATTCTAGTAGACCCACCAACCAGGACAACTTCGTGAATGGAGTTCTTATCCATTTTAGCATCCGTCAAACATTTCTCAACTGGTTCCATACAGTTTGTAAACAAGTCCATGTTCAACTCTTCAAATTTAGCACGAGTGATGGATGCATGAAAATCAACTCCCTTGTTCAAAGCATCAATCTCAATGGCTGCACGGGTAGTGAATGAGAGGTTCCTCTTTGCCCTCTCACATGATGTTCTCAGCCTCCTAAGAGCTCTTGGGTTTCCACTAATGTCTTCCTTGTGCTTCTTTTTGAACTCTCGAACAAAGTGATTCAACATCCTGCTATCAAAATCCTCTCCTCCAAGATGGGTATCTCCAGATGTAGCCTTCACTTCAATGTTTCCCCCGTTAATAGTGAGTAACGAGACATCAAAAGTACCACCACCAAGATCAAAGATGAGAACATTCTTCAGACCAATATTAGTCGCCTTCTTATCAAGACCATAAGCAATAGCAGCTGCTGTTGGTTCACTGATGATCCGCAGTACATTAAGGCCAGCAATGGTACCAGCATCCCTGGTAGCATGACGCTGTGAATCGTTAAAGTAAGCAGGGACGGTAACAACAGCATCCTTAACACTTGAACCAATATAAGCTTCGGCAGTTTCTCTCATTTTAACAAGAACCATGGCTGAAATCTCCTCAGCTGAGAACTGTGTATCTTTACCCTTGTAACTGACTTGAACCATTGGTTTTTCGTCTACGCCAGCTACAACTTCAAACGGCCATAGCTTCATATCACTCTGAACAAAGCTATCGCTCATTTTCCTACCAATTAAACGTTTTGCATCTACAGAACAGCAGACAGACTCAGAAACGATTAAGAGATGCTAACTCTAAGGGTGCCAAGTTCATAAATGTCATTTGCATAAAACTATTTATAATGTTTTTCAACACTATTAGCAATAAGAAACCAGAAACTGTTAATCAGATTCATGATGAGATAATGACAATCTGTAAAAAAATACGTCAAGACTGTGGTGGCTTGGCTTAACACTCTCCAAAGAGCATCCATGTAAAGTGAGTAAGTCCTAATTTAGCAATCAAATTGAAAGAATTTCGCAAAATTGGAAAGGGTTTACCGAAAACAGTGTTGGTAGGATTAACAGCAACTTGATTCTTGGCAGCATCACCAATCAGCCGTTCGTCATCATTAAAAGCAACATACGAAGGAGTGGTACGGTTTCCTTGATCATTAGTAATAATCTCAACATGATCATGCTGCCACATAGCCACACATGAATATGTCGTACCCAAATCTATTCCTATTGAGGTTCCTACCATTTTGCAACTTAAAAGACTAGTTTCAAACCAGCTGAGCAAACCCCTATATCAAATGTTGACGATGTTGGTTGCAGGAAAAAATGAGTATCTCACTGAAGGCACCGTGAAACCAGCTGATAAACAACGCTAAGTATGACAACATGTGGGTCTTGAAGAGGCGGATTATAAAGGTGCTCGTAAGTCTATTCTTCTTTACGACTTGACTCGTAAAGCTATGGCAAAACCAACTGTCAAAGTTAATTGGGATTTTGCTTTATGTGCATAGTAATCTCTAGCTTTATGTGCATAGTGCACAACCAACTGTCAAAGTTAATTGGGATTTTTCTTTTGGACCGCAGAGATTATAAAGAAACAGAGAGAGAAAGTCAAGGTTAGGAAAGGCGATTTTTTAAAAAGATATGGTGCACTATGTTCCCTGTAGTTCTTTTCACTGCTTCTTTATTCCCATTCATCCAGTGACATGCAGAATAGGAAAAAAATTTGCTCTAGCATTGCTAGAGCAACTTTGATCTAGCAGCCCCATGTCCACTTATTAGGGTGTTTGTGACGTCACCACTGATTTTTTCTGGCGACGCTGACCTCAGTCAAGCTTTTCTTTCTTCAAGATCTGAGTGAGTTTTCATGAGATTTTGATCCATTCTCTGCTTTTCTGTTTCAATGATTGGTAGAGCAAGAATTAGCAGAGCTTAAGACTGTTCGTGTCTGGATCAACATGAGGAATGTTCCTTTGCATCTCTGGAATGCAAAAGGCCTAGGTAAACTTGCTAGTTTCATTGGTGTATAAACAATACTAGGTAAAAACGGAGAAAAAGAAGGCGGAGAGAGAGAGAGTGAGAAGGAGAAAAAGAAGAAGAGGGACAGCAAAGGATAACTAGATAAATAAGCTAATTACACTCTGGTTACACCGTCAGGGCTCAATTGTTAGATCACCTCCCCGTGATGCTGTCAAGATTCCGGCAGACAAAATTAGATCTCGACGGTGTAAACAATAAGAACCCTTACTATCCTAATGTGGTGAATGCAATCAACGGTAGCTTAGGGGTTGTTATACATATATATAGACAACAAGATGACACTGTCTAGAATTGCTCGAATCTTTAATAAGTGTGTTTGTACCTAGAGATTCTCGAGGTGGCTAATAATCTAGCAAAATATGGTAAAGATGTTAGAGCATCTCCAATGGAATATGGGTCTCTAAAAATATTGAAGCCACCTAGGATTTTAGAAACTCTAAACAAAAAAAACCTCTCTAGTGGTGGTTGGATATTAAAAATTTAATCTGATGTAGAAGTTTGAGTTTGGAAGAGAGTATGGGTTTTTAGAGACTCTCATTTATACCCAAGTCATCATTATTTGTTTTTCTTTTATTTATTTTGTTAGATTTTGTGGATTAACTTTCTACAAATAAGTGACAGGTGTTTCAAAATAGGTATGGATACAACTACCACTGGAGATGCTTATCAAAACCAAAAAAACTATTTGATTCTATGTTGTTAAATACCTCTTTTTTCGGTCTCCACGTGGGATACATATCCATACACCATTGGAGATGCTCTTAGACTCGGCATAACTCAATTTTTTGGGTGATGATTTACCTATTTGGTTAAAATCTCTGATTAGAGAGAAAGAAACTGCATGTGTATTTTTGTGGGTTTGGCAGATAATCTAAACATTTTAGTTATGACATTACAAAACAAACTACCCGTCACTGTAATAACATTTAAATTGTATGGACCAGTCCACAACTGCACATTGAAACCTATGTGAAGTTTTTTTTTTTGATAAGATAATAAATTTTACTCCAAGAAGAAAAATTACATGTTGAGGAGAAAGTCAGGCTTATCACCTAACCATTCACCCATTACATTGTTTCTTCTACAATGCTTCGATGCCTTATCAGCTACAAATGTAAAAATTCGATTAACATAATCTAATCTTGAAAAGGGGAAATTATTTAAAAGAAATTGACAGTCATCTAAAATAGTTTGACTAAACTAACACAGTTGGTTTTTATTATTATTCAGATAATTGAAGTTTAAATTTATTAATACCCTTAGTTTTGACACCCAACAAATATACCCTTATACAAAAATAGATGTACCCATATCATTTAAAAACCTTATCCATTAAAAATTAGATTACCTTAATACCACCACTCATATAATATATTTCTTTATTTCAAAATACGTAGATACCATTTCACCGCCACCACCACCCCTAGCACCACCAAATATCCCACCACCACCACCAACATTCAACTACATTCTACCACCACTTACCAACCGCTACCACCACTAGTACCCCACCACCGCCACCACCGCCCGTCACAACCACCACCACCCGCCACCACCACCAGGCCACCACCGCCCGACCGCCACCACCCGCCACCACCGCCCGCGTCTCCATCACCACTGTCTGCCACCACCGCCACCACCAGTCCACCATCGCCCGCCACCACCACCACCATTCCACCACCAGTCCACCACCACCCGCCACCACCGCCCGCCACCATCACCACCACCCGCCACCACTACCGCCGCCGCCAGTGGCGTCAACAATCTAAGTTGATCCCCAAAAACAAAAATCATAAAATAAGAAAGAAAAAATTTTATATAATGTCAACAACCAAACTTGATCCCAGAATCTGGTGTCAGCAGCTGAAGTTGATCCCTAAAACAAAAATAAAAAAAAAAATCATGAAAAGGTAATATGGAATCAACAAACGAAGTTGATCCCAAAATCCAGTGTCAACAACCATAGTTGATCTCCAAAACAAAAACCAAAAAAATCATAAAAAGGTAAAAATAACACGGCGTCAACAGCCGAAGTTAATCCAAAAATCTGGTGTCAACAACCGAAGTTGATCCCCAAAAACAAAAATCAAAAGCTCATAACAAATCAATATGGCATCAACAGCCGAAGTTGATCCAAAATCTGGTGTCAACAACCGAAGTTGATCCACAAAGAAAAAAATCAAAAAATAAAATAAATAAAAATAAAATAATATGGCCTCACAACCGAATTTAACATCATAATATGGTGTCAACAACCGAAGTTCATCCCAAAATATGGTGTCAACAACCAAAGTTGATCCCAAAAGATGGTGTCAACAACCAAAGTTGATGGATTTCCTTTGTTGACACAATAAGTGAAAAAATACTCCAACTTTTTTCGGTCAACAATGGAAGTTGATCCCAGTAAAAGGGTCAACAATGGAAGTTGATCCCAGTAAAAGGGTCAACAATCAAAGTTGATCCCCAAATCTGGCGTCAACAATCAAAGTTGATCCATAAAATTGATGTACTAAAATTAGTGAACCTGACGTGATTCGAACACGCATCTTCTGACGTGGAGCCAGGTGTGTTACCATTACACCACAAGTTCTACTTAGTTCAGCCAATCAATAAAAGAATTATAAATAATCTAGTTAAGAACTATTCTTTGGTAAAATGCCAAATTTGAACCTAAGTGAAGTAGTATTAAGAACTGGACATAACCGTGATAAGAAGATTTATATAGTATCCAAATCAAAAGCTTACTTATTTGATCGGATGAAAACCCACTTCGCCAGTAACATGGCAATGAATACAAATACTTCACTAGTGGTTATCTGCATTACAGAAATATAAATGAATGAATGTTAAAGACAATTAGTAAACTGCATGCCAAATGATCAGAATATGAAGTAATTTTGGGATACCATTACACTACTGGTTCTTGTAATATGCAACCCTATTTATCCAATGATCCAGTAACGCAATTCATTGTATACTTACGTGGGATAAATTTAAATAAAAAAAAGACCACCAGTAGTAGTTAATTACTGGAGCTACTACTGCACCTGCAATCCTACACAAACACCACCACTGTCTCTCCTTTCAAAAACAACACAAGTCAATATTACATTAATTTACTAAGAAAGAAACTGAGATGAAAATTGAATACATCAAACTGAGATGAAAAGTGAAACAACTACCTGAAATGGGGCTCTCAAAAAGGACAATGGTCATATACCAAATCAAAGATTCATTTGTAAGCACTAAAGAGGGATGATGACTAGTTAACCACACCGGTATTCTTGGTTAAATTACAATGAACATTTCCATTAGATAAATAAAATCTAAATGAGTTGTTAATTAATTAAACCAAAAAGATTCATTATATTAATGCACACAACCATACATAATGTTTCTTAGTCTTACACCTTAACACGGTGATCGACCAAAAGACACCATTGAATCTCTATGTAGAAATTGAAAAACACCCTGTTGTGTTACTTTTTCCTGCAAATAAAATGTAAGTTACTATCAAAAAGATATTGCAACAAACTACATCCATTAAAAATGAGCTTGTTGACACAATCGTCCGATACCTAATTGGGATTCTCGACAACCTGTTTTAACATCTTTCGGTCTAAATTACTAAAAATCTCTATATTCCCCTCTTGAGCAGCCAATAATTTTCAACTTAATGAATCCCTATTATTGAAATCCAATAATTTGCAACTTTAGTAAATTCCTGTATTACGGCTGTTCAATTACTAACTCAGTTACATCATAAGAATACATCCAAGACTGAAATTAAATATAGATTTCTAGGGGTTTTGGTACAAACCTGATCCATCGCTCTCTCTGGAATTTGTTTTGGTTTGATTTTCTATTTAGCTTGAAATTACCAGAGATCGAAACCTAAAATAACACCTCTCGATCGCCTAAATCTTTAGCTGATATTGAAATCACCAACAATAGGAGAAGAAGAAGATGAACTGCTTTTGTTGGTGATGCTTTATTTCAAACGATCGAAGATCTCCATATTTCTCTCTCTCAATCGAAAATCGCTTCTCTCAGATCTCTTCTGTTGGTGGTGCTGGTGGCGATGCAGATGATGGTGGTGGTGATAGAGATGGTGGTGGAGGGTTTTGGTTTTCTCTAAATGTTAAATGGAGAAGGAGTATAAGAACGAAGAATAAAAATGGAAGGGTAAATGTGGAAAGAATACAAAAACGTTAATGGGTCCAAACAAGCCTTTATATGGGGAGGGGCATTTATTCAATTACCACATAATTGGATGCATTCTTTGCATCACTGTGAATGCAGAGGCTGCTGATTCCTTTGTCTTTCATCTAGTTGATTACTTCTAGTATGGCAATGCACTCTGCTTCTTCTGTTGTTCTTGCTACTCCTTTGATAAGTTTACATCCTTCGAAGGTTCCTGTCAAATCAGTTAAGACAAGTCCAGATCCTGTTTCATTAGTATCTTTGTCAAAGCTTGCATCACAGTAAAGTATATGACATGTATCAGGTAGGCCAATATTGTCTGGGATCTGGATAGGTGCAATTGATCTAACTGGAAAAGAGTTTTCTGCAGGCATACATCGATTTAAGTATGCTATCAATTTCATTGCATGGTTGGCTGTAGTTGTCGGCGTTACTGATTTATTTTGGAAAATCTTAAAACACATGTCTCTCCATATACTCCATGCTGTGAAAAATATAGATTGCTTGATAACAAGACTATTGCTGCTTTTCAACCATTTATCAAACCAGTCTCTAATAGTAGTGCTTGAAAGATCCTCTGAAGTGACATAATGACCAAAAGGGGTGTTTACCCAAACATATTTTGCATACTCACAGTGAAAGAAGAGATGTTCAGCTGATTCATCTGCATTGGTATTACATAAGAAACAAAGATCGCAATGGTTTCTATACTGAGAGAGTCTAACTCCTGTAGGTAAGACATTTTCATTAGACTTCCAAATGAAAAGATGAATTTTCGAAAGATTGGGAAAGCTCCAAAGGGCTTTATAAGTGGGCTGACTAGGGAGAGGGTTCTGCAAGAAGTTTAACTCACCACTGATAGCTTTATAGGCAGTTTTAACTGAAAACTCACCATTTTTGGTATGCAACCATACTAATCTGTCATCACCAGTGAGGGGAATTCTAAGTTTGGTTATTTTTTCGGCATTTTCAATAGTGAAAAAACTATTAATTAAGTCTATGTTCCAAGTCCTAGTATTAGAATCGATGAAATCAGAAACCAACATATTAGGATTAGGATAACAGTGACAAAGAGGGTAAGAAACATCAGGGATCCAATTATCAGTAAAAGCGTAAATGCTAGACCCATTCCTGACTTCCCAAATCGAGTTTTCCCCAATAATTTCTAAACCAACAGCAATACCTTTCCATAACCAAGATGATTCTAAAGGTTCCTAGCATGCAAAGGGTGAAAGTTCTTGAAATATTTACATTTCAAGATTTTAACCCACAGTTCATATGAGGAATGAATCATGGCCCAAGTTAGTTTGGCTAACATGGCTCTATTAAAAGTTTTTAGATCGTTGAAGCCAAGACCACCCTGAAGTTTATGAGTACACAGATTCTCTCATTTCTTTATGTAGATACCACCTGGGTTACTTTTCCCCTACCAGAAATCCCTTTGGGATTGCTCCATTTTTTGAGTAATGGTGTCTGGGATGAGAAAAGTACTCATGTGATAAGTGGGAGAAGATTTTAAAACATTCTGCACCATTATGGATCTACCAGCTTGAGTAAGATGCTTTCCTTTCCACTATGCAGATCTTTTACCAAAATGATCAAGCAAATAACTGAAAGATTCAGACTTTTTCCTATCAATGAACAAAGGAATGCCTAAATATTTCTCTTTTAGATCAATTTTCCTAACTACTAGATCATTAACAAGCGAGACAACGATATCTGGATGGACATTTTTACTACAAAAGCATCCAGATTTGTCAAAATTCATCACTTGACCAAAGATATTGCTAAAATCTCTGATCAAAGCCATCAAATTATTGGCTTGTTCATGGGGAGCCTTGAAAAATATGAGGCAGTCATCAGCAAAAAGTAAGCGTGAAACACTTGGAATCTCTTTGCTGATACTCACCCCTTAACCTATGTGAAGTTAACTCGAGGCTTTAGGCACCAATAAGAGGCATCCGCACCCGACGACTTATCTTCTTCAACATGCATATGCCGAACGCTAAAGACTGGGGCCGAACGCTAAAGACTCCACAAACACGTTAGTACTTTTTGAAAGTTTATGTGGAGTTACTTGTTGAAAGTTTGGCAGATAATCTAAAGATTTTATGAGTTTGTGTTTCTAACTTTGGTTGATAAAAGGTCTAATCACGTTTAGTATTTGATATCTTTCGTATACTAACATCATTACTGTTTTCATATGTTCAAGGATATATGGCAGGAGATCAAGAGAAGCCAAGTAATAAGAAGGGCACAGGTTTCAATGCGATTTGTAAATGACCCATGGCTTCAAGTTGAGAAGCTTCAAGTTCATAAGCTAACGGAGAGAGCACAACAAATCTGGGTCATTGTGTTGGCTCTTTCAAAGGGCTTTTTGTGGTTGTAAGAAACATCCCACACAGAATCCATGGCTTCCTCTGAAGCTGTTTCTGAACAATAAGGGTTTACAGCCATTGACTGCGAACCTCCTCTTCTCACACATTCTTGTTCGTAACGTCATCATTTCAGGCAACAACTCACGCTTATAATGCGTAGTGAGCACAATTAGTCCAATCCAAATGGCAACAACTTCATGGTTTGCAGCCATTTTCTGAAGCTTCTGCTGTGGAGTCCTCCATCTTAACCCACCTAAAGTGTTAGTCTTGGGAGGACTGAACCTGTCGATTCTTCTTTACATTGCTCTACTCCTCGCTTTTTTTCCTTGCTCAAAACGGGTTCTTCTTTAGATTCTAGAGCGTTTCTCAACCTCATAACTTTCTTGAAGTATTTCAGCATCTAAATTTCCAGAAATCAAACAGAGGGACAGAACGTGGAAAAAAAAAAAGACCTGAGAAACTTGAATTTACAGACTTCCCATTGCAGCTTTTACATTAAGATTGACAAAAGTGCACGCAACATGTGCATATAATATGCGCAAGACTTGGGATCACCTGTGACAATCAAAAGGTTTGATCATACTGGAGTAAAAAACTGCAAGTCTTATAGCGTACTTATAAGTTATAACCCAGTATGTCAGAAATATAAAGCTAGCAACCTGATCAGAAAAATGAAAAATGACTTCGAGATCGCCAAGGAACTAAGCAGCACTTCAATCCTATGTTGTGAAAAACGTGAGCAGATTCTAATTTTTCCTCCAGGCGCCTCGCCTAGCGCCTAACATAGCTTCAATCACACTTTAGATTTCTTAGATTTTGGTTCAGAACCAATGTTAGCTAAACTTATATCCAAGACATTACCTATAAGATTGAAACCCATTTTTTCTAAAATCATCTCTTCAACCCAGACGGCTAGTATTTCTAGTATTTCAGGTAGACACAGTATGAAAACTAAGAGGAATAAAAATTCTTTAGTGGGTAAGAAGTTGGATATGTGGAAAACATTCGAAATATCAGTACTCCACAGTTTGTACCAAAGAAACAAATGTTTTGAACTAACTTAATAAACAGCCAACATCCAGAAATAAACAACTCAAAAGGTAGATTTCTAAAAGAACGGACGCAGATGCTTAGTAACATGAGTAACAACTTCAAGAGCAGCTAGATCCTTCTACAGTAATATGGATAAATATCAGCAGTCAGCCAGTCACATAAATCCTGCTCGTCAACACTCTAGGCATGAAGGCTCACTGAAAAGGAAAATGAATGCAAAATTCAGAGCTTATCCTTTCATAAATTAACTAGTTAGACCAATTTTATTATCCATCAGATTCAATATCATACCATTCTCCAGAAATCATCATCACACATTTGTTCGGGTACTACAAAGGGCATATCAGATGCTGGATGCTCCTCCACATAATCTACATGGAGGAAGCGGAACTCCTGCACCAATTTCATATAAAGGTTGTAGGTGACAACTCATAAAATAACAAAGGGAAAGAAAACTACAGCTATTGTGCAAGAAAACTAGACCTTGAGGTGAATGTCAACAAGTTTCCTGGTGAGTCCAGGTGTGGGAGGCAAGAGTTCAAAAACTTTATCTGGATCAGCTTCTGCAGTCGTAAAACAATTAGCACTCAGTACCAATCATGTAATATAATAGCTTAACCTGATTTACTATCAAACATGTTCGCCTGGAAGCTCACTAACAAGAAAGGAATTCACCAGTAAACTTCAAGGATACACACATCAACACAAGACAAGAAAACAACACATGTACAAGGTTCTTACCTTTAGGTCCTCCTGATGCAAAAACCGCACAAATAAACTGGCCTTGGAGTTCCGATGGCAATGTCATCCATGGAATCACAGGTTTTCTGTTCAAGATTAAGGAAGAATAATGACGGCCCATATAGTTTTGGTCTTCTTTTAGAATTCCAGTAATCAGCTTTCTAAGACTTCCATCATCCCCCCAGGGTGAATATAATAACGTTGATATCAGGTATTTATCCCAAGCATCAATGATCCCTGCCTTTACCAACTTTTGAAGTTTCTCCTTCCTCTTTCTGGCCACATTTGACCATAGAGTGCGTACCGTACTAAGACGAACTGGTTTAGTCAGTTTAGAAGCCTTTGTGCCCAAAGTCTTCACAATAGACCACGGAGTGGCTGCTGGCAGTACTGCAATAACAATATATTACATTAAATTTTAGTTGTACATGGAGGAGATACAAAGCCAAGTAAATGCAACCTAATCCAGAGAAGGATCATCAATCAAATTAGAGAACATTATACTTACAGTATTTAATGGGAATGTCTGCTTCCATGGCAAGCTGTTGAATTTGCTTAAATCCCTCCATGTCGTTGCCTAGGATGGCCATTAAAATGATGTCAAACTTGCGAGTTTTGTCATGGAGCATAGACAAAGCTTCTGTTGCAGAAGAACATAGAGTACCTGAAAAATATATTTAAATTTTTTAACAAGGTATGTAAATTCATGATCAGTGAACGTAAAATATGCAAAATGGTAGTGTGATTCTGAATGCTTACCCGTGTAATTAGCTTGTACAAGCATGGGCTGAATCTCCTCCAGAAAAGAATGATCTTCATCGACAACCAGTACCTTTAGACCTTTTGGATACCCTTCCTCGTTCCTCATTGTTGATATCATCGAATCAACAGCAGCAGATATATAAACCCCAGAAAACTCTCTACTGATTTTTGACTCTTCATCTGCAGGAAGAGCAGCAGGAAATTCACCAACACTGCTCAACATCCTGCATGAATACAAATTAGGGGTTTAGAAGAAAATCAATTTTATTCAAAAATTCAAGTGATGATTTTCAGCAAAATCAAATAGATTCTCTAGTCTAATTGAGAAAAAGAAAACATTATAAACAAATAAACCTAATCAATTGAAGGCAAACCCCAAAATGAAAAAGAGATCTCAAAATTAGGGCAAACTCCAAAATGAACAAGAGAAAGTCTAGTTTTACCTTATTTCGATTGATTCAGAGATGATAGTTTTTGTTTGTAGACCCTGCTAGAATACTCCGATACAGTCTTTGTTTTTCTCTCGCTCGCCGACCTCTTGTGACTAGGGGTGAGCATGGCCGGTATGGACCGGTTTTCGCCTCATCCGCATCCAATCCATTGTACTACGGATTTCAAATTTGGCATACGCATCCAATCCATATCCAATGGATGCACGGATGGACGGATTGGATGCGGATAATCCAATGGATTTGTTTTAGCTAAAATTTATAGTAAAGAAAATAAGCTGACACAAATGACTCCTTAGGCTAAGTCCTATGGGATAGATTGGATTGCTAGATTGGCCAAAAAGTGTTGCAAATCATGAAAAAAGTGTGGGAAAAAATTTAACACTCAATCTGGCTACTTCTCTCTCCTAGCATTTGCTCGCAGTCGCACTATCGGCGAGATTGACACGCTGAATGGTGCGGCGCTCAAAAAGTGAAAATTACGCTGAACGGTTCAGCGTTGGAGGAATATTCTAAGGGATCCGCCAAAAAATGCCGAACCAAACGGCGTTTGATAGTACATATTATTATCCATTGAGAAGGAAATATGTTATTACTGTACGTGAACTTTCAGTAATAATTACACTATTAATTATTACTATTAATTACACCGACCATTGGTACATTGATTGATTACATTTGACCATTGATTGTTACACTATCCATTGATAGTACATCTTATTTCACTATTAATTACATCGACTGCGTCGTGCAATAAGATGACAAGTCACTATTAATTACATTGGCCGTCTATATCTGATAGCTAGCTAGCTAGCATTTCATTTTAATTGGTAAATTATCGAGCGTTGTTTGGTTTCGGGCCGTCGGACGCTGCACGGATCAGCGTTTCTCTGCTAGATTCGCCATCCCATAGGACTTAGGAGGTTGCCCTATCTGACGTGGATGGCTAATCTAGCAGCTAAATATCTAGCCCATAGGACTAAGCCTTATAAAACCTACATATCATATATATGTATACAAATATAAATATGCCATGTACAACACCCCAAGCAAACATCTTAAAAATTCCTAAATGATTCATAGTATTTTCTAGAACTATATAAATGCCCTTAATTTAATCTGGACATGGATGTCCAACGGATTTTCAAGGTTGCATCCGGGCCCGGTCCGTTGTCCGTTGGATTTCTAAAATTCCATCCGCATCCAACCCATTAACGAACGGTCTGGGCATCCATCCGCAAATGAACGGTTGGTCCCAGTTAAATCCACATATTACGGGCCAAATGCTCACCCCTACTTGTGACACGATATAACCACCAGAAGGACTATATACCACTCTCCTCTTGTGACTACTAAGGCCCATGGGCAACTACGATGGTTCATCTATTTATTTTATTCTGAAGTGGGAACCCTCTGATTGGGAGGGGTAGGGGTGAGCATGGGACGGTATGGACCGGTTTTCACATCATCCGCATCCAATCCAATACACTACGTATTTCAAATTTGGCATCCACATCCAATCCAACATCCAACGGATGCACGGATGAACGGATTGGGTGCGGATAATCCAATGGATTTGCGTTAGTTAAAATTGATAATGAAAAAATAAAGCCTATATAGATGAATTCTTATTAAACATACACATTTTATATATGTATATAAATATAGAAGTGTGATAGGTGTCTAAAAACACCTAATTTAATATCTAGTATTTATGCTTTCTTTGCGAGTTTTCTTGTAAATTATGTATCTTATATTGGTTTTGAGTTATCAGGTGTTTTGGAGTCATTTGGAGCAAAAAGAAGTAGAAATAGCTACAAAAGTGAAGTCACAAGTGGAGAAAGGCCAAAGACCAATTGGAACTCGTTCAAATGCAAGATTTCTACTTTTCGTTGTGTAGAGGACGAGAAGATGAAGACAATGGCGAAAGAACGGAGTCATTCGGAGTTCGTATGAAGAAGTTATGGGCAAAAGAAGAACTTGAAGCATAAAAGGGCAAGTGTTATTGACACCCCAAGTGAAGGTTAAGGGGTAGTCAATTTTGTGCTTAAAGGAGTTGCTAAACGCACCAAAGGAGAAACTCAGGGCACCTAGCTTGGGGTGTATTTTATCTGGGGTGTCTTAATATCCCCCTTCTCTTGTAACCTAATCAAGAGAATTTTTCTCTCGATCATTCACCTGAAACCAGCGGCCTCTGCTACTACACAGAGAGGATGAAATCGTGGGTTCTGTGGAGAGTTTGGGATTCGATGGTGATTCGGTATCTGCAACTGATAGAATAATGGGATGATGAGGCTAATCGAGACATAGAGTTTGTGTTGTACTTGCTGCCAAGAAGCCAGAGAAGAAGTTGGAGTTTCTGCCATTGACAAATAAAGAAGATTCGGAGCTGATGAACGATTATAAATGAATGGGTTTGCGTGATTAAATTTGTCTTAACAGGGAAGGATATGTGTAATAAGATCAACAACAGTTCACAATTGTTAAACACCAGCAGATGGCACATCACTTGTTCGATAAAATGCCTGGGCAGATGCAAGGAATGCTAGTGATGATAGCTGAGTATTGCAGCTGTAGAGGGTGGTTCTGAGATGGAATGTATGTCTTGACAAAGAAATTGCAGTGCAATTTTACAGTGGTTTTGAGGCGATGTTGGTGACTGCAGTTAATGAGCATTTGTAGTGATGCAATGCAAAGGTCTTTGGTAAAGGTTGATCCGGGAGGCTTGATTGAGATGGTGATCTTTGGCGCAGACAAGGAATGGAGCAGTCTTTGGTGCCGTTGTATTTTGGTTAAGCAGCTGAGCATATGAAACTGAGCAAGAGGTACTGATGGTGTCAGATGGTGGTTTGTTGAATTAAGCTTGTGGTGATTATACTGATATAGATTGAGCGAGAAATGGTTAGCGCTAATGAGTTACAGAGATGGTGGAAGGGATCATGGTAGCAATTAAGGGTTCAGTTTGGCAGTGGTGGATACAACTGGTGCTGTGTATGTGAATTACAGGGACTGGAAAGGTTGCAGCAGGAAGACTTAAGAAGATGGTGCAGAATACAGGGAATTATTGCAGGTTCTGGTGAAGTTGCAGCTCCAGTGGGATGTTAGGACATGCGCATCTAGTGAAAGTTGGTTGTGTGAAGTGCAGGATTGGAGGCTGTGATGGCTTTGGTGGTGGTAAGCAATGGAATGAGTTGACAGGGAGATGTTGGCAGAGCTGAGAATGAGGCTGATGCTATGGGGTCTGTCAAAGGCAAGGAATGCAGGGAGTTATAGATGGAATTTTACAGGGACAGATGATGATATCATCAACTTCAAAGACAAAGTTCTTTGAAGCTGCGCAATAGGAGGTGGTTCTACATTGCTGTGAATTTGGAAATGCAAGTGCAGGAATTGAATGTATGGTCACTGGCTGGGTTAAGAGCAGAAGCAATAGTGAAGATTGGTGCAGTTGAGCTGTTGCAGTCTAGAATGCAATGTTGTGTGCTGTCAGGTTGGAGCAAAGTTGCAGAGCTGATACATGGGAATGAAGTGTAGATGGTGCTACGTTGCTGTGCCAGTGCGAATGCAGTTGCAGTGAGTCATGGCTCGAGGCAAAGGAAGTGTGGCAGTACTATGAGCCATGGATGGTGAAAGCAAATGGAGACTGACAAGCTGCAGAAATTGTGCGAAAACGGAGTGAAAATGGCGCGCCGGTGAGCATAGTTCCGGTAGCCGAATTTCAGAACTTGAAGCATGAATCGCAATATTTCACTGAATCATGAAAGGGGTATGAGTCGAATGGAAGAGTTTGCGGCCGAATATATGAGCTACGCGTCACACTTTTGGGCGCGTTTTCGCAAGAGATAAAGAATTGGTTTAGATGATTTTTGTGAACGTTTGGAATGCAGAGAAGGGGAGATGAGTTGCCGGAAGTACATACTTGTTGGTGACAGTTTCCGATGTTTCAAGTAGCCTGAGACAAATTTTCCGACGACCGGATTCCGGCGCCGACGACCGGATTCCGGCGACCCAGTTTTTAACCCAAAAATTCCAGAGACTTATTTTCACACATGGGCTTGATGGACGAATTTGAGACGGGTTTGGAGAAGACTTGACTTACTTTTGGGTATCCTTTTGGGAGAGGCATATAAATAGAACTTTTTCTCTAAACCTAGATATATCTCCATTAGGGAGACTTCTACTTTTGTTCTAGGGTTTCACATGATAGTTTTCTTCTTTGCTTTCTATGATGATTTCCAAAAACACAAGTAACTAAGTTTTTATTATTGGTTGAAGATGTAGTTGGATTTTGCAACCAAGTTATGATTTTTATGAATTAGTTTTCTCTCAATATTATCGTATGATTTCTACGGGTTATAATAATTGCATGATTGAAGTATTGCAATATGAGTGAATGTTTGTTTAGTCGAGTCTAGAATTGATTGAACTCACATCCATATCTATAGCTATTTTAGGGTTTTCATCGAGCGATAACCTTGAATACGAGTAGCATGATATGATTCTAGGTTGTAGTGATACATCCTTGAAATCATATGTAGAAATTGACCTTTGTCCGAATTGTTTGCGCAATGTATTACAATTGCATTGATTAGCCTATTTCTGAAACTTAATGCTCCTAGGAATTGAACTTGATTAGCGCAAGGCGTTAGGTTATTCTTTAGGTAGATTTCACATACGCAGCCCTAATGTGTGTGTTGATAACTTTGGAAATTACGGAGTATTCTTGCAACAAGGTATTCTATGGCTTTTGATGATAGCGAGATTAAATACGAATTCTATTCATATATTCATAAACTTGTTTACAATTGAAGATGAAACCTTTATCCAATATTTCACATCCTTGATTTGCGAGTTTACTTTTTATTGTTTTGTTTTTATTTTATTTTTATTTACACAATCACAAAACCCTCGGTGTTTTATTTAGGAAACCATAACAATTTGACAACCTAGACCTCTCTGTGGGAACGATCCTTTCTTGCCCTTGCTATATTTATATTTTGAGTAGTAAGAAAGTGTAATTATATTTGTGTCGGCTGACAACCGGTCAAAGTGCCATGGACAACACTCCAAGCAAACACCTAAAAATTCTAAAACTATCCATATATTTTCTACAAACTATATAAATGCCCTCAATATAACGGATATGGATGTCCAACGGATTTTCAAGGTTGCATCCGGGTCCAATTCGTAATCCGTTGGATTTCAAAAATTCCATCCGCGTTCAATCCATTGGCGAACGGTCGGGACATCCATCCGCACAAATACGGTTGGTCCCAGTTAAATCCGCGGATTACGGAAAAATGCTAACCCCTAGGGAGGGGAACCTTATTTTCACTAAGTAAAACTACAATAATACATAATACAGCTTTTACAATGCGGGTAAATTTTACCCCATTTCTATCATCGAGTACAATACTGGAGACAAATGATGGACATGTGTTGTCCCAAATTTTGATTACCGATATAGTAGGGTGTTGTTGTTGGTGCTCTACCTCCTCGTTTGCTAGCTTGTCCGCCACTTAGTTTGCTTCTTGATAGTCATGGGTTAGCTTGACTTGTGTTATATCATTCATTAGGGTCCTTATTTCCCGTATCATTCCTTTTGAATACCATGGGTTGGTGTCACTTTGGTTCCGAACCAATTGGATAGCTTTTGAATCTTCTTCGAACCATACTTTTTGTCATGGTTGTTGTTTTACTATTATTGCTGCTAGTAGTAACCCCCACGCCTCTGCCATTATCGTTGTTATAGTCCCTAACGGTGTTGCTAGGGCCATCATAACTCGTCTTGTATGCAATCTACATAGGTGTCATGTTCCTGCCATTCCCGGGTTGCCTTTAGATGCTCCTTCTGAATTAATCTTGATACATTGCTCCGGTGGTGCCTGCCATCCTACTATAATGCTTACGTCTCGAATAGGGCTGCACATGGGCGGGTTTGGGTGGGTATTAGCTAAAACCAACCTCGCACCCACAGACTGCGGGTTTTTATTTTCATAACCAACCCCGCACCCACAAACAACGGGCGGCTTTTGTTACCCACCCGCTACGGGTTGGGCGGGTTTGGGTTTAAACCCGCTTTATATTCAATAATCATTCACACACATGTTTTAAAGTTTAAATAAACTACTTACTTAAGTTCTTGATAACTTAAAAAAATAAACCATAAACATAACTACATAAGTCTTCATTGTTAAGCTTAAACAAGTAGTAGTGTACATAGTACACTAGTACTTCTAATAAAAACAAGTTTGAAGTATAAACAGTACGACTACTTTAAAGTTCAGATTAAAACTTAAAAAATAAAAATTTCCAGACCAACAGTAAATGACTCATGTTTCTTCTATCATCTTCAAGTCTGTCCTCCTAGCATCCTCAAGGATCAAGGAATTCCGATTATTTTTATCAATTTTGTATATTTAGCGGGTTTTTCGGGCGGGTTTGGGCGGGTATTAGCTAAACCAACCTCGCACCCATAGACAGCGGGTTTTTATTTTCATAACCAACCCCGCACCCACAGCGGACGGGTTCGGATTAAAAACCCACGGATTTAGCGGGTACGGGCGGGTTTGGGTATGATGGGCGGGTCTTGTGCAGCCCTAGTCTCGAAAGCTTTTTCTTTGTGTTCTCTGCGGTTGTTGGTCTGGGCTTAAAGGTATGACGTGTTGTTGGGATCATTCTATTCTGCAAATATTGTGAAAACTATATTCTTGAGCTGAAGAACTGAGTGCTTAGTTCTTTGATAGAGTATTTCTCGCCACCCAAAGATGTCATAGTGTGAAACTGGAGATGCGTTGGGATGATGCCGGTACCTCTTTATCGATCACTTGTTGAAGATTATTGGGTTGGTTGGTTATGGGACGGGTATTTGGACTTCTTGGGAGTTGAGTAATTATAAGATTCCACAGTTGTGTAGCTTGGGTACGTTCGAAAAGTAGATGTTGTTCGGTTTCTCTTTGAGTGTTGCAAACTGGACATAGGTTTGTAGGTGTGATGTTGATGTGGTGGAGTGATGTAGAACATCTCTACGTTCCTTTCTAGAATCTTCTTTACTTGATAACCAAGTTTAGTTTTCCCTGTTTTAGAGTTTATTATTTCTTCTTTTAGTGTTTAGCTATTTTTAGACTCTTGTTAATGCCTATATATTCAGGCTTTCTTCGGTTAAGTTAGATACAATTATTATTATCATCAATCACAGTTATTAAACTATCTTGCTTTCAATATTTTCTCTCTGTTATTTACAATTTCTTTCTGTTATTTCTCAAACTTTCGTCTCTTCTCAACACCTGCAATCTCCGTATTGCATTCTTCTAGTTCGTTCTCCATTAATTGGTACCACGGCCTTTAGGTTTTGGATTCTTATCTCAAAACCCGATCCTTAAAATCGCTTCCGCAAACACAACCCTAATTTTCTTTTACAGAAAGTTATAATTCTTTTATTCAATGGGAGATCAAGTTACTACAGCTGAAGTTACAAAAACTACAGAAAAGTTGGATAACCATGACACAACTTTGGCAAATATAACCGGTATTCTGCAAGATATACAAATAGACATTAAAAGGTTAAACATTAGACTAGATGTTGCTGGAATAAAAAAGAACGCGAAATTGGGGGATATAAAAAGGAATTGGGGGATATTGATTACTTCTCCCAACCCATGGTGTGTGTTAAGGGGTGATTTTTGGGTATGAAAATACTAAAATACCCTTTGGTTAATTAAAAAACATTATGAAAAGACCATTACACCCTTTCTCCTAAAACATTAAAATCTAAAAACCAAATCTTTTATCCCCCATTTGCACAAATCAGTTCCGGCACACTTAGGTTTTTAAAATAAATAAATTCTTCCATCTTCTTCTTCATCCGTTCTTCATCGTCGATTCAAAAATTTTCTTCGTCGACTAACCTACCCGAATCATAAACAATGCCTCCACGAAAGAAACCAAATGCCCAATCGAACTCAACATCGATTGCTCAACAAAAACAGGCAGAAAGACTTGCTAAGATTGCTCAAGAGCAACAAAACGAAGAAGCAATGTTATCTGACGATCAACTACTCAGAAATATGGCTTATGTGAGAAGGTAAATCATTTAAAACTGTTTAATTAGTGTTTCAATCAATTTGTAGCTATGGGTTTAGGTTAGAATCGCGAACCCTAACTCAAACTGTTGAGTTTCAGAGAGTACCGGCACTGATATTTGTATGAACACAAGACGGTTTTGTATTCCTAAGCATTCAATCTAGGATGAATACAAAGGCCGGTTTCCAACACCAGATTAACCAGAAACTGAATTTTCCCTACCGGCATTAAATCTAGGATGAATACAGTGCCGGTTTTTAGTACCGACAGTGTTTGATAATAATTCGTCTATGCCGGTAGTGGACTTAAAACATACAGGAGAGTTTTGTCACCAGTACCGGCATAGATTTTTGGTTTCCTTGCATGCCGGTTTTGGGTACCGGCATTCTTTTGTAATAATTCGAGCATGCCGGTAGTAGACTTAAAACATACAGGAAAATTGCCACCAATACCGGCTTAGATTTTATGTTACATTGTATGCCGGTACTTGATACCGGCACTGTCGATAGTCAATGTGTACTGCAGGAACATTGTACCGGCGTGGTTTATTTTAGGGTAGTCAATGCAGGTACTAAAACCGAAGGTGGGTTGTCTTATATTCATTGCTTTCCATGTGCTTACGATATAGGTCAAAAGCAAAGGAAGCTAACAAAAGAAAAAATAAAGATGTTGTCACTAAGAGAAGAAGGAAGGACGGTCTTGATACTCCTCAGTCTCTGCCTCCTCTAGGGATAGATGAAGGTCGTAAGATACGTTTGGGGGCTGGTACAAGAGGGATAATTTGGGAGAGTGGTAGTGACCGTAGTGGACTTGCGAACCGTGAGCACGATGATCAAGATGAACAAGATGAAGAGGAAAGTCAATTAGCAAGCCAAAGCGAAGTTGGTGGCCCAAGTCAACAACCAACACAAGGCAATGGCAAGAAGGGAAACGTCAAAGTGAAAGTTAAAGGTTCCCACCTTCCTCATATTAATAACATGATACCTGACCTTAAATGTGGTAGAATTTGGGGCGAAGCTCCGGAACCAAAAACACTATTTGGATACAAGCACTCGTGGGCTCGTACTATCTATCAAACCTATGTAAGCATTTTCTATCTTGTACATATGTATTGTTGTGTATTTTTTTAAAATCTCTTAATTTTATTGTCTCTCCTAATTGTAGGATCATAAGAAGGCTG
Source organism: Papaver armeniacum (assembly GCA_023531295.1). NCBI lineage: Eukaryota > Viridiplantae > Streptophyta > Magnoliopsida > Ranunculales > Papaveraceae > Papaver > Papaver armeniacum. The sequence continues at coordinate 61,776 of JAJJWW010015658.1, forward strand.
TGCGTGTTTGCCGAAACCAAGCCGCGGATGGTTGGGATTTGTCCGAGAAATGTGAAGAGGTCCAAACAATAGTAAAGGATTCTGGTCTATATGCTTTGGTTGAAAATTATGTGAAGCCCGATTCTCATATCGTCAATTGCTTCGTCGAAAGGTATCATGGTGAAACCGATCGATACCATGCACTTCCCTTTTGGGGAGATGACCTTCATCCCTGAAGATGCTCAGAACATTCTAGGCTTGAATGTTATCGGCAAATCAATTGCAGAAGGAGTTGAGTCTCTGGACCTAGAATGGTCGACGTTGCACGGTCTGACTAACAAGCTGTTTGGTTGGGATTACAAAACTTCTGTGGAGAGCTTTTATGAATCCGCGTCTGGTAAGACAAAGACAATCAAGTTGACGGTGCGTAAGAAGAATTTTGAAAACACAGAGAAAAGAAGTTTGGAGGATGGATGGGACCCTAAACAAATTCGTTATACTGTCGCTGCTTACCTGTTATACATCTTGGGCACTAGGGTATTCCCTGACACCAATGGCAACAGGGTTAGTGCGAACTACCTTCAGTACTTGGATCCGTTGGAAGATGTCTATAATTATTCTTGGGACACCGCGGTAATGGCACATTTGATGATGGAGATGAGAAGGGCCTCTAAGGCTAAAACCAACCAATTTGTCGGGAATTTCACTCTACTGCAGGTAAATTTGTTCTTAAACTTATGTTATCATGTATATTGTTCATATGTACTCTTATCGTGAACTTAGAAACAAAACTTATTGCTTCACATTGGAATAGGTGTGGGCTTATGAACACTTCCTAACCTTGTTCAAGTTCTACCCCTCCTTGAAGATCATAGACCTTCCAAAACCCGATACGCCTATAGCTAAGAGATACGAGTTCAACAATACTCCAAAGCCTGGTAACATAGGTCGACTGATCGATATGAGATTGGCTTTGGACGCAATGAGTACCAAAGATGTTGTGTTCGACCCTTACAAGGAGTCTAGAGGAAACCGCCAAGTTTTGAGGTTTGGTAACGTTGCATTTTACCATGGGTCGTTGTTCCACCCAAAAGGATACGTTATGGCTAATCCTACACGTGTGATGCGTCAACTTGGATATAAGCAATTAGCACATTTCCAGACGGCCTCTTTTACAGAGTTTGAATGTGCCCAGATCACTTAAATTTCTAAGTTTTTATTCATTACTGGCATTCTCGGGAACAGTAACAACAATGCCGGTTCTCTAAATGACAGATTTTAGGCATTTAACCGTGTTTGGATACTATGCTTAGGTTTTTTCTCAGTAATCTCCATGACAAATATGATTTTGACATTAAACCTAAGCACAAAGAATGATGTTAATTTCAATGCCGGAAAGGACACCGATTTATCTGGAAGTTTTTTTCGCATTTAGGCATGGGTTTAAACGAAAGTCTACGCCGGTACACAAGTTCCGGAATTGTTAATATAAAACACAACTATGCCAGCATGGGCATCAAAATATGATTTAATGTTTACAATTCAGACTTCAAAAAAAAACAAAACGTTGCGTACTACTGAACCACATAAATCCAAATTACTCATCGTCGCCTCCACACGTAATGGGTTGCATCTTCTCCTCTTGGAGCAGTTTTTTTGATAAGGCCAACGCATCCCAAAATTGGTGATTCTCCTCATACGATGCCATCCATCCCTTCCAGATATTGGGATCCAGACCCTTGTTTTTAATCATCCCACAGATAGGTGGCAATGGACAATTTTCTTTCAGTTTTAGAATAACGAAATGATTACCGTTAACGAACGCCAAAACAACTTTTATCTTCTTAAGGGATCCTTCACATTTTTGCCACTTTGGGGTAAATGTTACTTCTACGGTGGGGGTAAAATAATGAAAAACACATCTAAATGTATCCGCCACTAAATGCCCACAAAGCGGCATTCTCATCCAATATTCAGAAGGAAGAAAGTTCATACGTTGCTCGGGCCCCAATACTTAAGCATGCATATCATCAAACCCCTCGCCTACACCAACCAATTGCTCATAAAAGCTCCTCTTGTTCACAAGTTATTCGGCCATCCTCATTCTAGCATATTGGCATGGTGTCATACCTCTACTAACCACCGTGTCAAAGATTCCTAATTGTTCAGTCACAACATGATAGCCACAGTTTCCATCTCTGTCGACATCATCCGTATATAAAATATACTCTCGAATAACCTCAGGAAGTTGGTCTATGTAAGACTGTATCTTGGTATGATAACTTCTAATTGTCCTATCTATTCTGGGATCCTTATACATCTTAATATTACCCTTTTGTAACAATAATATATCCAAACCATCATTTGCAATTTCTACACTTGCAATGTCTTCGATATGTGATGGGAGTCCGTACTTCCTTGGCCTACCCCTTCCCCTTCGAACTAAAACTACATCAACTTTGCTATCACTTTGGTTTGTCACCACCTTTGCCTCGTCACCTTGTTGTTCTTTGTCACTTGATGATGATACCTTTGGCGGCTTACCCCTTTTCCTTGGAACCTCCGCTAGATCAACTATGGGTATGGCTTCGGAATGCTCACCTTGTTGTTCTTTGTTACTTGATGATGATACCTTTGGCGGCCTACCCCTCTTCTTTGGAACCTCCGATGAGTTGGCTTTTGGTGTGGATACGGATTCCTTCGTTTGTTGTTGACTTAGTGGTTCCTTCCTTGGCCTACCTCTTTTGTTTGGAACCTGCGCTTCCATGAACCTTTGTTCCGAAATCTCACATGCGGTTAGATCTCGTTTCTTACTTGTCGCGAGTTCTTCTTCACGTTGAGTCATTTCTTTCAATTCTACCCTTTGTTTTTTCCTTTTTGTTTTAGTTTGTGGTCTACCTATTGGATCTCCCTTTCTTGTCTCTTCGCTTTGTGCGATCCATGGACGAGTAATTAGTTGGCTCAACAAGACTTGTCGGCTTACCGAGGTGCCACGTGAGTAAGCTTCGAAGAATTCCTTTGCTTCGTTCGTATCCCATGGAGATTGCCCGGGATCTCCTGAAGGGGGAGGGTTGAAAGATAGTTGCTTCCAAAACGGATCAATAACCTCAATAGGTATCACTTCTTCATAATTCACAAGCATATGACGACACGGAATCCCCAATGAAGACATGTCAGGACAAATACACACATCACCCGGTTTTCCGTAATTTTTCTCATATTCCATTTGTCTCATCATATGTTTTATTGCCCAATGAGATACGTTGAATTCTATTCCTTGGAGCAACTTACCATAACGAAGAAATTGAGTCATCCTTTCCATCGAGCTTTTCTCAAAAGCATCCTTGATCCTATTGATATCTTTCTTAAAGTATTGCTCCATTTCCTCGGTGACTGTAACCACATTGCCTTGACCGGACTGGATGAGATCTTTAAATCTCCCATGAGCGGCCTCAGCTGCACTAGTTGCTTCACTCTTGAAGTGTCTATACCGGTTTGTCCATGCACGCACAAATTTTTCCTTGAACTTATCCAACCCTTTGAGTCCGACAATACCAGACGGCAGTCGGATAAACTTCGTTCGAATCAGAAATAAACTTCTCCAATCTCTTTTTGTACATAACCTCGGTAAGAGACCAATAAACTTTCTCCCAATCTCTTAGAAATTCCAACCACTTTTTATGATTTTCCGCATGTTCTTTGTCCACTCTCTCCTTTATCTTGCCTCTCTCATCTTCTTCTTCTTCGGGGGATAGTTTGTTCTTTCGAACATCTTCCTCTAGTTGTACCATCATTCTCTTCTTAATATCCGCCTTTGCGGGTTCAAACAAGGAATGGCAAGTTTTTATGATATTTTGACGTATATGATATGTACATAGGAAATTTTGTGCGTCCGGAAAGACGTCGGATATTGCTTTCATTAATGCGTCATCGTTATCGGTTACGATGACCCTCGGAAGTTGATTTTCCCGGAAGAACAATTTCAATTGTCATAATGCCCAATGATAATTATAGTCCCTCTCATTTTCCATTAAGCACCAAGTCAATGTGAATGTTACCTTGTCCGAGGTTTGCCCCACGATGTTGAATAACGGCATATCGTATTTGTTTGTCTTGTAGGTGCAATCCATCAAAATAACACCACAACATGTATTTTCCAATTGTGAGAGCAAAGGATGCGAAATAAATATTTGAAGGGGCTTCTCGTCCGGCCCTCTTTTAATGATACGCGTGTAGTTGTGATCCCAAACTATCTTCTCAAATTCTTGCATAACGCTCCTCCCTTCCCATTCCACCCTTCTAATAGTTTCTTTTGCGGTATAAATTGTACGTAGAGAAGACACGTTAGTCTCATCCTTTTTCTTGAAGCCTCTGAGAATTTGTCTCGGTTTGATAAGTGCTTTGGTCAATCTCTTTACATCCTCGAACTCGTCAGGTTTTAGCTTCGCAACTAAGGAGTGACCAACAAAATCTTTCGGATCCCGGTGGTTATGACAGCCACACAAAACCTCACAATCCCAATTGTTCATGTCATTTAAACGGAATACAAGCTTAAACGGGCAATTATTCTTCCTCGTACGAGTCTTGTATACCCTATTAGTCTTCTTTGGATATACATAATCCTTTCTCTTGTGGCTATTCTTCTCCTTGTATTTCCCACTTCTCTCGCAAGCCATCTCAAAACGCCTCTTCTTCTTTTTTTAATAAGAAAGAAACTTTTTATTAAAGTTTAAGAAGTAACAGCATTGTTTTGGTCACTTAAGATCAATGTGCTGATCCAATTTGGCCAATCATAGTTCCAATCAACTGAAGATACCAAAGTTTTAGCAGATTTAGCTAAAGAGTCTACTAAACTATTAGCATCCCTATGGACATAACTACACTCCCAAAATTCAAAATCTAATAAAATAAATAGAACATCTCCAATAATGTTATTTGTTGTCCACTTCACTGAGGCATTGTTTCCTTGGATAGCTCTCACAACATTCAGACAGTCTCCTTCCAGGTTGATAGGTGTAAAATACACCGTATTTACTATGAAGAGTTTACGCTTTCTTTGCGAGTTTTCTTGTAAATTATGTATCTTATGTGTGCTTTTGAGTTTATTAGGTGTTTTGGAGTCATTTGGGGCAAAAGGAAGTGGAACTCGCTCAAGTCCAAGATTTCTTCTCATCATCTCGAAGAGCACGAAAAGACAAAGCCAATGGCGAAAGAATGGAGTCAATTCGACATCGTATGAAGAACGGAAGCATCCGAAGCAAGCAGAAGTTGTCGAAAATTAGAACCTACAGAACTGTTATAAGCACCCAATCAATTTACTAAGGGCCACCTGCTTCTACTTTATTTCCTATAACTAAACAAGTTGGTCGAGATTCATAACTCGGTGTCCTGCTCCAACTCAATAATGGAGACCACCTCCGAACCAAGTCCTTCTCGCCGCAAGCTTTATGTCACGATGGCTCATCGGTTGTGAAGGCATATTGAGTTATTTTGAGAACCCGGAGAAGATTCGGATATGGTGTTAGCCGAGACAAGACAGGGATGAAGACAAGCTCACCGCCATTGTTTGATTGTAGACCAAATGGAGATTAAAGCGTAGATTTAAGTACGTAAATCAGCAAGGAAAGTGGGTTTGTCTTCAATTCGATTTTGCGGAGTTAAATGAGAGCTCGGACAAGAAGAGCGAGAATGGCTGACTTTGAATTGTCATTCATGGCACATAAAGTGTTTGTTTGAAGGCCTCGAACCACAGATTAGTCTGTTGGCCGAGCAATCAATGATAGTAGTTGTTGTTGTTATGTGAGAGTCTTTAAGAAAGGAAGTTGAATGATTTGAGCCGCAGCAATTGAGTCAAGTTTCGATGGATGAATGAGTGATAGGAAGTGGGCAGAAATGGAGAATAATTCGATGGGTTATGGTCTTTGCCATTTCAATGGGTGATGGCAGAGATATTATCGGTTATGGGTACTAATTGGACAGGTGGATGTGATGATTGAACCGAGAGCAAGATGATCGATTGAGTTGCTTCCAAGTGTCAAAGCTCGAGAGAAGCATGTGATTGAAAGAATGGAATGGGTTTGGAAGACAAAGTAGCATTGGCGCCGATGTTGCAAGGTCAAGAAGATAGAAATCCATACAGGTTTGAAATGAATGTTTTACGATTTGCGGTTTGTGTTGGTCCTGTGAACTTGGCCCGAGATGGTGGATTATGATGCTTCTAAAGGTATGCAGTGGAGGATACGAAGTCGCGAAAAGGTTGAAATTGAGGTTTAGCTCGGGGATTCGGTTATGATGGAGAGTTACAGTGCAGGAATTAAAGTCAGCAGATGAATTAAGTCGGCAATGGAATTGAAGGTGGTTTGTGCTTGATCTCGTCAGTCTTGCGGTGGCCAATATTGCGGTGTGGCACTGACAAGGCAGTGGTGCTGCTCCAGAATTACATTAGATGGTTTGAACAGAGCAGGTACTGGAGATGTGCTGCAGGTAATGGCAGTTGTGGTCGATGAGAGGCAGGTGGAGCTGGTGGTTATGCTGTTGGCTGGTGGATGTCAGGTGGCCTGAGCTGAGAAAGGATTTGCAGTCGAATTCCAGGGGAGACTGAAGTGGTGGTTGTTCAAGAATGTTGTTGTTCAAAGCCAGCAATGATGATGTGGTTCGATGGGAGCAATCCTGGCAAGATGGAATGAGTGGCTGGTGGGAGAGTTTTGGTGGCAGAGTTAGCCGTGGTTCTGGCGCAAAATGCTGGTGGCTGTATTGGTGGTTTGAGCTACAGAATGGCGTTGCAATTGGAGCTGTTGCTGGTAGCTGGGTGCAATCTAAGTGGCAGTGCAGTGAAGGCTAGGCAGAGCAAAGAGAAGTGTTGCAGCTGAGCAGTTTGATGGTGGAGATTAAGAACTCGGGTTCGAATGCAGTTTTGGAGCTCGAGAGAGTGGTGGCTGATCGATCACTCATGGCAGTAATGGAAAATCACGAGTGCTGCTGGGATAATGAGTTTGAATGGGTCAGTGAGGTGGTCGTGGCTGCCCGATGAACTCGTGGTGCTCGAGATGAGGCTTTGTGAATTCAATTTGGAATTGAAATGAGTTGGTGGTGAAGCGGGAGGCGATGAGTTGAATTGCGGTATACATGAGCAACAAGAAGTGCGGTTGGTTGTGGTGCTGATAGTGGTGATGTTCGGTAGACAAGAAAGTGCCGGGGATGTATGAATCAAGTTTATGCCTGCAAGGAAATTCCAGCTCGGCCGCAGTCTGCGAAAAGTGGGCGAGATTGGTGCACCGGTGAGCATAGCCCGGGATGTCGGATTGCGGAAGTTAAAGCGTGAATCACAATTATTCAGTGAATCGTGAAGGGGGTACGAGTCGGATGCAAGAGTCGATGGCCGGACATATGTGCTACGAGTCACGCTTTTAGGCGCGTTTTCGCAAGAAATGGGAATTGGCTAAAATGGTTTTTGTGAATGTGCGGACTGCAGAGAAGCAAAGCGGAGCTACTGGAAGTGTAGAATTGCCTGGTGATAGTACCTGATGACAAAGTGGCCTGAGACATTTTTCCGGCGATCGGATTCCGGCGCCGGTGGCCGGATTCCGGTGATGACGTCATCAATTCCGGCGACGCTTTTGGACCCGAAAATTCCAGAGACTTATTTTCACACATGGGCTTGGTTGTCTAATTTGAGACGGGTTTGGAGAAGACTTAACCTACTTTTGGGTATCCTTTTGGGAGAGGCATATAAATAGAACTTTTTCTCTAAACCTAGATATATCTCCATTAGGGAGAACTCATACTTTTGGTTCTAGGGTTTAGAAACATGATAGGTTTTCTCTTTCTTCTTGCTATGAACTCCTATGCCATGAGTAACTAAGTTTTTATTATTGGTTGAAGATGTAGTTGGATATTGCAACCAAGTTATGATTTTTATGAATTAGTTTTCTCTCAATATTATCGTTCACTTTCTACGGGTTATAATAATTGCATGATTGATGGATTGCAACATGATTGAATGTTTGTTTAGTCGAGTCTAGAATTGATTGAACTCACATCCATATCTATAGCTATTTTAGGGTTTTCATCGAGCGATAACCTTGAATACGAGTAGCATGATATGATTAGGGTTTGTAGTGATACATCCTCGTAGTCATATGTAGAAATTGACCTTTGTTCGAATTGTTTGCGCAATGTATTTCAATTGCATTGATTAGCCTATTTCTGAAACTTAATGCTCCTAGGAATTGAACTTGATTAGCGCAAGGCGTTAGGTTATTCTTTAGGTAGATTTCACATACGCAGCCCTAATGTGTGTGTTGATAACTTTGGAAATTACGGAGTATTCTTGCAATAAGGTATTCTATGGCTTTTGATGATAGAGAGATTAAATACGAATTCTATTCATATATTCATAAACTTGTTTACAATTGAAGATGAAACCTTTATCCAATATTTCACATCCTTGATTTGCGTGTTTACTTTTATTGTTTTGCTTTTATTTTATTTTTATTTACACAATCACAAAACCCCCGGTGTTTTATATAAGAAACCATAACATATTGACAACCTAGACCTCTCTGTGGGATCGATCCTTTCTTGCCCTTGCTATATTTATATTTTGAGTAGTAAGAAAGTGTAATTATATTTGTGTCGCTTACGACAGCGATCACAGGTATATTCTCCTAAGTCCTCGTTCCTTATCCCATAAAACTGCCTCCAAAGCTCCTAATGCCTATGCTTGCTCTGCATCTACTGCTTTTGTTGGGATACATCGCACTCCATTGCATTGACATGTAGCATTTCGTAAGATTAGTCCAATACCAGATGTAACTGAACTATCAATACACACATGTTCTTAAGAGCCGTCTCTTTAGCCCAAGTGATTGCTTCCTTTCGATCTGTTATTCCCTACATAAGAACAATTTCGCATTCATTAGAAGGTTCATTACTAGCAATCCATTAGTAAAGTTCAAGATACTAGGTGAAAAGTATTCTTTGGTCACATACTGGAGGGATTTTATAGTATTCCGACGTATCCCGATAAAGCGGCTTTGCATTTGTTGGATCAATATATGTCACCACCTAAAGATTGAATGAAAATTAGTTCCAAACACAATTACAACACTATGCCGGAAACCAGTACCGGCATGCTCGACCATTGTTCCGGCATAGTCTAAGTTAACCAAAACGGAAAACCAAATTTGAAACCTATTATGGCATAAATGTTTCATTAGAAAACAATGCCGGAATATATTTGATATTGAATGTCGGAATTTAGCTTTGGAAAACATTTATTTCTGCCTGTTTTTTTTGTAGGTGCCGGTATTTAAAAGTTGTAACTGAACAACGCTGGTTTTCGTGCTGGCATTATCGATATTGATGGTACCACGCCGCACTCCGCCCGACGTTGATATTTATTAAGTGTCAATGCCGGTTTTAGGTTTGGGATGGTCTTGTTTCCTTATGTTTTTCATGCAAGCACTTCATGCATGGTAACCTATCAATTGAACCATGCCGGTTGCATATTCCAAGTATATTCCTTGGTAGGTAAAAAGGTTAACCGAAAGTACCGTCATAGTTGATTAGAAGAATGATATGCCGATCAATATTCAAAATGGGGATATCGGTCTACCGGCATGGTCGTAGTATGAATACCATGCCGGCATTTACTACTGCGGCATGGTCGTAGTTCGCATACCATGCTTCTGTGAATTTGACTACCTGCAAGCATGGAATTCATGCAACCACCATGCCGGCACCAAGGTTTTTCAGTTGAAAAAATGGCGGGTTTAAAGTAAAAAAATGATTTTTCGACATCTTAGCAGCTTTACCTGTGTGTTGGGCTAGTATGTTGTGCAAGTTTACTTTCTTGTGTTGGTTCTTCAAGAAACTCTCCATACTCGTCAAAATCATCATTCAAGGGTGTTGGCTCAACAAAGAGTTGGAATTGAGAGTTGTTGTTGTTAGCTGAAGATTCAAGATATGCTCCTTGTTATAGTTGAGCTAAAGATTCTGCAGCAGCAATTCTCTCTTCACAATCATCCTCCATTTTTCCCAAAAAAATTTCTCTCTCAAAATATTTTTCCCTCCTTCTACTCTCACCTCACTAACCCAAATTCAAATAAAACACACACTAATCATTTATAAAAAATCTTATGATTTTAAATTATTAATCACTAATCCTGATTAGTGAGGGGTAGATTAGGTATTACGTAAAATACTTAGATAAGGGGTGACCCCGAATTGATATCTGGATCCACTTTTTGTCCTTTTCTTATATCCCCCAATTCCTTTTTATATCCCCCAATTTCGCGTTCTAAAAAAACTTGAAAAAGAAGATAAATCTGAAGAAAAACCTGATGCTGAGAATAAATCAAAGGAAGAAGGGAAAAATTCAAGATCGAGGTATACTTCCAGAGATGAAAAGAAATATAATGTTTTTCATAATACTCATACTGCAGAAGGAGTTAAAAGAAACAAACAATATGAGAGAAACACCTATCAATATCACAAGAAGTTTGTTAATAAACCTCAATATAGCAGTTGTGAAAACGATGTTGAAGATTATCTAGAAAAGAATGGAGGTAATGGAAGACGTTTTAGGTGAAAGATTATCTTGGCTATCATTATTTTTAATGGCCCCATTGTCAAAACCCAACAACTCTTATTTTTTTAAATATCGATCTTTTTTTTTATTTAAAATTTAAAAGAAAAAGAAAAAAAAAAACATGTCTTGGCTTAGGCTTGGTTTGGTAATGCTTTTATTTTCTCAAAAGCACTTTCAAAAGCTATTTATGTCAATAATTTTTGAAATTAGTGTTTGGTAAAAAAAAATCAAAGTGCTTTTTATTGAAAGCACTTCCCAAATTCCTCAATTTTTAAAAGCGGGGGAGGAGGAGCTTTTAAAAGCTACAAAAGCATAAGTTGTGGCCCCACCTAAATTTAATGATTGATTTATCTTTTTTATCCTTACTTTATTTTATAAATGACAAAAGTTACCCCTTAAATTTATATACAATCAATTTTTTTACTATTTCTTATATTGCATTCTTTAATTTTTTTAATTTTTTTTAATTTTTCAAAATATTTTATATACCATTTCATTTAATTTGTTAACAGTATAACTAAAAAAATATTAAATAATTACTTAATTTTAGTTTTATTTTTTGTTTGAAATATATATATATATATATATATATATATATATATATATTTAAGTATTTAAGTAAAATAATTTTTCAACAATCATAATAATAGTGGTAATTAGTATGAATATTAATATTATATAGTAAAATAATTAATTATTTTTAAACCCCATAAAATTGAATAAACCTACCATTAGAGATATGTCCGTTTTTTTCATTTGCTACAACAACTATGGTTGAATCTGAAATTTTACCAAACACACTTTGATTGCTTTTTTTAATCAGCTTCAACTTTAATTAATACTAGATCTTAACCCGTGCCGTAACGGCACGAGTTTTGTCTCTAATACGATATTGTTCACCTTCCTCTTGCTTCATTTTATTCGTGAGTAATTATTTTGATATTCAAATAGGTTTTGGGAAACAAAATGGGTTACCTGATCTTTTTATTTTTTACTTAAGCATGTTATTCCAATTTATTATACGGACGGAGTAATAATGTTGTGCCAACATGAAAATAAAATAAAAATACAAGAAATAAAAATTTTCCCCATTTATTGTTCCATCATACATAATTTCAAACTTCAAAAGAATATTTCATCTAACAAGTACATATACCTAAACGCCAATCCAACTCCATGATGTTTATGAATACATTTGTTAAAAATTATTGATAACTAAGGCTCTAAGGAGTGAAGCAAAAAACCCATAATATTTTCCCTACTATAGATAAACACTATTTATTTATTTTTTGCAAATGTGAGAGTTATAAAAATGAAGAACCCTTGGCTATTGGAAGGCTGAGATATACACATGTGAGTTGAAAAAATAAACTTATAATAGTAAATCAAAACATGTGCAAGATTCTTTCTCAATCATATTGATAACATAAAATTGAAGAAATTCGTGGATAAAAAGATTTCACACCAACTATGCTAAGTAGTGCATGAATGACGTTCTCACATCTAGTGTTACTCAAGTAATTTGGAGTTTTAAAGAGCATAGTCATATTGATATTTGTATCTACATAAATTCAACTAACCTTAGGAGAAAAATTATTAGTTTCAAGGTAGAGCCGACACAAACTTCGTCGCCTTCAATGTATACAACACACATTGGGTTTAATCGTCCTTGAGATTAAACAAATACCCCGACATTAGTCAAATAATGTCTACAAATACTGGATCGAAACAAAGTGCTAACGGGAAAATGAGAGACTAACATCGCCTTCTACAAAGAAAATACCCTATATGTATCAAAGTTTGTTAACCAAACATGTATTCAAATTAAAAAGTCATCAACTTAAGACAAAAATATAAAAGAACCCAAGTTAAATCAATACTTGCATAAACAAAACTTATAAGAGAATTTTGTAATTATTAAATACCTTTAAAATCACTATTAGAGATTTAATTGCATGCCTCGTTAAAAACTACGGTAGGACGAAATCACCAGATTAAAATTTCACTGGATATGTAGCAATTCAGAGAAGTTTACACCGGTGGTGATATGTTCCATCTAAGTGTTGTTCGATTGATTATTTTTTTAGAAGGTTTCGGCTTTTTCATTGGAGAAACCGAGAGGGAGCGTTTCATTATATTCATTATCATTCAGAAATCCAAGACCAACTCGCCCTCTGCTTACGGGATCTCAATACAACCTTAGATTTATCTATTGGATGGAGAAACCTTGATACTAAATATGTAGTTTTTAGTGTTATTTATTATATAACGTGACATCCAAATGTTTTTTTCTTCTTCTTAATTTTCATGTATTTTAACCGAGTTTATATTAGCATTAAGACGATCAACCACATTTCGATTTATAGTGTTATCCTTTTGTAGCAAAGACATAATTAACATAGTCAATTACTACTCATCAAAACCGCCAAGACCACAAACCACCACATATCACTTCTTTCTCCACCACCACCATTTTCCATCCCTCGTAGAATATTGGGCACACTTATAACTTTTAATCCCACACGTCATGTATAAAGTTTAGATTTAACAAACCTAGGTCGTCAATTAATTTATTCAACTATATGTTTTTTGTTAATACTGAAAATCATGCGTACGAACGGTTACCAAAGATAAAAGTGGTACCAAAAACAACCATTTTGTCTTATATGATTTGGTATCATCCCAAAAGTATTTGTTATCCGCCTTTTTTGATCGTGTCAAAAACAACCAACTATACTTTTCACAATACAATGTTACCCGTCATGTAAAAAAAATTATTATTTTTGATTCAAAAAGAAAAAACCAATACCACCGCCATTAAAACCATCCAGCGCCACTATTTCTTCCACCAAAACTAATGTTACCGCCTCCACCACTTAGTAACACCTTCCACCGCTTCCACCGCTTCCACCACTTACATCTTCCTCTACTACCACCACCACCACTAATATCTATTGAAATAATTTTTATCAAAATTATTATTTATTGATGGGGATATGTATTAATATTAATTAAGGGATATTTATGATGTAAAATTAATAAATCATTTATCATGAGAAATTAATGAGACATCAATTAATAAAACACTTATACTAATTAATATTTAAGTTGAACAAACCATAACCATAGATTTATCTTTCTCTAGACAAATCACTTATACTAATTAATAAAACACTTATACTAATTAATATTTAAGTTGAACAAACAACCATTGTTGATTTATCTTTTCCATCAATTCCAACCAAGGTGGAACAATGGTTAGAGGCCACTCTTATGACACAATAGGTCGTGAGTTCGAACCTCCCCGTTATAATTTTTGAAATTCCATATCTTGACTTGAGTATTCATTTTTAATTCATAATATTGGAATGAACACCACATGTGCGACTTGTAGGGTATTCATTTTTAATTCATAATATTGGAATGAACACCACATGTGCGACTTGTAGGGTGTGGCACGGAGAACCACAGCCTTTGATTTATCTTTGCCAAGGATAAATCCTGACCACCACTCAGATAGGCAAAGTTAGCCAAACTATGCTTTATACTATTGACTAGATCTTAACCCGTGCCGTAACGGCACGGGATGTTTTGTCTTTAATACGATATTGTTCACATTCCTCTTGCTTCATTTTTTTCGTGAGTAATTATTTTGATATTCGAATATGTTTTGGGTAGAAAAATAATGGGTTACCCGATCTTTTTATTTTTACTTAAGCATGTTATTTCAATTTATTATCTCGGACGGAGTAATAATGTTGTGCCAACATGAAAAAAAATAAAAATACAAGTAAATAGATACTTTCCTATTTATTGTTCCATCACACCATAATTTTAAATTTCAAAAAGAATATTTCATCTAACAAAGACTGTACCTAAACCGGCAATCCAACTCCATGATGTTTATGACTACATTGGTTCTCAAATTATTGATAACTAAGGCTCTAAGGAGTGAAGCAAAAACCCATAATATTTTCCCTACTATAGATAAAAACTATTTATTTATATTTTGCAAATGTGAGAGTTATAAAATGAAGAACCCTTAGCTATTGGAAGGCCGAGATATACACATGTGACATGAAAAAACAAACTTACAAAAGTAAATCAAAACATGTAAGATTCTTTCTCAATCATATTGATAATATAAAATTGAAGAAATTCGTGGATAAAAAGGTTTCACACCAACTATGCTAAGTTGTGCATGAATGGCGTTCTCACACCTAGTGTTACTCAAGTAATTTGGGGCAATAAAGAGCATAGTCATATTGATATTTGTATCCACATAAATTTAACTAACCTTCTGAAGAAAAATTATTAGTTTCAAGGTAGAGACAACACAAACTTATATCGCCTTCAATGTGTATAACACATACTGGGTTTAATCGGCCGTGAGATTAAACAAATACCCCAACATTAGTCAAATGATGTCTACAAATATGGGATCGAAAAAAAGTGCTAACGGGAAAAATGAGAGACGAACATCAGTGTTACAAAGAAAACACCCTATACGTATCAAATTTTATTAACCAAACATGTATTCAAATTAAAAAGTCATCAACTTAACACAAAAATATAAAAGAACCGAAGTTAAATCAATACTTGCATAAAAAAAACTTATAAGAGAATTTCATAATTATTAAATACCTTTAAAATTACTATTAGAGATTTAATTGCATGCCTCGTTAAAAATTACGGTAGACGAAATCACCAGATTAATCAGTAGAAATTTCTTTGGATATGTAGCAATTCCAGAGAAGTTTACACCTTGGTGGTGATGCGCTCCATCTAAGTGTTGTTTGATTGATTATTTTTTAGAAGGTTTTGGTTTTCATTGGAGAAACCAAGAGGGAGCGTTTCATTATATTCATTATCATTTAGAAATCCAAGACAAACTCGCACTTCGCTTATGGGATCTCAATACAACCTTAGATTTATCTATTGGAAGGAGAAACCTTGATACTAAATATGTATTTTTTTAGTATTATTTATTATATAACGTGACGCCCAAATGTTTTCTTCTTCTTCTTAATTTTCATGTATTTTAACCGAGTTTATTTTAGCATTAAGACGATCAACCACATTTCTACTTTATAGTGTTACCCTTTTGTAGCGGCACATAATTAACATAGTCAATTACTCTCATCAATACCCGCCAGCACCACAAAACCACCAGATAACACTTCTTTCTCCAACACCACCATTGCCCATACCTCGTAGAATATTGGGCACACTTATAACTTTTAATCCCAGTCGTCATGTATAAAGTTTAGGTTTAACAAACTTAGGTCGTCAATTAATTTATTCAACTATTTGTTTTTCTCATTATCTCGAAAATCATGCGTATTTAACGGTTACCAAAGATAGCAGTGGTACCAAAAATAGCCATTTTGTCTTATATGATTTGGCATCATCCCAAAAATATTTGTCACACCCTTATTGATTGTGTTAAAAACAACCAACTATATTTTTCACAACACAATGTTACCCGTCATGTAAAAAAATAAAAAAATATATTTTTGATGCAAAAAGAAAAAACCAATACCACCACCGTGAAAACCATCCAGCGCCACTATTTCTTCCACCAAAACTAATATTACCACCTCCACCACTTAGTAACACCTTCCACCGCTTCCACCACCTACTTCTTCTTCTACAACCACCGCCACCACTAATATCTATTGATTTTTGTCAAAAATATTTATTGATGGAGATATGTATTAATATTAATTAAGGGGCATTTATGATGTAGAATTAATAAATCATTTATCATGAAAAATTAATGAGACACCAATTAATAAAACACTTACACTAATTAATATTTAAGTTGAACAAACCATGACCATAGATCTTTTTTTTATGTTGATTGATCTAATCGTTATTGTGATGTATGCATATACTATACTAATAAGGAATTAGTTTTGATTGATTATTATTTAATGGTGCGGTCATGGTTAGTACAATCTTAGAACTAAATATTATAATTAATTAAGAAAACATTTATAATTAAAAAATGATTAGTCATTTATTATGAGCAATTAGTGAAACACTTTATAATGAATAGATTATTTATTATGTGCAATTAGTGAAACACTAATTAATAAAGCAATTATGATATTTAAGTTGAACAAACCACCACTGTTGATTTATCTTTTCTATCAATTCCAACCAAGGTGGAACAATGGTTAGAGGCCACTCTTATGACACAATAGGTCATGAGTTCGAAATTCCATTTTTTCATTCATAATATTGGAATTAATGTCACGTGTGCGAGTTGTAGGGGGTGGTCAGGAGAACCACAACCCTTGATTTATCTTTCCCACGGACAAATCCTAACCACCACTCAGACAGGCAAACTTAGCCTAGCTTTGTTTTGTATTATAGATTTTACCAAACGTCTAACTGTTTTTTTCTCACAGCACAGCACAACAACGCACAGCAGAAAAGTGTTTTTACAAAAGCTGCAGCAATACCAAACTAAGCCTTAATGCCACACAAAAATAATTAGAAATGACCAAAACAATAGATGAACCATAGTGATAGTGGTTGCCCTTGGGCCTTAGTACTCGAAAATCCTAAAAAGAAAAAAAGAGGAGAGTGCTCTCCTTCGGTATCACAAGAGGTCGGCGAGGGACAGAAAAGAAAGACTGTATCGGAGTTTTCTAAGGTCTACAAAGAAAAGCTAATTCTTGATCATCTCTGAATCAATCGAAACAAGTTAAAACTAGACTTTCTCTTGTTCATCGAGATCTCTATTTTTCATTTCGGGGATTTTCCCTAATTTTGAGATCTTTTTTTCATTTTGTGGGTTTGCCCTCAATTGATTAGGTTTATTTGTTTTTAATGTTTTCTTTTTCTTAATCAGAATCTGTTTGATTTGCTGCAAAATTGATGTTCTTCTAAACCCCTAATTTGAATTCCCGCGGGATGTTGAGCAGTGAATTTCCTGCTGCAGATGAAGAGTCAAAACTCAGTAGAGAGTTTTCTGGGGTTTCTATATCTGCTGCTGTTGATTCGGTGATAGCAACGATGAGGAACGAGGAAGGGTATCCAAAAGGTCTAAAGGTACTGGTTGTCGATGAAGATCATTCGCTTCTTGAGGAGATTCAGCCCATGCTTGTACAAGCTCGATACACGGCTACTCTGTGTTCTTCTGCAACACAGGCTTTGTCTATGCTCCATGACAAAACTCGCAAGTTCGACATCATTTTAATGGCCATCCTAGGCAAAGACATGGAGGGATTTAAGCAAATTCAACAGCTTGCCATGGAAGCTGACATTCCCATTAAATACTGTAAGTAGAAGAATGTTCTCTAATTTGGTTGAATGTTGGTGCAATTTACTTGGCTTTGTATCTCCTCCATGTACTGTACAACTAAAATTATATTGTTATTGCAGTACTGCCAGAAGGCACTCCATGGTCTATTGTGAAGACTTTGGGCAGAAACGCTTCTAAACTGACTAAACCAGTTCGTCTTAGTAAAGTACGCACTCTATGGTCGAATGTGGCGAGAAAGCGGAAGGAGAAACTAAAAGAGTTGGTAGAAGCAGGGATCATTGATGCTTGGGATTTATACATGATATCAACGTTTTTATATTCACCCTGGGGGATGATGGATGTCTTAGAAAGCTGATTACTGGAATTCAAAAAGAAGACGAAAACTATATGGACGACGCTCATTATACTTCCTTTATCATGAACAGAAAACCTGTGATTCCATGGATGGCATCGCAACTCCAAGGCCAGTTTATCTGGGCGGTTATTTCATTAGGAGGACCTAAAGGTAAGAACCTGGTGAATTTCGTTATTACTGAGCTTCCAGGCGAACATGTTTCATATTACTGAAATTCTTAGGGTGTTTCGTCATCCGACAATCGATGTTAAGCTATTATTACATGATTGGTACTGAGTGCTAATTGTTTTACAACTGTAGAAGCTGATCCAGATAAAGTTTTTGAACTCTTACCTCCCACACCTGGACTCACCAGGAAACATGTTGACATTCACCTCAAGGTCTGGTTTTCTTGCACAAAAGCTGTAGTTTTCTTTCCCTTTGTTATTTTCTGAGTTGTTAACAACTACAATTAACCTTTATATGAAATTGGTGCAGGAGTACCGCTTCCTCCATGTAAATTATGCCGAGGAGCGTCCAGTATCTGATATGCCCTTTGTAGAACCCGAACAAATGTGTGATGATGATTTCTGGAGAATGGTATGATATTGAATCTGATGGATAATAAAATTGGTCTAACTAGTTAATTTATGAAAGGATAAGCTCTGAATTTTGCATTCATTTTCCTTTTCAGTGAGCCTTCATGCCTAGAGTATTGACGAGCAGGATATATGTGACTGCCTGGCTGCTGACATTTATCCATATTACTGTACAAGGATCTAGCTGCTCTTGAAGTTGTTACTTGTGTTACTAAGCATCTGTGTCCTTTATTTTAGAAATCTACCTTTTGAGTTGTTTATTTCTGGATGTTAGCTGTTTATTAAGTTAGTTTAAATCAGTGGATTTTCTTTGGTTCAAACTTTTGAAGGAGTACTGATCTTTCGAATGCTTTCCACATATCTACCAACTAAAGAATTTTTATTCCTCGTAGTTTCCATACTGTGTAAAATCTCATGTTATTGTCTTGAATATGCGTCTACCTGAAATATTAGCCGTCTGGGTTGGAGAGATGATTTTAGAAAAAATGGGTTTCAATCTTATAGCTAATGTCTTGGATATAATTTTAGCAACATTGGTTCTGAACCAAAATTGAATAAATTATCTATAGTGGGATTGAAGCTATGTTGTATTAGGCGCTAAGCGCCTAGAGGAAAAATTAGAATCTGCTCACATTTTGGCGCCTTGGACGCTGGCGACTCGCGCGCCTTTTACAACATAGGATTGAAGTGCTGCTTAGTTCCTTGGCAATCTCGAAGTCTTTTTTCATTTTTCTGATCAGGTTGTTAGCTTTTTATTTTCTGACAAACAGTTTATAAGACTTACAGTTTTATACTTTTGAGTATGATCAAACCTTTTGATTGTCACGGGTGATCCTAATAAGTCTTGCGCATATTATATGCACATGTTTCGTACACTTTTGTCAATCTTAATGTAAAAACTGCAATGCGAAGCATGTAAATTCAAGTTTCTCGGGTCTTTTTTTTTCGGTCTGTCCCTCTGTTTGATTTCTGAAATACTTCAAAAATGGTTATGAGGTTGAGAAACGCTCTAGAATCTAAAGAAGAACCCATTTTGAGCAAGGAAAAAAAGCTGAGGAGTAGAGCAATGTAAACCCTTATTGTTCAGAAACAGCTTCAAAGGATGCCATGGATGCTGTGTGGGATGTTTGTTACAACCACAAAAAGCCCTTTGATAGAGCTCCTTGAAAAGAAAATGCTGTTGCACTTGCACCGAGCCAAAACAGAAATAGTTGTATTTACCAATGAACTTATATTCATAATTCGAACTGTGCATCGTGACAATGGATGAACAAACAAACTAGGAATAGAGCAATGTAAAGAAGAACCGACAGGTTCAGTCCTCCCAAGACTAACACTTTAGGCGGGTTAAGATGGAGGACTCCGCAGCGGCAGCTTCAGAAAATGGCTGCAAACCATGAAGTTGTCGCCATTTGGATTGGACTAATTGTGCTCACTACGCATTATAAGCGTGAGTTGTTGCCTGAGATCATGAAGTTATGAGATCATGAACAAGAATGTGTGAGAAGAGGAGGTACGCAGTCAATGGCTGCGAACCCTTATTGCTCAGAAACAGCTTCAGAGGAAGCCATGGATGCTGTGTGGGATGTTTGTTACAACCACAAAAAGCCCTTTGATAGAGCCAACACAATGACCCAGATTTGTTGTGCTCTCTCCATTGGCTAATGAACTTGAAGCTTCTCAACTTGAAACCTGTGCCCTTTTAGACCTTTTATTAACAAAAGTTAGAAACATAAAATCTATCTTTCAATTGTTAATTGATTGCATGGAAAAAGCATTCGAAGACAAATGATAACATTTTATGCATCAGGCCTTCATTTTATTCAAGTCAAAAAACTCATGCTCATGTGCATCCATAGTACACGTCAATCAGTTCCTAAAGTATAAACTTAAGCTACCAATTAATAATAAACCTTAAACACGGAAATCTAACTTACATTTAACAGAAAACTGAAGTTGAAACAAGAAGCTTCGTACAGATTTTTGCTTTACTGGTTTTATATTTTCTATAACATGTAGTTCAGATTTTTCCTTAACAAATTCAAATATCATCTGAGACTACAGAATATAAATATCTGAATGCTAAAACTGACATAGAGAGCAAAATACTGTTCTAACACATCGATATAACTGATAAGAAACTCAGGGGAGAGAATTCACATTGAATGAGACATACACAACTGTCAAAGAGACCCAAGTACAGAGAGTGAATGGTGCTGGTGCAAGTAAGTTGAATTGGAGGCTTATTGCCAAAACAGAGATCAAATATTAAAATTGGGATAATTAAACTCAATCGGTGCTTGTTCCAGATTATCATTTTACTACCCATATAACTACAGAAAGAGAAAGCCACCAATACATTGAAAGGTGACGAATAAAAACAACAATAATGTTCTTAACATCAAGCATAACTAAAATTGCAAGGCTTTTATTATTGTGCTTACTAAGTTTCTTGCTTTTCATCTTTTCACTAAAAAATCGCAGACCCACATCAAAACGACAAAGGTAATGAAGTGCATAAGATGTTTTACCTCTTAAAGTCTTCTTGCCAGGCTATTGCACATGTTCCCATTGGTTTCCTCTTATTGGTCCTTCATTCTGTAGTTAGGTGAAACTACATCAACTCCCATCAACAACCTGCACTAAGATCAAATTTTCCTTTTTATTATATAGTACGGGCAGTAAATACTACAATAGTATATCTAACTTCATTGAACAGAAGGAAACAGCACATTCTTTTACATTTCAATTGATTTGCCTCAGTGTCCCCCTTGACCTGCTACTCTATAATAAGTTGAACACACTAAACCAAATACAAAATACTAACAAGTTGTACAGCAGTATCAGCACACAAAAACAATATTGAATATGCAAGTCTAAGAGAACTAAACTGAGCACAATTCAGTATCAGCACTTAACGTTCTTTTTCCTGTGCATAAAGTTCAATTTTGATGATTCAGCATTTAGATTTATTTAATCTTCCAAGTAAAATTAGAGAAAGAAATTATGAACATGAACAAATTTGCAGTCTCTCAAGTATCAGCATTTCGAAATGACCAGGTCAGATTACGGGACTAATGAGACCGCGATAGGAGTAGCACACTATTGTTCATCAACGAAATAGTCAACCGACCCCAAATACAAGGTTCTCCTTCAATAAAGAAGATGTGTGATATTGTAACTCAACTTTTTTCAAATCCATGACTAAGACTAACTGTACAAATTCAAAAAGCCTTCCTAATAATGTTTATACCAATAGCTCTTTATGGACCCAAATATAACAACAAGATATGGCAAAAATTACTTAAAACTGTGTATGCAGCAAAGCATTTAAAGGAGGAGCATTGAGATTGATATATCGTTTTAGGCAACTAAGGAGGTCCAAAACTACAAGTCTACAAACAGACACAGGAGACAGAATGTCAGGACTACAGATTATTAACAGCCTTCTGTTACTAATCTGGTCAATAGGCACCATACTTAGATAGACTAAATATCATCTTACATTAACAGCCTTATAACACAAAGTATCATTATTGCACAAGAAACATTCAGCATTACAGATAATTATCATTATTGCATAACTTATGTCTGTCAGATTTTCAGCTCAATCATTATTATTATATTTTAGCCATAAAAATTGTGTGGCAAAGCCCTGGATTATGAAATTTATAGCTTGAAATCTTTAAGTTTTTCTTCTTCGGATCGCTACAAGAAGTATCAATTTCTTAGAAGAAGATTAAACTAATCAGCGTACCTTTTCCTTAACCGAAGATGCTCCATAATTTCCAACTCCACAATTAGAGTCTGGTTCAGCAATCTTCGGAACATTTTTGTCTGATAAGGTGCTTTCTTCAGTGGAAGTTTGTTTGCTAGTTTTTGCAGCCGAGGGATATCCCTTTTTACTGTTTAAAAGAAGCAAAACAATTATCAGTTAAGTGCACAAAGATCTTACTCAGGCGTTCACTTTCCTTGTTAATGTATTATTACACATTTAATCTAAGAGAACCACATTCATGCAGCAATGATAACTTAAAACAAGCATACAAAGTTAAAGCACGGGCAAATAAAAAGAACTACAGATCAATAGGCATCATACTTTTAGACTGAATATCATCTAACATTAACAGCTTTCTAACAGAAAGCATCATTATTGCACAAGAACCATTCAGAACTACAGATCATTATCATACTGCATAACAACTTTGTTAGATTTTCAGCTCCTAAATTATAACTTGACTGTAAGTACGATATAACTATACCGTGTGCTGAAAACAGAATTAGTGAAGTACTCTTAGTATTATTTCTCTACAAGTGAACTGAACAGACATCATCATAACCGGTATAAATCTTCGCTAACGATGCTATACAGATAGAATTAGCAAGAAGAAATAGAGAGAATATCTTATGACTTATAATTAAGAATTTTCTTTCATGCCTAGCAAAGAGACCATGTCATGCTTTCCATGTGTCTTTCTAGTCTTTTCATCATGAGATAGAGAGTCAACTCAATGGCTACGTATGACAGCTCATCACAAATTTAACTTATAGTAGCATTAACTTTAAGCTAAGTTTAAGCACTCAACCAGTCCTTAGACTGAATCCTAATTTGACACTAAAACATAACTACTCCGCATTGTTATTGCATAAGAACCAATCAGAATTAAAGATCATTAGCATTATTGTATAAGAACTTAATATTAACATGCACGGAGTGTAAGTTTAATATTGTTACCGTAATGTCTTCAAGTGCCACAATTGAGCTAAACTAGAAAGTTACAAGCGGCTCGTGAAGGATTATTTCGGCTAGAGGATTAAGTGGTAGCGCGATAGCTAACACAATGACCTAGATTAGTTGTGCTCTCTCCGTTAGCTTATGAACTTGAAGCTTCTCAACTTCCTGGAGGTCATTTACAAATTGCATTGGAACCTGTGCCCTTTTTCTATTTGGCTTCTCTTGGTCACCTGCCATATACCCTAGAACATATGAAAACAGTAATGATGTTAGTATACACAAGACATCAAATACTAAATGTGATTAGACCTTTTATCAGCAAAAGTTAGCAATACAAACTCATAAAACCATATTATCAATGCACTACAATAAAGGCAAACATGTATTATAGCATCACATGTTACAAAGTCCGCCTAATCTATCTTTCAATTGTTAATTGATTGCATTGAAAAAGCATTCAAAGAAAAATGAAAACATTTTATGAATCAGGCCTTCATTTTATTCAAGTCAAAAAAACTCATGTTGATGTGCATCCTTACCTAATCAAATCAGGCCTCCATTTTATTCAAGTGCATCCTTACCTAATCACCTATACACTCATGTTTAATCTTATTACCTGACAGTCGTATAAATATGAAAAGGCACCACTAAGAATCCTCATAGCCTTCTTTGTTTTTGTATTGAAGTCGCCAGTTTGGCTTAGCAGTCGTTCAGAAAACTACCACATTTATCTGTTGATGAGTTCCCAAGAAGACTTTCAAATGTTTACTACAGTTCTTAAGAATATGTTGATAACCTATTACAGGTTTATTGCCAAAACAGTGATCAAATATTCAAATTGGGATAATCACACCTAATTGGTGCCTGTCCCAAATTGTCACTTTTGCTACCCATATAACTACAGAAAATGAAAGATAGCAATACATTGTAAAATGATTATCTGTTCACCTATATAAGTTAACTGAGATATATTAAGAATACAAAGGTGAAGAATACAAACAACAATAACGTTCTAAACATGAGCATAACAAAAATTGCAGGACTTTTATCATTATTGTGCTTCCTAAGTTTCTCACTTTTCATCTTTACACTATAAACATCGCAGACCCACATCAACACGACAAAGGTAATGAAGTGCATAAGATATTTTACCTGGTTTCCTCTTATTGGTCCTTCATTCTTTAATTGTAATTAGGTGAAACCAGGCTAACCCTATTATTCTATTTCTACTTATATATGATCAACTCCCATCAACCTGCACTAAAATCAAGTTTTCTTTTTTATTATAGAGTACAGGAAGCAAATACTACACGAGTATATCTTACTTCATTGAACAGAAGGAAACAACACATTCTTTTACGTTTCAATTGATTTGTCTCACTTTCTCTCTTGACCTACTACTCCATAATAAGTTGAGCTCATTGAACCAAATACAAAATAGTAACAAATTGTACAGCAGTTTTGGAACAAATCTCAACATGATTCTGCTCTTAGCTCTGCAATCACACACAAAAACAATAACGAATATGCAAGTCTAAGAGGACTAGACTGAGCACAATTCAGTATCAGCACTTAACGTTCTTTTTCCGGTTCATAGGGTTCCATTTTGATGATTCTGCACTTCTTAAATTTTCCATAATTAGAGAAAGAAATTATGACATGAACAAACTTGCAGAAATTAGGGATTTTCAGCTCTTGAATCATTATTATTATAACTTAGCCATAACTATGATATGAACTTCTCATGCTGAAAAACAGAATCACTCCTGGTATTACTATAAACAGTACAACAATGCTAGATGGTAGAATTAGCAAAAAGAAATAGAGAGGACGTCTTATGAAGGAGAATTAAAATTTTTCTTTCCTGCCTGGAAAAGACACCTTGTCATGTGTCGTTCCAGCCTTTTTCATCATGAGATAGAGAGACAACTTAATAATAGCTACATAGGACAACTCATCACTACTTAAACTTAAGGTAGCATTAACCTGAAGGTGAGCTTAAGTACACAGTTAGACCTTAAAACCAGACCTTGATCTGGATTACTAGCAACACAACTTAACTTACGCTAATCAAGGATTAGTTTAAAAGAATCCTTCTGACGAAGTATCATTATTGCATAAGAAACCAATCAGAATTACAGATCAATATCATTACTGCATAAGTAGTTATATTAACATGCGGAATAGAAGTTTAAAATTGTTACCATAACGTCCTGAAGTGCCAGAATTGCGCTGAACGGGAAAATTAGAAGCAGCTCGGGAAGGATTACTGCGACACCCTATACGGGATGAATTCCATTCTCAGCTGGAGCATTAAGTTGTAGCTAGATAGCGAATATAATGACCCCGATTAGCTGTGCTCACCCCGTTAGGTTGGTTACCTGCCATATATCCGAGAACACATGAAAACGGTAACGAAGTTAGTATCAATGAATCTCAAACGCCAAATATGCAACCAGAAAAGTTACTAGACATTTAATCAACAAATCTTATTCAATTGGCAAACATGTATTACAGCATCGCATCTTACAAAGTTAATGTAATGTATCTTTCAATTGTTAAATTGATTGCTTTGAAAAAGCATTGGAAGAAAAAGTAAAACATTATATGCATCAGCCTTCATTTCATTCAATCAAAATTCATGTTAATGTGCGTCCTCACCTAACCCTCTATTATCTACAAAATTCAAAACAAGTTTAAACTGATTATTAGACACTCATATAAATATGAAAACTCACCACTATGATTCTTCATAGCCTTTTTTGTTTTTGCGATGAAGTTGCAATAATATGTTGGGTATCCTTGGACTGCCATCCTTCGTTGTGGATTCTAAACCACACCTGACAATTACAGATGTGAATTATGTAATGTATGTGTACATTTACTGATAGAATTGAAAGTGGGACAAGAAACAAGATTTAGAAATTACCTTGTGTTTTGTGGTTGTGTTTGATTGGTTTTTGGGGATCCCCTCCTTGCTGGTTTTTGCCAGATTTGCTTGATTTCGGCATTGTTTGCTGTAGTGAAAATATCCAATCAAGCACATAAGATTCAATCAACACTGATTCTTGCCAGCTGATCTTCGGACTGCAATCGAAATAAGAGACGCGAATTAGAATAAGTCTGATAAACTACTGTGATCGGAAAATACATTTTGACCTGAACTGAAAACACCTACTTAGTACTTACCAAAGTACTTCTCTTCTTCATATATGTTCATTATAACTCCTGTGGATGGAATCAAGCCTCAGCAGAACAATAAGCACCATTACCATCCCAATAAATGCAGTTAAAAAAAAAATCAAACCAACATCAACAGACAAGAACCAAATTATCCAGCTGATCCTTGCACTGCAACAAGAGAGAATCGAATTAAAAAAAATAAAATCCTGCTGATCCTTAAAATCATCTACTGAACTATTGTGATTCCAAAAATGAAGAGGAGTAAGATATTCTACTTACGATTCAGATAAGACATCATTACGCTGCGATCTTCGTGTTGCTTTTGTTGATGATCATGACATCGGAGTCCATGATCTATGGTGGTGGTGGTGATTCTAGTATGGTGGAGAAAACTAAGGTGGAGAGAGAGTGTGAGATCGAGAAAGAGAGGAAGAGGAAACTGGGGTGGGGATGATGATGCCCTAGGACGGACGGCTAAATAACAGGGTAACTAGATAAAAAGCTAATTACACTCTGGTTACACCGCACAATTCAAGAATCTGTATTCAAGCATTCCTAAGAGCAAGTCTTATGGTTGAATCCATCCATCTTCCATCTTCCACGCCACCTCAACACTTGGAACTGTGGATGGAAGCGCAAGTATAATAGTGGAACAAAGAAAACGCTAATAAGAATAGCGTAAAACGCTAATAATAATAGCGTAAAGAAAACGCTACTAAGAATAGCGCTTGACTAAAGTCAACGGTCAAAGCGCTATTCTTAATAGAGCTAAACGCAATTGCTAATAGCGCCTAACGCTATTCTTATTAGCGCTTTTTAATTCTTATATCCAGTAACACCATCGACCCCTTCTTCTTCTTCCTCTCAGTTCATCAACTCGTGAAAAAAAAAAAACCAAACCTAAAAACCCCTTGTTTAATTCTCAGAGCATGGTTCAAATCAATGAAATTGCTTCAAAGGGTTTGTTCTCTGCTTCATAAGGAATCGAAGCATACTTAAATTTCTCAATTTGATTGAGAATCCGAAGAGAGGTTAGTTGAATTATAATTTGAGTTTATTTATGGTTTGATGAAATGTTAGGGCTTTAGATGATATTATTGTTGATTGTATGCATGATACTCGATTGTATGATGAATGATAACAATTTTGATTCTAACAATGACGAATTTGACATGTAATTTAGGGTTTTAGATGATGAACATTGTGTAATTTAGGGTTTTAGATGATGAACATTGTGAAATTGCCATGAGATAATGAATTAACATGTTTTAGTTACATTATGTAAACAATTTAAGTGCATTGTGTGACTGTATTGTTTTTATTTGATGATTTTGTATAGATATGGATGTGTGTATGACCTTGAGTTCAAAAGAACCGGATGAGAAACATATATCTACAAGTATAAACCCACTTGATACACAACATGATATCACATTTAGAAGTAATCTAAAAGACCTTGAGGATTTACATAACCGTGTGGTAGTTCATGAAAGTGCTAGTCAAGTTCTTCAAAATTCCGGCCTTGCTAGATTTTTTGAAATTAACATTAAGAGAGCTGATCAACAACTAGCTTATGCAATCATAGAGAGGTGGTGGTATAGCACCAATTCGTTTCATTTCCCAAACTTTGAAATTGGTTTCACTCCTTTAGACTTTGTTCACTTAACTGGAATTCCTATTGGAAATGGTCGTAGAAGATTGGAACACGCCGCTACAAGTAAATGGAAAAGTAAAGAAAATCAACAACTAGAGGATACCTACTTTAGTCCTATGCATGGGTATGCTAACTACAACAAGCACTCACCTGATTTTCCTATTAGTTGCCTCGCAAACTATATCAAGGACAATCCAATTAATGATGAAAATTGGGAGATTGTGACTCGATACTTCTTATTATGGGTGATTTCAAAAGTTTTATTGGCACGTTCCACTACAAGAGCAAGCAAAGGTTGGATCGCTTCCTTGCGTGATTTGAATGTGATTAGTAATTATGATTGGGGTTCGGCTTGTTTTAGTCACTTGTATAGTAGCATGAGTGTGGTTGCTAGAGGTGCAAAAAACACATGTGTGGAATGGCGATGGTTTTAGAATATTGGTTTTACATGTATTTTCGTACTTTGACGCCTTTTCTCCAAGAAGGTGTACCGACTGATGTATGGCCTGCAATTATGATATTTAATAAAAATAGTCTATTGAAGTTGCAAAGGGGTACTTCCAGACACTCTCTTAATACAGCTCGCCAACAAATTGAGTTGAGGACAATTGTTGGAACGGAATGGCAACCATGGTCTACTAGTATGTATAGAGATCATCCTGATATAGTGCATGCTCGTGGAATCTCCATTCAAAGAGTGGCTTTCTATAATCCTGAAAGCGATACTAGTATCATGTATCTTGGTGAACGGTTTTTAAGGCAAACAAGGGGATTAATAACAATTCCAAGAAGTCCACGTGAACGTTTGGAAGACCTTGCTACCCCCCATGATCCTATTGATGTGGTTGAAGGACGAGACTATAAGCATGTTGATGAGAGCATGTATGTGTGTTGGTGGAAGCAATAATCTATTGGATTTTTGCTCCCAGAAATATATCGTCAAGAAAACAGAGATGAAGTTGGAGCTGCAAGTACTCAAGATCCGACATTTCTGGTGAATCAGGTCCCCCAATACATCCATCACGGTATAAGTATGACAACGTCTCACAAGCTTCACCTGAATTTCCAAGAGTTTCTTTCTGTACCGTACATTCAGACAGTGAAGGCAACCGTGTTCAAGTGCCTTTGCAAGCACCCGATCATCCTCCATTTATGTATGATGCTAATTGGGGAACAAGGGTTAGTAATTTTTGGTTTTAACTCCTTCAATTATTTTGTTTTCCATATTATTATATTTTCTTTACACATTAGAAGTTCCTTAATATACTTGCTATCTTGATGTTTCTTTTCAGGAGCAATGGAAAGATTTTGTGCATAGGTTGGCTATGTTAAATCTTGCAAAGGACCAGCATTGGTTTGAAATAGATCGTGCACGTGCTCTTGGGGAAGGATCGACGTCAACCCAATCATGTTATGATCTTGGAGACAACTCTCAATGGTCAAGCCGTAAAAGTCCAGCCACAAGTCAATCAGATGATGCACATGGTCATTATGTTCCACAAGATGAAGTAGTTCCAGATGTAGTTCCAGAGTCACAAATAACTCAATTGATGAATAGTGGTGGGATTGGTTTAACTGAAGATGAAATGGCAAGGATGTTAGGATTAAGTTAAGATTAAGTGATTAAGATGAACTTGTCTTTTCTTTTGTATGAAACTTGGATGTGTTTTCTTTAATGAACTTGTATTTTCTTTTGTACGAAACTTGGATGTGTTTTCTTTAATGAATGTGTGCATGAATATCTTCTCTTTTGTATGGATGTTTTTTCTTTTGTATGGATTAAAAAATCTTGGAATGCTTACAGTATTTGAGTTTTGTTTACAGGTGCAATATGGACGATGAAAATCCGTTAAGGAGGTATGTACTAATGACGTATGGTATCGATCTTAATATTGGTGATGATAGTGAGGAGAGAGCAGTTGTGGTGTACCAGTATATGACTCAAAGAATGCATAGGCTCTTCCAACCGGTGCCTCGGGAAGTATTGACGCGACAAATGGTGGACAGGCAACGAGAGGACGGAGATGCAAGGATGATGCATGACTACTTTGGACCTAACGGACTTGGGGCCCTAAGAAGTTCCACCAATGTTTGGGTATGTATCGACCTCTTTTCTTACGTATTCTAAGTGAAATAGTTGTTGCGGATCCTGCTTTTGATTTCCAAGTTGATTGCACCGGAAAACTTGGTCACTCTCCCCACATGAAGATGTATGTCGTAATGAAATTTTTGTGTAAAGGCATAGCCGCTGATAGCACAGATGATTATGTCCGTATGGGGGCGCCGACCGTCTATATGTATGTGAAGAGGTTTACCAGGGTAATTGTTCGCCACTTTGGTCCAAGGTACAGGCGACTTCCTACAAGAGAATACACAGAAATATTATTGGCATAAAATGCGGCTAGAGGGTTTCCTGGAATGCTTGGAAGTGTTGATTGTATGCATTTTCAGTGGAAGAATTATCCAACAGTATGGGCAGGTACATTCCGTGGGCATGAGAAAAAACCTACCATGATCTTAGAAGCCGTGGCATCATATGATCGGTGGTTTTGGCATGGTTTCTTTGGAACGCCAGGGTCGAACAACGACTTGAACGTCTTGGCTCAATCTCCTATTTTTGATAAGATGGTTAATGGTTTAGAAGCTCCTTGTAATTACCGCATCAATGGCCACAACTACGACAAGGGTTAGTACTTGGCGGATAATATATATCCACGATTGTCTTGTATTGTGCAGTCATTCAAAATTCTTCTTCCAAATCGGCCCGACTAATATGTTGTTCAATAGATACCAACAAGCGAAAGAGAAAGGATGTTGAAAGGGCTTTTGGAACTCTCCAAAACAATTTCCAAATAACAAAAAAAAGCCAAACATTTTACCGGGATAGGGAGGATATAAACTTTATTATCAAGGCTTGTTTGATTCTCGCATAACATGGTCATTGAGAATGAAAGACGAACTTAGATTGGGGTGAAGTCGTGAACGAACCAATACGACAAAAGTTCTTTGGAATACCAAGGTCATACCACGAGTTAAGGAATGACGAGGCATATCTCCAACTCCGCAATGATCTTGTTCAACACATTTGGATACGACATGGACTAGGTCTCGAGACGGTGAAATGCCACCGAGAATCTCCCCTCCGCCACCAGATGATATTGACGGCTCGGATGGTGAATTCGATCCTACCGATGTTTACCCACCAGAACAACTTTAGTCTTTTTTCGTAAGATTTCGAATGACCTTTCAGTATGTAAGCAACTTGGTTGCAATCCTATGATTTCTAGATTTTAAAATTAAGAAATATTAAGATTTTCATTGTATTATTTTTTGGTTTTCATTGTTTTCAAAAGAGAAGAAAAAAAAACTAAGTATGGAACTTGAGGAATTGTCTTAGGTTCTGGATGTTTTTCAAGAAAAACGCTAATAAGAATAGCGTTTCTTTTATAACCATTAGATATTTAACGGCTCCTTCTAATCAACGACTCACAAAAAAACGCTATCAACAATAACGTTTCAACGGCTATTTTTTTGAATTCGAAATTTTCCCTATAAATTGATCACTTCTCAGCTCAGACCAAAACCTTTCAATCTCTAGATTTTTTTCTCCATATTCTTAAAATTTATTGCAATTCAGACTTTTTTTTTAACCATGGCAAAATATGCTACACCCGAAGATGTTGCAATCACCAAAGCTTGGATAAGCATTACACTTGATGGTGTTGCCGGAGTTGATCAAAAATCTAACCAGTTTTGGGAGCGGGTATTCGATACCTATGTAAGCAGCTTTGGGAATAAGTATGATAAGACTGTTCATAAGTTGCAGAATATAATTGGTACCTTGAAAAAAGATGTCAAAAAGTGGGTTGGTATCTTAAGAAATATGCATAGAAACAATGCAAGCGGATGTGGAATTGATGATCTTGTAAGTTTTATTAAGATTTCTTAATGTATATCATTTTGTTTTATTGAAGGATTTCTAACTTGGGTTTTGTTTGTTTTTTGTAGTTTAGAAAAGCTAGATTGGAATATAGTAAGGTTAGCAAGGGAAAACCTTTTAGAAATGAAGAGGTGTACCGACTTTTCAAAGCCCATGTTCCCGGATTCAATCCCGAAGAATTTGATCCTACCCAAAATGAGGAAGATGAATCGGAGGCTCCTAGTGTTAATGCTTCAACAAGTAGTGCTACGACAAGAAGCGACCCAAGATGGCATGAAGAGGATGGCCCTCGTCGACCAACGGGAAAAAGGGCTCAACAAAGGGAAGCTTCGGAGCTATCGGCCATCAACGACGGAACCGACCGTATCTTGAAACATTTTAGTGAAGAGAATGCAAAGAAGATGGCAAGGTTGGATGTACAAGAAGAATATTTATTAACTGTTGCAGAGACAAACAAGAAATCCTTGGATTTAGCTTTGGAGAAACATGAACTCGAAGTGTTGGATGTGGTGGTTGAGACCTTGCCGGAATGGAAGCAACAATTTATGTTGGATAAACAAAATAAGATTTTGGAAAAACATGGTTATCCTCCTAGAACAATTGGTGCAAACTATGGTTATCCTAACACTAGCAATGTTCGTCATTTCAATATATGAAACCATGTAGCTTATGGAACTATGTAGCTTCAATTATGTTTTTTTCTTTTTTTTTTCAATTTGATGTAGTGGAATCAATGTAGTTGAAGTATTTTTAGTATCAATCAAGTTTCAATTTCATTCAATTTTATCTTCTTTTGATTCAATTTCATTCAATTGTATCAACCAAAAAACTAGTTTGTTCAAGAGGAACAAATGAGAGACAAGAAAAAAAAACTAAGTATAGGATAGGAGAAGTCGAGTGGCTCCTGGATGTTTTTTGTGATTAGCGCAATTAAGATTGGCGTTTGGCTCAAATAAGAATGGCGCTTAACGCTATTCTCAATTGCGTTTTTTTCTACACCATTGGATTCTCAACGACTCCTTCTAATCAACGACTCAAAATAAACTCCATTAAGAATGACGCTTAACGCTATTCTCAATAGCGTTTCAACGGTCAGATTTTCAAAATTAAAATTTATATATAAATTGCCTTCTTCAACACAAATCAAACCATCCCATAATCTCAAGATTTTCTTTGCTCCCATCTCTCCCGATTTTATATTTTTAATTCCAAACATTCTTTCAATCAAGTTCAAGTATGGCATACACTACAAATGAAGATGTTGCAATCACCAAAGCTTGGATGAGAATTAGTCTCCAACCGATTGTTGAACAAAATCAAGGAGTCAACAACTATTGGGAAAGGGTGATTCAAGCCTTTGTAGAAGAAGTAGGTGGTAATGAAAACGGAAGAACAAGACAAAGTATTCAAAATAGGTTTTCGGTGATAAAAAAGCAATTCAAAGTTTACATGGGTATCATACATTCAATTTATGCAAATATGCCCGAAGGATGATGGGCGTTAGAAGAAGTTGTAAGTATTATTCAATGGAACCTCTTATTTTCAATTATTCACATATGTTAAGTCATTAATTTTCTAAATGAGAGATTATGTTTATTTATTTTGTAGGAGGCACATGCTAGAACTCTATATTCTCAACAAAACAACAAAGATTTTGCATTTGATCATGTGAACCAAATTCTTAAGAACCATCCCGCTTTCGGAAATTAAATATCGTGATCTTACAATGATGAAGTAAACTTTGAGAAATGATGAAGCTTGACAATCAAAATCGGATAATGTTAAATTCTAAATATTAGTTATTTCAATCCATGTAATGTCGCTTTTAATTTTTTTAATCCATGTAACTTAATCTATGAAATGAAAATTAGCTAATTTATATCCTGTTTCAATTTCAAATTTATAAATTTTGTTTTGTAATTTTAAAGTTTTTTTATTTTTCAATTATAGGTAAAAGAAACAGGAGTGATGTGAGAAGAGTGTAAAAAAAATAAATAAGGCGAAACGCTAATGTTAATAGCGCGCAACGCTATTGTGAATAGCGCTTAACGCTATTCTTAATGGCGCTAATAAAACGCTATTGTTAATAGCGCTAAACGCCATTCTTATTAGTGCTTGACTTACGCTATTTAGATTAGCGTTCAACGCCATTCATATTGGCGTTTCTTGTCCTCTACCGCGCCAATCTTATTGGCGTTTAGCGCTATTATTAATGGCGTTTCTATGGATTCCACGAGCCCTTCCACGAAACCATGGAAGGTTGCTTGGATTTTCTGTGGAAGACCCCAACTTGGAAGCCATTAGACTTGACATTCCATGGATTTTCCACACTTGGAATAGCTTGGATTCCACCATAAGACTTGCTCTAACCAAATCAAACTCTTCCTCAAATATGGAACATGTTTTAACCTCCAAAAGTGTTGTGATAACACAATGCGAATGAAAATACACTGCACCAACTCCAACTCCAACTGTTTTCCAAGCATTGGAATTACCCATCATAATAGTATTGCCATTCACCTTCATGTAAGTGGTATAACTTTATTTGCAAGCATACGAAGAATCAGAATCAAGTATCCAACCGTCATTGAGATAAATCTTCGATGTAACGGCTAACACCTCTTAATTGGAACCACACATCGGCTCTTCTAAAACTTTATTGCCTTCTGCGACCGAAGCAAAAATGTTCTTCGAATATGATTTATCATAATATTTCTTATCTCTTTCCTTAAGATCAGGACAATCAACCCTTATATGACCAGGTTTACGAAAATAATAACACTCAATATCGCTCTTTTTAGAATTAAAGATACTTCGACTTTGGCTTCTTTTTGTCATTTTTACCTTTATCAACAAACAATACCTCGGTTTGAACTTTATCAATTAACTCTTGTTTTATTAAAGATTTAGCTTGTAAAGACGAAACCACATCATCGAAAACCAATTTCGATTTTCACACTCAACAAGTAGTCCATGAAAGTATCATACGATGGAGGGAAAGAATATAGTAATATCATAGATTTATTTGTATCAAAGATAGTGACGTTGATATTAGATAAATCAAAACAAATCTTATTAAACTCATCAATATGATCAACCAAAGACTTAACCAAAAATAATAAAAAGCACAGAGGTTACGCTTTAAGTAAAGTTCGGAAGTCAAGTCCTTATGCAAATAGAGTTTCTCTAACTTATCGCACATCATCTTTATTGAAGTTTAACTAGAAAAGTTATGAGTTATTTCCCTTAACAAACAAATTGAATGGTTGAACACGTCTCCATTTCACGGTCATCCCACTTCTTATCAATCCAATCATTTGATAACAAAGCAGCATCTCTTTGATAATTATAATTTGTATAACAAGAATATCCTTTACATCAATTTGCGATTATGTGAAATAATTTTTCCCACCGAACTTGATGATATCATTCATGCACCTTCAAAAAACTTCCATTCAAAGTAGAAACAAGCAACTTCACTTCTAAGTGTGATCCTCTCCACGCTCACCACACCAATTGCTGAACTTATAATGAGAAATAATTCCACAAGACACTAGTTATTTGGATTGATGTAAATAAATCTAATAAAGAAAAGAAAAAAGATACATACTAATAAAACAAGAAAGAAAAAACACACGATTTAACGTGATTCGACAATGTGCCTACGTCCACAAACGAATAATATCAACTCTTTATTATGGGATTTCTACATAAAACTATGCATTCATATAATCGAAGAATCAATCACAATATTATGACCAACAAGGTATTAATCATAAGTACTTAAAATTAACTCCTTAAGCAGGGTCGTCCCTGAGAATTTTATCCCCAAAAGTAAAATTCTAAAATGATGCCTATATGCACATATCTACTATAGAAAAACAAAATAAAAATACATACCAAATTTATCGTCTGGATGAAGGTGACTACGGAAGTGATTTTTATTTTTTATAGAAACCAATAACAATTCACCATTTTGAAACATTCAAAATGTAAGTAAGTAACCACTTAAAGTGACCTAATTGTTCACAGTTAAAGCAGCGGATTTTTGATATATCAACAATTTTTCTTCCTCTATTATCTTGAAATCTTCTTGAGTTAGCTTCATTGTTCCAGTTTTTCTGGCTTTGTAAGGCTTCTTCAACTGGTTTCACAGCTGTCTTCTCTAAAATTTATTTGCTCATAAGCTTGTAAAGAACCTAATGATCGAATTTTATATAGTGGTAAATAGAGTTGTCGTTCACTCGGACTTGTTGAAATTGATTTTAGGATTTAATAAAGAAAAATAATAAAATAGAGAAAATATACAATTTATGTCACAAGATGAAGAGAGGAGCTCGGGATTCGTGGATTCCGCCAAACTCATAACAAAAGGTTCAAATATTAATTCTTTTAACAATTATAGCTCAACAAATAAAAACATGGACTCTTATTTTTGCCAAGGTTGATTCTCAAAATATTAGTTATAAATCGTAAGCATGGGACATCAAACATTTAAGCAAGCATGACCCATCTAATAAAATAATAACTAATTTAATCAAATCATAATTCAATTTTAATTAGTGCAAAAGTCATAAAAAAAATTAATTAAAATTACCCATGTATGAAATTCGGCTTCCTCCATCGTCCCAGTGGTGGGTTCTAGCTCATCATGTTGGAAACACGCTCAAAAGTTGATTTCATTGCTCAAAAATGGTTCACAAATGATGAAATGGGAGAAAATAATTAAAACTGGGTGTTTGCAACGCTTATAATTGTTGCAAACACTGTTACAGAGAACGATAATAATAAATCAGTCGCTTTTTCAGTATCTCTCGCGACCCACGCTGCGATCGTTGTCACTGTTGTATGAAAGACTGTCTATAGGGGTCGATGTTCTTCGTGTTCTTCAGCTCATGCAGCAGCAGAAAGATATTCTGTAACTTGATTTTCCGACTCTGTACGTCTCCTAAACTCTCCACCTTTCTTCATGTGAGTCCTTACACCCTTTATATAGTCACAGCACCCAAATATCTTCGTAATAAACTCCATATAATCTTCATTGATTACTCGAATTCTCTATTTCATATTTCATAGTCACGGGAATAATTTACTTTTTCAACTCCTTCATGCGTCTGCACGTACTCTTCATACTCTCAACAGACTCATACACATTCCATAAGAAGATTGGCACGCTGGAAACACACAAACCTTCCCAAAATATCTCAGTATTTTTTTCCGAGAGAGCTTGCCCTGTTTTGCTCCGAATGGATTATCCAGCTATATTGAACCAATTCCGACGACCATACCATGCCTATGATGCCCAAACAAAGCTTCCCAAACGATTTCAGCCGTTGAATCTCCTTCAATCCCGTCCAAAATGCCAACCCTAATTCTGCCAGTGAAGAACAAAAATTCCCACCAAAACTGAAATTTGAAATGGTGAAGATGGTCATCCCTTATCCAACAGCTGGGGGTGCGAATATCAATTGGGTGCCCCTTAGTAATTGGGTTACCCCTTATCCAAAGTGGGAGTCCGAATAACAAATGTCCTCTGGGGAAACTTTTCGAGCCGAATTTTCCAACAATCTTTATTTCCAAAAAATACCTACAAACACACAAAATACCAAAATAAGTACAAAAACGAGTACTAACAATACGAAACATTGAGGACAAATTAGACACATAAATGCGTCAATCAAATACCCTCAAACTTATTATTTGCTAGTCCTCGAGCAAAACTATTAAAAAAAATAAAATTCTAACTCACTAGGTGGCCCCAGTGACGGAGTGTTGTCTCCGGAGGGTTTACCAGAGGTGTACCCACAAAACCTTTACTCCATACCCTAGCTATCTACGCAGAACCTTGGAAGGCACTAAAGAATCTCCTTGGTTGGAATACTCATTGATTACAATAGGAAGTACCCCGATGCGAAATTCCAATTGATGTACACGAGTTTGCACTCAAGCATACTAAAATTCATATAAAGTGACAGAGCTCTACTCAGATAGTTTCTGGACATCATAAACCGGAGTCAACCAATCACATGAAAAGATTAAGAAGATGGATGTAGAGAAAAACGTGGATGATGTTGACTAAGGTGAACCTATCCTAACAGATCGAGATCTTTGGTCCGGACTAATATCAACACAATGGCATATACAAGGGAACCGGTGGTCGATAATCCTAACTCTAGGTCAACTCACTGGAATATACAAGGGTACAAAGTGGTCGACTTTATTGTATTTATTAGGTTGGTCTAGTGGTCCTGTCCGGTCTTTTTTTATTTATTTTTTTTTGGTATCTCAGTCACTCTATTTCACCCTAGCAATGGTAAAAAGAAAAAGAAAAAGAAGTGATCAGGATTCTTTCGATGTTTCCATCACGAGGATATGGCGAAACTACCATGTTTTATTTTCTAACACATGAGCTCTGTGCTTTTATGAATAGACTCTTTAGATGTTTCCATCTAATCATATTGGTTCCTCAACTCCTACAACCAAGATGTTCCCATCTACTTAGATTAGTTAGTGCCAACCTTAATAAGCATAAATTTCTAGTCTCTGGAGTTTATTTATTGCAACTAAAAAGTTTCTCCCATACCCCCAAACTTAAATCTAACATTGTCCTCAATGTTCTAAAGATGAAATTAAAAACATGAACAAGGAGAAACTGTTTAACATTTGAAGCAAAAGAGTTAAGGAAAAATATTACCGTGTTGCAAGAGCATGGGTTACCTCCCAAGAAGTGCTAAGTTTAAAGTCTTCAGCCGGACATTGGAAAGGATTAGTCACCTCAAAGCAACAAATCGGAATAATCATGGGTCATCGGATCAAAAAGTGCTAACCACAAGAAGAGGAAAATGCAACAGACTAGGAAGATATCCAACACACCCTTATCTATTTTTTTGTTTAAGACAACTACATCTAGTTGTGGTTCGGGTTCGGAGTTCTATAAAAGGGTCTAGATAAACAGTTTTCATGGGTGGACTTCCTCAAAAGAAGGATTCTTAAGATCAAAGTTGTAGAGTCCGGAAATACTCGGTTAAGAACTTAGAAGCACATGACAATAACCCGAATAATTGAGGATCCTCTAAGTCAATCGGTTTTGACTTACACGGTGACCACAATAAGATTGGTGGTCTTCCTTAAGCAAATGTGTCGACCCTAATCTCCTAAAGTAATTAGGTTTAGCCTCAAAACTTAATAATTGACACATCTGAAACTTATACGTTCCCACAATTGGTTGAAAAATATTTGGTGGGAAAACAAAATCAATCGTGGTATCAAAGCCTGGGTTAACCACATCAACCAGAGGATGGGTTCTTAACAACTGAACTTCTTTATGGACACAACTAGGCTCAGGAAAAAGTGTATGAAGATAATCTTTTAAAATGGTTGAGGCACATATGTCAAGTCCCAAGTTAGGGACCTTTCTAAGAGTTAAGGCACATGGAGAATGATAATCACCCCCAAACTTAGAGTTTTCGGTGTCTCTAAAAAGACTAGTCACAACTTCCTAATTTCAAGGTTATCCGATTCGAAAATGGTCAATTGATTCTTCTAAGTCGTACATCCTCACTCATCTCTACGAGTTCATTTTCTTTTTTCTAAGTCTATTGTTTCTAAATCGCTAGACTAAAAATATACTCGTTCCTCTAAACCATCCTTGGCTTCGTAATCAAAAGGAAATACTACATCGTCTAAAACGGGGGTATCTCTAGTCAAATCCTCATCCTTTTGAATAGGTGAATAATTATTAAAATTATTTGGATTTGAACTAGAAATAATATTATCGTTATAAAGCTCAATTGGGGTAACAATTTCCTGATCACTATGCCTATTTATTTCAAATTCTTCATCAACACTATCCTCATCATAATCATCATTATAACAACATGAAAATGGTTGAACCTCATCTACACAAGTAGTGTTACCAATTCTAACCTCGTCATCTTGATAAAAATTGTCCTCATTTTCACGGGTGATATTGGAAAGAATGTATTGGCAATCAAGAGTAATTCGAGCAATTCTTTCTTCCGTCTCTAACTCTAACCTACGTGTTGTCTCAGAAAACTCACGTGTTGACTCAGTTAACTTACACGTTGACTCAAGTATCCTACGTGCTTCATCTAGAGAGAGGAATTATAGGAATTTTGCTCGTATGACCTGTATTCATGTGAATAGTAATTGGGCTCACCGTGGTATGAGCCACGATCTTCAAAAGGATGGCGTTCCCAACCACTATTCACATTATGGTCATAATAGGAATAATGCCCATGTTGCTCAGTTGGATATTCATATTCATTGTGATGGCTATTATAATACCAGTTTGACATCCTAACTGCAAGGGAATTCTTCACAAACACAAACAAGGCTGACTCGACCACAACAAACCTACTGATTTCTAGCAAACAAAAAGCATGATGGCTCCACTTAGATTGTTTCTAGACCAGCTTCTAATCCTTCGAAAGGGAATTCGTTATAACCGAGCAAACCCCTCTCGGAATCAATCCAAGTTTAAGTAAGTTGAATAGAGGCGAGGGAAGCTGCGTGGAGCTTTGATACCCAAGGCCTCACCGCATTACAAGGCGGCGCAGTCACGCATTCAACTTACAGAAACCATCATGAACTTCGAAGTATGCTTAAAGAGTAACCAATATTTTTCGAATGACTTTCCTATTAAGCTCGTTACCCTATCGGTCTCATTCTAGTCAGTATTTTAAGCTTAGGTTCGTGCTTGGTATTGTTTTCCTAAGGCGGGCAAGAAGAGAACGGTGATGAAATCCGAACCCTTATCTTGTATGGCCAGTCCTTGCCCTTTACTAGGAAATTAAAGCAGCTGTTTTCAATATCTCAACATATATGCATACAAAAATCATCCAAAAACCCGCTGACTGGGGATTCGCGGGTGTTTAGAATTCTTACCTCCCGTTCCAGACGGGGGATGAACCGTTGAAGTCGACTCGGGCCACGACTCCTATGTCATGTACGAACCCGAGGCCGAGACAGTGATCGTAATCGTTGTCCTTCCTCGTGCGCTTTATATTTAAATTAACCCTTCCTTAGGGTTTAAAATTAATAATGTCCAATAGTCCAAAAATAAAGTCCAAAAATTAAAAAGTCCAAAAATAAAAAGAAAAAATAATTACAAAAATAATTACCTAATTACAGTTTCTAAAAATAAATAAATAATAATTACACTATATATAAAATTTTCTTCTTCTTTCCGTTCGGATCTCTCTTTTCTTTCCTATTTTGGCTTTCCTTTTCTTTTCAGCACTTTCTCTTTTTCTTTCGCTCCACTCCAAATCTGAAAGCAAACAGGAATACCAAAACGCGTCAAAAATAACAAAAATAATAATAAAAAAAAAAAACTAAAAACAAATCTATACACAAGTCCGCGTCGTCGGCGCCGAAAATTGATCGAATTTTATATAGTGGTAAATAGAGTTGTCGTTCACTCGGACTTGTTGAAATTGATTTTAGGATTTAATAAAGAAAAATAATAAAATAGAGAAAATATACAATTTATGTCACAAGATGAAGAGAGGAGCTGGGATTCAGGATTCCGCCAAACTCATTATAGCTCAACAAATAAAAACATGGACTCTTATTTTTGCCAAGGTTGATTCTCAAAATATTAGTTATAAATCGTAAGCATGGGACATCAAACATTTAAGCAAGCATGAACCATCTAATAAAACAATAACTAATTTAATCAAATCATAATTCAATTTTAATTAGTGCAAAAGTCATAAAAAAAATTAATTAAAATTACCCATGTATGAAATTCGGCTTCCTCCATCGTCCCAGTGGTGGGTTCTAGCTCATCATGTTGGAAACACGCTCAAAAGTTGATTTCATTGCTCAAAAATGGTTCACAAATGATGAAATGGGAGAAAATAATTAAAACCGGGTGTTTGCAACGCTTATAATTGTTGCAAACACTGTTACAGAGAACGATAGTAATGAACTGTTGTTGTTTCTGTATCTCTGCGACCCACGCTTGGCAGTCGTTGTCACTGTTGTATGAAAGACTGTCTATAGGGGTCGATGTTCTTCGTGTTCTTCAGCTCATGCAGCAGCAGAAAGATATTCTGTAACTTGATTTTCCGACTCTGTACGTCTCCCAAACTCTCCACCTTTCTTCATGTGAGTCCTTACACCCTTTATATAGTCACAACACCCAAATATCTTCGTAATAAACTCCATATAATCTTCATTGATTACTCGAATTCTCTATTTCATAGTCACGGGAATAATTTCCTTTTTCAACTCCTTCACGCGTCTGCACGTACTCTTCATACTCTCAACAGACTCATACACATTCCATAAGAAGATTGGCACGCTGGAAACACACAAACCTTCCCAAAATATCTCAGTAATTTTTTCCCGAGAGAGCTTGCCCCGTTTTGCTCCGAATGGATTATCCAAACTATATTGAACCAATTCCGACGACCATACCATGCCTATGATGCCCAAACAAAGCTTCCCAAACGATTTCACTAGTTGATTGAATCTCCTTCAATCCCGTCCAAAATGCCAACCCTAATTCTGCCGGTGAAGAACAAAAATTCCCGCCAAAACTGAAATTTGAAATGGTGAAGATGGTCATCCCTTATCCAACAGCTGGGGGTGCGAATATCAATTGGGTGCCCCTTAGTAATTGGGTTACCCCTTATCCAAAGTGGGAGTCTGAATAGCAAATGTCCTCCGGGGGTGTTCCGAGCAACTTTTCGAGCCGAATTTTCCAACAACCTTTATTTCCAAAATATACCTACAAACACACAAAACACCATAATAAGGGCAAAAACGAGTACTAACAATACGAAACATTGAGGACAAATTAGACACATAAATGCGTCAATCACCTAACACGTCATCAATACTCAAATCTGAAATTATATTGCACTCTTCAATCGCGGTCACCTTTGACTCAAACTTTTTTGGTAAACTGCGCAATGCAATATTTTTCCTATAATGGAAGTATCTTCAATAGTATCTCCATTGGCCTTCATCTCATTAATAAGACTTAATTAAAACCTAAATATCCCTTCACAGGATGACAATCCACGGTTGTCACGGGAAGAATTTGCACAAGTTCTCTTAGTTTATGAACTATGTAACTGAACAGAAATCTGACTACAATCGCGTACATACAATGAACAAATACGCGAATTAACAACTTTAGAAATTGAGTTAGATCTATGAACCCTCTATCCATTTCCATCTCTCTGCTCTGCTATGAAATAAGAAATTGTGATTTAACATATGAAGGTGTTTTATAAGGCTAGTGATATACAAAGATAAGATTGGTTGGGACTAGTGACCCATCTTATTAACTTGATGGCATATGGCTGGGTTAGGGCAGAGGGATTTGACTTAACACTCTCTGTCGAATTTGTTTGGTTCTTATCAGTTGGGTCTCAATATCCATATTTAACCAGCTTTATAGTTAAACCAAATTGATTAATTTATAATTTCCAAAAAAAATATTAATGTTCATCGTCA
This sequence comes from Papaver armeniacum, assembly GCA_023531295.1. NCBI lineage: Eukaryota > Viridiplantae > Streptophyta > Magnoliopsida > Ranunculales > Papaveraceae > Papaver > Papaver armeniacum. Next base: position 105,560 of record JAJJWW010015658.1, read on the forward strand.
CAAAATCAGGTAAAGATATTTAAATTAATTGCGCATCCTTCCTAATGCTAAAACAACATAGTAATAGATCTAATAAAACAAATTCAACTTTTGCATTAAAACAGTACTAACTAAACATGGATGTTCTACTCGTAAATCAAATCAAACCAAAAAATAAAAAACTAAAAGATAAGGCAATGAACAACAAATCATACCATGAAAAGAAAAAACTAGGTTATTTTTCTTATGATAATATGTTTCATTCCAAATCAAATCAAGTAGAGATACAATTTTGATACACTTCCTCTAGTTTGCAAGTGATTTTCTTTTATTTATTGTTGTGAACTAATCTAACTCCTTTAAAAGACTAAGGTCATTAGGTTCCACGTTGAACGGTGACCCTCACCCTCACACATAATTGCTCCGTTTCACTTTTCCTCAAAGGAGAGAAAAACAAGGCCTTCTTTCCCAAAATAAAGAAATTTGTTTATTTATCCCGATAAAAATAAAACGAAAAAAAATGGAAAGACAAAAAATTCTTCTTCTTCATGATAAAAAATGGAAAGACAAAAAACCTAAAAAAAAATTCTTCTTCTTCATGATAAAAGCGCGTTGTCTTTGATTCGATTGAGAAATATGCAGAGATTGAGAGATAAAATCGACAGATTAAGAGTGAATCAGAAATTCTGAACATCTCGATGGTGTTCGATTATAAAGAGTTGATGGTCTTATGGAATATCAGTAACGATTCTTTTCTTCTGTGTTGATTTAGGTTTTTTTTTTTACGGTTTGATATTTTGCACTGAAGATAAGAGTAACTGAAATTGAAGTGAGGGTTTGAAGGAATCAAGCCGAGAAGAGTAACTGAAATTGAAGTTAGGGTTTGAAGGAATTAAGCCGAATGAAATACATGTTAGGGTTTCTCTGCTTTGTTTTGATTTTTGAAACTTTAATCTCTTGATTTATGATTATACGGGCTTGGTTAGGTATTTATTTTTTTCAGGTACAATTTTTACAAAATTGAAGTTAGGGTTTGAAGGAATCAAGGGCTTATTGTGTTTGATTTTGGTAGCGAGTTAGGTTGATGTTTACATGTTTTTACTAATCTGTGGAGCTATCACTGCGGTGCTTTGCAGCATTGGTAAAGTCTTGGCTGATACTTGATAGGTAATTGCAGACGTATATTTTTTTTATAGTATTAGAGTACCTGAATTTGGAGAAAGTGAAAGGTTTTGATGTTATTGGAAATTATTGATTGTTTTTGTACAATCGGATACGTTAGGTAAAGCAAAGAGACTGGGATATGCGTCTTATTGAATGTATTCACCGTGGAGATGAAATCTTCACTATGCTTGCTAAGTTATCCCACTTGACTTTGTAAGTATTCACTTAAAATTTAAAGGACTACATGAACTGCTTGAGTTCATGAGAAAGTTAGGGTTTAGGCAGTAAATAAATTTGCTCTTACCAACTTTGTCATACGATTGAATGCAGACTTCGGTACCACGCCGAACGGTGATCCCCCATGATAATTCAGTCATTTCATCATCCTTGAATTGTGTGCTGAGACTAATTTCTCTTATGCTCTCACAAGACAATGTCAGAATACAAGGGAGCCAAGGCTGTAGGTTTCCGTTTAGCTCTGTTATCACATAAATTAATCATGTATGGATACTTTTAGCCACCTAAACTAGGTTACGTACTTATGAAGAAGTTCTTTGACATTAGTCACTTTTAGTGGTGAAAATTTTAGAGTCTAATCTGAAAATGTTTATAATTGTTTGCATCAGGATCTTGGCGAATATCTCGGTAGAAATGCGGCCACCGGAAGAGGTGTACTCTTTGCAACAGAAGCATTAGTTCGGGAATACGGGAAAGTATTTTAGGACAACGGTTTGTCATTCAAGTGAATATATTCCCTCTGTATTTGAACCTTGGCTGATATTTGTTTCAAATTAACCCTAGTTAAAAGCAAATAATTTTTTCGAGTTGTTTGCATTTACAAGAATGAATCCAGTGTTGAGAAGTTGCCTCATGAAAAAATTTCGTTAGTGTTACTACCGGGGTATATAAATGTTGGCTCCTGGGTGGCTCAACTCATCCACGAAAAAGGGTGCAAGTGATAAAACTGGTGCCTTAAAACAGCAATGGCATTGACATACCAAAGTATAATGCACAATTAGGTAAGATGTTGATTAATCCAATTTTGTATTATTTTTTTTATGTATGGCTTGGACTTTTTACTTTTCAAATTTGTCTTTATTGAACAAAGATTAAAGAAATTACACCAAATCAAAAATCATAAGCGATGGGGGCGAGGCGAAGCCGAGCCAAACAATTTTTTTGAAAATAATGGAGACTGCAAGTTCTATGGATCCATACACCGTCAGGTAATCAAATTTCTTTGTTTTTCTAATTCTCTGAAACAACCAATGTAGTTAACCTAAAATTTCTTTATTTACTGGATATCCTATTGGTAATGATAGGTAATAGGCGTGCAACGCCGAATCTGTCCTTGTTGAACAAAGATTGCGACGGGGGAGAGGCGAAGCCGAGCCAAACAAAATTAAACACAAAAAAAGAAAGAAAATGGAGACTGCAAGTTCCATGGATCCATACACCGTCAGGTAATCAAGCTTCTTTCCTTTTCTAATTCTCTGAAACAACCAATATAGTTAACCTAAAATTTGTTTGTTTACTGGATATCCTATTGGTAATGATCGGTAATAGGCGTGCAACACCGAATAAAAAATGCATCAGGACAAGGCGAGGCGAAGCCAACACCAAGCCACATCTAATAAAAAATGTATTGCGACAGGGCGGGGTGAAGCCTTGCAACAACAGATCAAAAATTATTCGGGACTGGGTGAGGCGAAGACGAGCCACCCCTACGTCACCTGATAAATGATTATGTAATGATGCATTTATATAATTATGTGTGCGGAGCCGCCGGGCGTAGCACGGGCACAAAATCTAGTACTTATTATATGTACATGCAAGTTAAACTAATACTTCCTCCAGTTTGCAAGTGATTTTCTTTTAAAAAAGTATTCACATTTCATGTTAAATCTTTATATAATATAATATAATTACTCCTATATGGTATATTTAATTATATAACATTATCACATGGATCATATATATCATACCATATGTACCACATATTTCTGAACGTATCATTTTGAGATATAATGTTGAATAATATAGATAACAAGATGATCATATGCTAATAGAATTATATATTTGGATTACAAAGTCATTTTTACTGAACCAAATGTTCATACAAGTTGCGCATTGAATAAAAAAGCACGAGTTTAACTATGTTAAGTTTACACGTTTATGTTTTCATTATCATTGTTGTAAAAAGTATTTTTTAGGTGAAAAAGGGAGTTAAATAGTTTATAAGGAAGATGACTTGAGTATTATAGCAATATTGAAGAACCCCAAATGTCTTTTGGATCCTTGTGTATATTTCTTCAACCAAGTATGAAAAATACAGGAAAAAAATAACCAGAGAGTAGAAAAACAAGGATATAATGAAGTTTCTATATATCTGCAGTTTCTTAGCAGTTGAGTAAGTAAAATGAAGTGGTCAATGACTCATTTGATTTTGTTAGATCTCTGCAGTTTGATTTTGTTGTGTATCTCTATACAATTTCTTATGTGAACTATCTTTCTTTATAATAAGAGACCCCTAAAATGCCACATGTCGTCCCCATAATTATTCTTGGATCTAATGAGGCCACATCAGCATGAACTTTCCATGTCATCGGCATTTGATTGGCCACCACTCAAACAGGCTCAACTTTTTCCGAAGCTATCCATTTGGCAACGTCAAAGGTCGCTTTTAAAAGATCAATTGCGTTGAGTAACTTCAATTACGCTATTGTTTTACCTAAAGAGAAAAAATCGTAACGGGTCCCGCATAAACAAAGTTCTACCTATTCCATTGCACTGTAAGATAAATACTGATCGTGTCTCTTCAAATTCCGATTTACAAAATCAACGCATATCCCAGATAATCTAAAAACAGTAGTAACTCCGAAAATACAAGTCACAAAAATCACATCGTTTCGCAAGTTTTAAATACATGCACAAACTTCTCCTATCATCGCCGGAACAGTCACATTGATTGATCCTGATCATCACACCCTTTAAGTATTTGATGGACACATCGTCAACACCAAAGTGAACAGACACAATATCTCGTCGAACCAGTCACTTCAATTGGTCCGTATCATCGCACCCTTCATGTATATAATGGACACATCATCAACATCCAAGTGAACAAAAACAATATCTTATGTTTGATCTTAACCAACGAAATTAAACCAGATTCATGCATGAACCCAGAAAAGTCCATTATGCTGCTACAAAAAGAGTTCTAAGGTACGTCAAAGGTACTAAGAATTTTGGGCTCAACTACTCGAAGGAAGAAGATAATAGTCTCGTCGGATATACTGATAGTGACTGGGAAGGTTCAATTGATGATAGAAAAAGTATTTCTGGCTATGTTTTTTCTCATGGTTTTAAAGTGGTTACATGGTCATCAAAGAAGAAAAATACAGTGGCATTGTCTTCCGCATATTGCTGCAACAAATGCAGCTTGTGAAGCAATTTGGCTACGGAAAGTTTTGGATGATCTTCAACAACAACAAGATTGATCAGCAACTACCATCTACTGCGATAACATGTCAACAATCTCAATCAGGTCTAAGCACATCGAGTTGGGGCATCATTTCATTCGAGACTTGGTCGAAAGAAATGAAGTGGAGCTAGAGTTTTGCAATACAAATTTGCAAGTTGCATACATGTGTTCACTTTTGTTTTCCACTGCGCCAACAAAGCAGATATTTAGGGAATAAATAATGTAATATCTCCTTTACATGGGTTTTAAATGAGTTTCCAGCTCAATAAGCATTCTAACAACATAACATTGGGATCATGACGGTGAGCTGGACCACATTGCACCAAACATCCACATAGCATATCTCAGTGAACGCCGATTGCGCCGAACTCTTCTCTGCGGACATTCCCAACATTATCATCACCATCAAAGATGAGTTTCACATTTTTTTGCTTCCCTTTTTATGCGAGTGACTAAATTTTTATTTTAACTCCTCAGTTGGTTTTGTTTCCATCAAAAAAATTCAAAAAAAAAAAAAAAAAAAGAGTCATGCTGTGACGAGGTCACCCTCGTGACAGTTTTTATAAAGGTGCATCTTCTGGTCCTTGGATATGATATCCAAGATGCATACATCTCGAGAGAAAATATAATAAGTTAATTTTGATAATTAGTTTTTTTCTTTTTAATTATTTTTTACACACCCCTTTATCTGATTTTTGTTTCTTCTTAGTCCCTCTAAAAAATTAAATCGATCGGAGGTCACGACTCACTCTTCCTCTCTTCTTCCTATTTTGTTTTTTTTCGGCTTCCTTCTTCAGGAAGTCTTTTATGTGCATAAGAAAAAAGGTAAAATTTGTCGGGTTTATGCATACTGTAGCGCGCTTATTTTTAGAATAATCACAATAATATGACCATGTATATGATAAGCTACATATACCATCTTCTTATGAATTTTTTCTTTTTAAAGAGGGATCGATCAACCTATGGGAGATGGAAACGCCATGAACCGATAATCCTTATAGCATAGGCATGGAGAAAACTATGGCTAGATTTGATGAAATTTGCATCTTTAACGTCCATGGTGTTTTTTAATGGCAGAAAGCCAATTATGACTTGAGATTGAGATATGAAATATAACATAATTAAAGCACACGGATGATCTATTTGACAAACAGATGATCTTAGGTTTCATTTGCATCTTTGTATTAATCATATGAAAATATGTTAATCAAGATTTTGTAATTGCGTTAGGTTTAATCTTATTATGACTAAGGCAGAGAATGATCAGAATCTTTTTTGGGGAATAGATTTAATTCTTTTGGAGGGATTACGGAGGAATTAAGATTATAAAAGGGATATGTAAAAAATAATAATTAGGAAAATAAATAATTATAAAAATTAATTTGGTAAATTTTGTCTCGAGATGCATATACATCTTGGATGTCATATCTAAGGGTCATAAGATGCACCCTTACAAAAACTGTCACGAGGGTGACCTCGTCACATCACGACTCAAAGAGAGTAATATACATTTTTTTGTAAGTCCAAAAACACCTATCCAAGAGAAAAACCTACAACATAAATAAGTACTAAATCTTCCTAACTTGTAGGAAAAAAATAGATTCTACTCCCCTGTAATTCTAATATTCAAGTTTACTGTCAAGAAACAAATTCAGGCCCACGGGCCAAGATTGTAGAATTAGCCTATGTCCTTCCATTTAAGCAGTTGAATTCCCCACTAAAAATTTCCAAATGTTCGAAATAAACAATGATGTATATTAGTATACAACAAAATAAAAGAATATCATTACATAAACATTACAAGTCTGACTGCATGCTATCTCATGGCTCTGTAAGCAAAAATATCAAAATCTGGTGAAAAAATTATCATTTTGTATGTATTTTCATGACCACGTCAACCGATTATTTTGTATGTATTTTCTGGTTGATGAATATTTAACCAGAATCGGTTGATGTTCATGCGCAAATCCCCCGATTATGGTATGAAGAAATACCAAGTTTTCTGTATGTTTTTTTGCTAAAATCGAATTATCTGAATGTTCACATAAACCGATTGTATAACATTTGATTTCTTAACTGCTAGAATCGGTCCATGTGGTTATATAACATCCTCCGATTGTTAACAATTTTATGACTTACTCGATCATAGAATGAGTATGATTTCATATTCATTCTAAAATCCAAGTGATGTACTCGAACTTAAAATGAGTATAAATTTATAAAAATTTTACCCGACCTGAAAATAAAAATGAGTACGGTTTATACTCGAACTGAGAATGAGTATGATTTCATACTCATTTTCAAATAGAGGACGACTCGTACTCGATCTGAGAATTCCTAACTCGGGCATGTATATGGAGCAGTATGAATTTTAATTTTGTTTGATGTTTTTCAACACATAGTAGGTTGATGTTCATGTCCGTATAGACTGATTATGGGCAAAAAAAAAAATCTTTTTTCGTAAGCCTAATGAAAAACCGATTGTAATAATCGCATTATGTATATATATGTTAACCGATTCTTAGTGCACCAACCCAAAATCGGTTCACGGGGGCATAAACATATACCGATTATGGGTTAAGATTTTTCAAAAAAAAAAAAACACCAAAACTTTTACATATTTTGATGATGATGAAAGATTAGTTGATTTCTAGATTAACATGATTAATCACTCGATTAATATTAATTAATCAGGGATAAATTGGCCATTAAATAAAATATAGTTGGATAAGGAGTTTTCCATTTTACTTCTGAATATATGTTTTTGTCTTGTAATTATATAGGCCCCAAACTAGCCAGGCTAGTAAACTCGAAGGTTATGGTCGTTTACAAATAGTTTGCTTTCCTTGATAGACTAGAGACCACCATACTGACATGGTTGATGTGCTTCCAAAGAAATTAAAAATACATCAATTTCTTCTTTCAGTCTTACAATGTGTTGATGTCAAAAGAATACGATGAATTTTATTTTCTATAAAATAAAATAAGTACAGTTTCAACTAAAACACAGACCGTCCACAGATTGGAACTAAAATTCATCAAATAATTCGTAAACACAGAAGAATATATTTCTCTTGCACTCCAACACCATTGCCAACACCAGGGATGGCGGTTTCAGATTATTGACACGGGAGCCGAAATTTATACTCTCTTTGTCTCTATTATATAAGCGAAATTTTGAATTTTCTTTGTACCAATAGATAAGTGGAGTCTTATTTTCAAGATGAATTTTCTTATAAATACCCTTATTGAATTGATTCCTCCGTCTATATATGTGCTAGGGAGGGAGTATAAGAGAACTGGTACCATATGACCACAGCCATGGCTCATATACTCGTCGAATCGTCCACATTAATCCCACGTGTAACTGTAAGATTAAACAAGTATTTCAAAAATTTTCACCACCATAAAATTTCTTTAACCACCGGGACCCTTTATAGTAGGACCAAACTCTGATTTTTCCCGTTACATTTTCTCTCTGTTCGCGCCCAGAATTTCCCCAAAAAATTTCATTTATCTTTTTCTTTCATTTTTCTAGGGTTTTGTTTCCCTGTTCTCTTCTCTCTCCAGTAGAAGTCGAAAAATTCTGAAGCAGTAGTAGGAGACGAAGAAGAAGAAAACGAGTTGAAGTAGTAGATAAATACTGTAAAGAGTAGCAGTAGTGATCGCAAGTGAGGATGGCATCCACTTCTGTTACTAAAGAAACTCATGATCATGAACCTTCTTCTTCTTCTGATGCTGTAAAGGATTTGATGTAACATGTGTTTTCTTGGAGTATTGACGATATACTCAACGATGATCTCTACAAAAACAAGGTAATCTCTCTCTCTCTGTCTCTCTTTCTCTGCAAATTTCATACTTTTTTATGAAATTTGCCCTAGATTTTTTTTTGTTTTTGTAATTTCTAGTCTTGATTCTTGATTAGGTCTCATAGATAATGTAGATTATGCTTGATTTATGCTTAATTAGAGCATTTTTAGCCCCAATTTTAGTGTACAAAGACGAGAAACGAAAATGGTATTTGAATTTACATCAAAAGACAAGAGTCAATTATGCATGGTGATTTTGATTTTCTCAAGTAGATAATGTCGATTAATGCTAATTTGTGCTTAGTTAGAGCATTTTAGCCCCAATTTGTTATTCAATTTACATCAAAAGACAAGAGTGTAAATACAATTTTATAGATCACCATGCCAAAAACATCTTTATTGCTAGTTGGGAACAAAGAACAGCCGACCTGACACTTGGTTATAAACCACAGCAGAAAATCTAGAAACCAAAGACTGCAAAGTAAGCTAATATTCCATTCCTAATGTCTGGCAATAGTTTAGGTCTTCTAAATAAGTGCGACTAGTGCGACTACGGGTAGTAAATGCATTAGATAAGTGCGACTAGTGGCAGAGTCAGGAATCTTTGATCATTATCCGAAGATGTTATGGATGTTCTACAGTTGGGCCTGTGTGTACACAACCATGGTGGTGGTGATGGTGTTGGTGGTCCACACAGGCTTAAGGTTTACAATATCAATCATTAACTTTGGTAGCAATCATATGAACCTGCACGGAACAAAGTATGCTGAATTGGAACATCTTAGTCTCAGTTATTTTTATGGAAGTTTTACAGTTCATTTGTAACTGCTCAATTTCTTCTACCTGAGCTGTTTAGGTAGACCCACTTTATTGGCCGTTTTTACATCCAATTTTATGATCTATCTTATATTTATATTTACGTCTGTTAGTACCATTACGTCTGTGTTCATTTGCAACTTCTCACTGCTGGGTTCAGCTAAGGTGTGGAAGTCATACATGGATTTTGTAGTACCATTAGTTGTATTTCGTATGTCCTGTTTTAACGAAGAAATTGTGTTTGTTTTTTTTTTAGGTGGAAATGATACCTAAGCGTTTTGAGTCCGTACAACATTATCTTGGCTCTTATACTATGCCGTTGCTGGAAGAAACTCGCATGGAGATATGTTCACAAATGGAGTTCATGTCAGGTGTACCGCACGCTGAAGTAACCTCAATAGAGGAGTCGAAGCTGCACGGTGGGTCATTCTTGTACTGCATCAAGGTCGACTCCTGGAGAAACCGATATGGTGTATATGGCAAAGAACCTTACAGTCGGAAACCTTTGGATCTGTTTATTTTGGGCGATGCTGTACCTGAAGTTGGTGCGGACTTGCAGCGGTTTGGAAGTAGTTGGTCTTTGGGTTCGGTTGTAGAAGATGCGAGGGAGTCCGATTCTGTAGGTCACGAAGACAGACTTATATGCTTTCAGGTTAAGAGACAGACTTATATGCTTTCACGAAGACAGACTTTTATGGTCACAAAGCCCATAAAGATAGAGATGAAAGAGGGCAGGAGGAAATCACTTTTTATGGTGTTTCTGGTAAACTTGGCAACAAACACTAGAATATGGAAGGCGTTACATATGTTTCCAAACTCGAATATCATCAAGGAAGTTGTGTGTGCCGATTCCATGGTAAGATACATCTACCACTTATTTGATTATAACTTTATATTACTTGTTATACATTCTCAAGCCTTTAAAATCTTTTCGTTATGTGAATAATAAATGATGCAATTGCGCGATTTGGTTTCACTTTTAACCTGTGGTATTTCTTTTCCAATTCTTGGAGTTGGTTTTTGTGTTAGTTTGGTTTCTCTCTATTGTATATCACATAGATATTAAGATCTTTTTACGTTGGATTTATGGCAATTTAGGTAAAGGAAAATTGTGGCCTCTGCTCTGCCCAAGTTGACAGGATTTGCGCCCGAAAAGTTGATTCACAATTTTTACTGTCTCTTAATGAATCTCAAAGAACAGAGGTGTTGGGTACTACTTGGAATCCGTAGTACACTGAGTTCTACATGAATCCGTAGTACATCACACTGATTACAACAAGAGGACATAAAAAGGAAAAGAGAGCACACTGAGTTCTGAATGAGGGAGGTTGAAGCACAACTACTTCTCGTAAGGTAACTGCGGAAGAATCTTGAACATCTACATACAACTTGACTCTGAAAATGAGCACAAATGAATTCTATAAATAATCAATGATAAGTTAAAAGACTGAACGTAAGTCAGCTGAGTACAGAAGTCTAGATACTAAATATAATTCATTCCTTACAAAGTACATTTCTCCTAACAAAGTAATATAAACAGTTGGTTCGTTAAAAATGTGAAGCCAAATCAAGGACTAAGATTATGAGTAAAGGGGAACATTTATTATATTGTAATGTACTCAAGGAAATGACTGCCACCAACTATAGATAAGCAACTACCAACATACCTCTAGCTTCCTTTCCGGCAGTAGTGGCTTTTGTGGGATCACTTGCCGCACAATGACTGCCCATCAACATATAACAGTATTGCAGCTCTCTTGGAGGGATAAGGAGCCAATCATATCCGGTAATTTTGTGATCATCCCTGCACAAACAAGAGCTTAGCATACATAACATAAGAATAAAAAAGACAGAAACCACTGGACTTGAACAAACTGTTCAATTACCTATTAAACTCGAGTCCCGCATCTTTGGCAGCTCTATAGCAAGAGAATATTGAAGAGGAATCATAAATCATGAAAAACAAAATCTAAGAATATATATGATTCAACAAAATCTCAAAATATAAAAAAATTACCTTTCTCTAAGCATTAGTTTTCTTCTAATTAGTTCGGCTCTAAGTTTTAGATTCCTCTTCCTTTTCTCCTCCTCCTCCTCGGGAGACATTTCCGGCCTAGCACGATTGTGAGGAAACGGAGCGTACCTAACCTGCGGTAACAGTTCACTATCTCTTTAAACACCACTATGAAATCTGAGAAAGAAAAACCCTATGATCAAACCAAAACAAGAGAAAAACCAAATCAGAGAAAGCCTAAAATCAAACAAAACAAATAAAAACTCAAATCGAGAAAAAAAAACCTAAAATCCAAATAACAAAAAAAACACTAAAAATCGAAACAAATAAAGAAACTTAAAATCGAAACAATAAAACTCCAAATCAAAACAAAAGAAAACCTCAAACCGAAACAAGAAAAAAAAAAACCTAAAATCGAAATAAAGACCTACTTTTATAATAATAATAATAATTGAGATCGCTCATAAGCTAATCAAACATGGAGAACATTAGAATTACCAGTTGGTTTTGCGGTAGCGACGGCGGTGGTGGTGTATTATTTGAGGACAGAAGACAGAGAGAGGCTTGGGAGAAATAATGTGAGTTTGTGCATTCCCGTGTAATTGGTTTTATAATTGGGGAATAATGACGTCTCTCAATCTTCTTAGGAGTCGTGGGAATACTAGATTATTTGTGGGTTTGCCAATAGGAAAAGGAAGACACCCAAAGTGAAACCGTGCCCAACTATATTTGCCCAAAGGTTATAGAGCATTTCGGGGGCAAAAAAATCTTACGCAGAATTTTTATTTAGATCCGTATTTATGGGATAATGTATATGTGGTAATATACAAGTGTTTTGCTCATAAACCATCTCCAATAGCGTGGGATGTTGTTTCTAAGATTTGTTGTTTTGGATAAAGATTAAAAAAAAAGGGTCCCTAGTGTTGAGATTATTACTCCCACATAGTTGGGTTATTTAAGATCCTGCGGTTTATAATCTATTAAGGCCTCTCCACTCATTGCCAATTGGTTTTGAGTTGGATGCTCGTATTCTAATATGGTATCAGAGCAGGCTATTTGTGTCGAGTCAGTTGACCGCACCTTTACTCGCATCACCCGATTTAATTGTCCACGTGTTTGTAAGACCCGCCGAGGCTACACGTGAGGGGGCGTGTTGAGATTATTAGTCTCACATAGTTGGGTTATTTAAGATCCTGCGGTTTATTGGACGACCAAAGGGAGTCCTTATATGTGACGACTTAGTGCAATTTTTTCCGTCACGATTTTTGTACAAAAAAATCAAAAAAAAATTAAATTTCTGGAATTTGAGAAACAAATGTTCATCATTCATAAAATTGATCACGCATTTCGTTCAAACACAGATAAATGAACACATTTTTAGTTCAAAATTCTCAAAAAAAATCACTGCATCAATCGGATGATTCGAACTTTAACTAAAAACTCTGTTTTACTGAAAAACAATGTTCTTGAACTCTGTCGGGTAGAGAAGATGGAATTTCGGGTCTGGTAAAACCCATATACCGCCACACTATATATTTTCACCCTCTTCTTCTTCCTATTTTCCCATTGTATCTTCTCATGTTCAGAAAATCAATTTCTTTCGATTTTTTTAAGCTAAATTGAGTTTCAATTTTTGAACAGACCAATCACATTGAGCCGTATACTTCAATCTAACTTCATTAGTTATTTTCTTCCGTAATAGCGTCCATTTCACTCAATCAATTACATCAGCTACACAAATCTAAATTACCCCTACAAATTAAACATCTTCCACTAATTATCCCTCCTATCCTTCTGTATTAGTGAATTGCTACCCATTCCTTCAACACAAATTTTCCTTGCAGAAACTAGGTGAAAACAAAAACACCCAGAAAATCAAAATCAACAAAACCCACCGTCAACCAGAAGTGTTCTCATTGAAAGAGATGAAGACAAAAAAATAATAATCCAAAAACGAAATTTTAAAATACCCATGATGAGCTTTCCTTGTGTTTTCTCTATACGTCTCCATGTCTGGAAAAATGGGTCAATCGTTCGTTGATATAGTAAGAGGCTGTGAGTGAATTTAGGGAAGAAGAGAAAAAAAAAGGGCGGAGGAGAAGGTAGGAACCATCAAAGTAAGATTGAGACTTTAGCTTTCTTCTGATATCTTTTAGAGACATTACCTTACATGCATTTGAAAAGCGTATTCACATCACACCTGTTAATCATGCGTTGTTTTTGTGACACGTTGAACAAAGAACTTAAAACTACTTCAATTTATTGTACAGTACACATTTAGAACAACAAAATTTACAGCATAACAGGATTTTATATAAGTTTGTCCAATCGCTCATTCTTATGTGGCATAGGTCCTGAGGTATCGGCTCGCGTTATTTAACAATTAAAATGAATTTCTGGAGAATTGAATTTTGGTTGGCGGTCGAAAAAAAATGGTTTCGGTCGGCCCCCACCGCGCGCGGTAATCTAGTAATCTATTAGGGCCTCTCCACTCATTGCCAATTGGTTTTGAGTTGGATGCCCGTATTCTAATACCTAGCTAAGCTGGTCAACTCCGTTCCCCAAAGTTTCATGCGCTCCAGGAGGTCCTAGGTTCGAGCCCCAATGGCGTAATATTGCAGAAATTAACATGGAAGGTAGAGTTAGCTTGTCCCCCTTGTGACACAATCTCATCCCCCTCCCGCTTAGGCTCCCTTGGCTAGGTTACCCATGAGGCTCACTGGTAGGCTAGCACATCAAATTGTTGGAGCTTAGCTTGTTAGGCTTTCAACTAGTTTTTTTCTATCGGTTTAGAAAATTTTATTTAAAAATAATAATCAGAAAAATAGTTAAAAAGATGACATGGAGGTCATCCTGAAGGTCTAAATAAGACTTTCTCTAAGACCTTAGTATTTATTTTAACACCCTTCCTTTTTTGTAGAACCTACTATTGGAGATTAATTTAACTTAAATGAGGGTCTAAAATCCTATGTGTCATTAGAAAATAAAACTTTCACCCTCTATTGAAGATGCTCTAAGTGGAAGGAAAGGTAATGTACACGTATGTATATGGGCCCAAAAGCGGTTGAGGTTGTCTGAAATATTGGTCTGAAATTGTATATTGACAGTGGAAATCCAGGGCAATATAACTGTGGCCAGAAATGACTTAATTTCTTTCTCCTTCTCCATCTCTCTCACCGGCGACGAAAAATCTCTCTCTTCGGCAACCTCTAACTGTTAAAACCTGCTATTTTTGGAGTGGATCTGAGCAATGCCCAACTTTATTTTAGTTTTTCGCATGTTATTTTGTAGATTAGATAGGTTTTCTCATGTTTAATTTTAGGTTTAGCTTTGGGATTTATACCTCTCGCCTATGGCAAGTTATCTTCATCTTTATGACGAGTGTTTCTATGATTTGAAAAATGTATTACATAAGTTTGGTGTCCACGAAGGTACTAAGTATGTAAGTACTCCCCTTGCTCCTCACTTTAAGTTGACTGCTAAGACGTCTCCTCCTACTGAAGAAGAGCGAAGGAACTGTGTGGTTATTTTATGACGTGTATCATAATATGGAACTGGCTTGCGGAATGTAAGCTATTAGTTCTTGGTATTTTTCTGGATACCGTGTTGTTGGTAACCAAAACTCTATCGTCAGTGTGATTCGAACCTAGCACGTTGAGTGGTAGGTGAATGCTCCACTGTTGTGACATGGTGATTTCTTGAGTATTTTCGTGGAAAATATGCAGCAGGTTGCTGAGTGGGTCTTATTTGCAAAACCTAGCTATTCTGACCAATCACGCGTAAAGTGGCGAGTGGTCATGTGTGGCGAGCCAAGTCATGAGACTTGCCGCGAAGAATATCATGTGGCGCTATTGTGTTAAATAACCAAGTTATTCGTGAAACCGATACTCATAAAATATTGTATGTACTCGATGCATACAATGCATCGCTTTTAACCAAGCAACTCAAAAAACAGTTGATACATGTGACGCATTGTTGTATTAAGCCTGTCTTGGTTGGTCGCGAAACTTAGCGTCTTAAAAGGAGCGTGACCGACCACTTTCACGAAGCTGATGGGAGATGTCCATGCATGCCAAAGGTAGGCCGGTCGGTCCCTATAGGAGAGTGATGGCTGGTAGCCATTTTGACATCCTATTAGTCGGTCCAAATTAAATCAAGACCGGTTAAATTGGCTAGCCAAATTGGATGGCTGGGATGATTTGCGACAATTATTGGTTGCCGCTAATTTATTTAAGACTTTTATAAGGAACGTGGCCAGCTATCTTTGGGCAGGCGTTCATGATCCATATGGGCGCACGCGGGTTGGCTGATTGCTCCCCATGAAATATGAGCGGCCAATGGTCACGGCCACATCTTGCATGGCGCCTAGAATAAAATTTTAGCCCGCCAATTCTTCTGGCGAAGTTGGGCGGTCGAGATGATTTGCGACAGTTAATGGATGTCGTTGATTTTAATTTAAGTTTCAAAAGCCGTGTGGCCAACCTATTTCAGGCTAACAGTTTTTATTGCTAACCGCGTGCTGGGAATTGTTCGACCGACCAGTGATGTAGTATGGTCGCTGGTAAGCATATCCACACCTCACTCGTTGATCGAGATTAAATCTAGGACGGTCAATTCGGCTGGCGAAATTGGTCGGCCAAGATCGTTTTGCGGCAATAATATAATGTCGCTTAATAAAATTAGGGTTTGATGGCTCACGCGGCCAACTATTCTGGGCTAGGCGTTTAATGGCTCCGCTTGCGAGTTGGCAAGAGGCCGATCGGCCTGGGTATTAGCATGCTCTCCGGTGTACATGGAGGCGCTTGTCCGACCATGTTAGGAGGTGGCTAGGTTTTATAGATCATCTGGCCAGAACGTATGGTCGTGATCGTTTTAAGACTGACATGGGCAGTCTATATTAAATTCCTTAAGGAATTCGACTGTCCAATCTTCTAACTTTATTAAAAGTGTGTGTGGCGCATTTAAAGCCACCTGATTGGTCGATAGGAAAGAAGGGCCAGGAGGCAATAATATGGATGTGGTCGACCAGTCAAGTGGCGTGGCCACGCTTCCCTTTGTTGCTGTTGTTGTTCGCCGTAGTTCCTCTTTTCTTATTTTTCTACTTTTGGTAGGATTCCGCTCCTACTAATCCATGGTGGATCAATTTTCTAGCTTTCCTAGGTTTAGTTTCGACCAGAAGGGTCCGAGATATTGCGCAGGGAGAAAAAAACCTAATCTTTTGCAAATTAATTAGGTTAACATTTGAATCTTGTGAATTATCACAAAATTGATCAAATTTGGTGACTTCTGCGTGTTCACACAAAATTCTTTAAATTTTATTGTCAGAGAGAAGCATGCTTTCTGACTGAGTATTTTTATGTATACCTCAATCTTGATACTTCGGGAAATTCATGCTACTCAGCTGCGAGTGAACACTAATTTTCATGTCATATCAATATTAAGGGTTCATCAGGAGAACATAGCACAGGAAAAATACTCAATAAGCCTTACATTAATTAATAATACGGGCAAGATGTTTGAAATTTACAGAATATTTGAGATGGTTGCTACAAGCACCATTCTGGATAAATTTCATCGGAATATACTAAATTGCTCAATAAATGCGTAAGTAAAGAGGATGGGTACTTATCACTTTTAAATGGCTCCGTATCTTTGCAGAACGACGGTACGTCAAATACATGGTTTTACAATTTTATTCCTGAACTAAAAACCACCATCAAAATTAAGTCTCATGCTTAGTACGTAACAGTTTGATCGCTGTCGTAGGCGACACAAATATAATTACACTTTCTTACTACTCAAAATATAAATATAGCAAGGGCAAGAAAGGATCGATCCCACAGAGAGGTCTAGGTTGTCAAATTGTTATGGTTTCCTATATAAAACACCCGGAAGAATTTTCTGATTGTGTAAATAAAAATAAACAAAAAGCAAATAAACAAAGCACGCAAATCAAGGATGTGAAAATATTGGATAAAGGTTTCATCTTCAATTGTAAACAAGTTTATGAATATATGAATAGAATTCGTATTTAATCTCGCTATCATCAAAAGCCTAGAGAATCAAGAGAGCAAGATAATCTATTAATTTCCTAATTCATCACACACACATTAGGGCTGCGTATGTGAATTCTACCTAAAGAATAACCTAACGCCTTGCGCTAATCAAGTTCAATTCCTAGGAGCATTAAGTTTCAGAAATAGGCTAATCAATGCAATTGAAATACATTGCAAAAACAATTCGAACAAAGGTCAATTTCTACATATGAATACGAGGATGTATCACTACAAACCCTAATCATATCATGCTACTAGTATTCAAGGTTATCGCTCGATGAAAACCCTAAAATAGCTATAGATATGGATGTGAGTTCAATCAATTCTAGACTCGACTAAACAAACATTCAATCATATTGCAATCCATCAATCATGCAATTATTGTAACCCGTAGAAATCAAACGATAATATTGAGAGAAAACTAATTCATAAAAATCATAACTTGGTTGCAAAATCCAACTACGTCTTTAACCAATAATAAGATTAAGTACTTGTGTTTTTGGAGTTCATCACAAGAAGTTTAGAAGAACCTATCATGTGAAACCCTAGAACAAAAGTAGAAGTCTCCCTAATGGAGATATATCTAGGTTTAGAGAAAAAGTTCTATTTATATGCTTTTCTCCCCATAAGGATACTTTCCCAAAATTAGGTTGATTCTTCTCAAAACCCGTCTCCAAGTTGGTCCACCAAGCCCATGAGTGAAAATAGGTCTCTGGAAATTTTGGGTTAAAAATTGGTCGCCGGATTTGCTGACGTCATCGCCGGAATCCGGTCACCGACCGCCGGAATCCGTCGCCGGAAAATTTGTCTTAGGCTACCTTTTGTCATCAGAAACTGTCACCAGCGAGTGCACGCTCCCAGCAGCTCATCTCCATATCCCTGCAATTCAAACAATCACAAAATACCATCCAAACCAATTCCTCATTTCTTGCGAAACGCGCCAAAAGCGTGATGCGTAGCTCATATGTCCTTGTCGATTCTTGCATCCGACTCATACCCCTTCGCGATTCTTTGAAATATTGTGATTGACACTCTAAACTCCGAAATCCGACAACCGGAACTATGCTCACCGGCTTACCAATTTCGCTCCATTTTCGCACTATTTTCGCGACTTTGTCATTCCGATTCGTTTGCTCTGCTAAAATTTCGCTTAAACCAACAAAGCACCATTTGTTGCAAGTTGCAGCCTTGACTCAAAGCAAACTCACAATCCTCGCAACCTAGGCGTACATCTATCGATTAATAATCATTCATTCACTCAAACGAGCCCAGGCCCGCAACTCATACAATATCAACTTTCGTGCCACGGCTCCGGCTTTGTAATGAGCAACACCACCTGCAATTCACCCTAGGCCAACACCAGCTTTGTAACCCACCAATTCTGTATCTAGCCTGCAGCCTTCATTTCATTCTCAAGCCTGTAGTGACATATCTGCCCAACCATCTCACTGCCATTTCAGTGGCAGTCGCACCACAGTTCAATTCATCACTTGTTCTTCCCTGATCCGCAGCTACACATTCTGCAGCTCTATTCTTCACTCCATCTGACACTGCCAGACTCTCCATCCATCCTCCCTGCAGCTCAGCTTCATTCCCAGTCACCACCAAGCTACAGCCTTTCTGGCACTGATTGTCACTGCCTCTAGCCCATCCTGCAGCTGCATGATCGCGGTCGTAAGCGACACAAATATAATTACACTTTCTTACTACTCAAAATATAAATATAGCAAGGGCAAGAAAGGATCGATCCCACAGAGAGGTCTAGGTTGTCAAATTGTTATCGTTTCCTATATAAAACACCGTGGATTTTGTGATTTTATAAACTAAAATAAGATAAAAGCAAATAAACAAATAAGCAAACAAATAAGATAGAAGAGATATTGGTTAAGGATTTCGTTTTCATTCACTAACATGCTTTTCACAATAACTAGAATTGATATTTTAATCTCAACTTTTATCAAAGACCCTAGAATACCTTGATCGCAAGAATATCCCGCAAATCTCCTCATGTCATCAACAAACACATTAAAAGATGCGAATATGAATTCTACCTAAAGGAACAACCTAACGTGTAAAAGCACTAATCAAGTTTAATTCCCTAGATGCGTTAAGTTCTATGAAATCAGGCCAATCAAAGCAATTGAACGTGGAAAGCGCACTAATTCAATTTAACAAAGGTTACGATTCACATATGATCATAAGAATATATCACTACAAACCATAATCATATTATGCTACTTGTATTCAAGGAATATCACTTTTGCGTATAATAAACCCTAAACTAGCAATAGATGTGATTAGAAGTTCTACCAATTTGCAACTTGACAAAACAATCAATCAATCATAAAACAATATTTTCAGAGAATTGCAAACGATAGATATGAGACAAAACTAATATATTGAATCAAAGAATCATGCTTTGTGAAATCCAACTATTCCATAACCAAAAAATAATTAGGTACTCATATTCAAGGAGTTCATCACAAGAAGAAAGAGAAGTTTCATCATGGTTCTAAACCCTAGAATAAAGTAGAGATAATAAAACGTGATAGATAAAAGATATCACATAGATAATAAAAGTCTTCTCTTTATATAGCTCCACTCCTTCCAAAACTAGGTTTTGTCTTCAAAGTCCATTAGTTGGAAATTCACCCGGCCCACGATGGAGAGAAACCCGTGTAAAAATTATGTCCCAAAACGGTCGCCGGAAAACTGGGATTGTGGCCGGAATCGTCGCCGGAAAATATTTCAGGTGACCGGCAAAGTCAAACCGGCCACCGGGTCAACGGGTCAGGACCGATCGGGTCAATCGGGTCGGATCGGGTCAATCGGGTCGGATCGGGTCAATCATTGAGTCATGGTCATTGCTCGCCAAGCCATCAGACAGAGCCATATCCCGAGCTGCACTATCATTGTGCATCAGTGCTTCCTCCGACCAAGATGGCTATACTTCATCAATTTAACTCCATTTGTTGCCTCTCCAGTGTAACTTTCCCGCATTGCTAGGCCTATCATTTCGGTGCCACCTTCACAGCCCCCATCCCGAGTTATTCACCATATCCTACCATTCCATCTCGGTTGCACAATAACACTCCACCGCAATATACGAGCTTAAGCACCACCATAACTTCTATTGCAGCAACAAGACTCGCCATCTATTCATGCCTTCCCGAAGCTTCACTTGCATCACTACTACCAAGACCCAAATCCATCAGCTCATCTTAGTTCATATCAAAGACACCAGTCTTTGTCACCAAAGACTCAACCCGCAATTATTTCTTAAGCTCAAAGCCAACCTAGCCATTCTTGCCATCCGCCTTCCCTTTGCAACTCGCCACACTGCAAGTTCATCCAGGCCACCATTCTTGCTTGCCTCAATCACATCGCAATCTCGGCTTCATTCCACCACCGCAACATCTCGCTCCTCGTAATGCCCACTGCCACAGTCCATATCATCGCAACATGCCCCTGGAGAAACATCTATCGGCATTAGCATCTCAAGCCTCGCAATCTCCTTCTCATATGTTTGGCACCAACTACTTTGTCATTCTTAGTTACTCACATCACCAGCTCAACATCACGGGTATCCCATTGCACATCATTACCACTTATAGTTGCAACCCATGAACTCTTGGTCGCACAAAGAAGCAACACCATTGCTAGCAAGACAACCCAGCTCCAACAACATCCGTAGCTTCACTCCACTTTCCCTAACCTCGCCCGACTTAACACCTCCATTGCATTCAATCCTCGCCATCCGGTTCAAATCCAACTTATTCATTAATTCACACGTAACCCTCATGTTAATCCTTCTGAATTCTAAACCAGCCAAAGATTCTGAGTCTTCAATCGACTTGTTTCGATGTTAACCCATATTTGAGCTCAATCCCCTCTTCAATTTCATCTCCAACGCCTAGAGCATACAACCCCGCCTCCTTCAAATCGACTCAAACCCATCGACTTAATCAATTTGTAACCACCAACAAAGAATCAATTCTCATCTTTGTCAGATTTAGCCTTTCACAGAAAATCTGAATTAACCACAAACCCATCTTAGCAATCACCTCCATCATCGAACCCTAACTCACTCTAATTCATCTTTCTCTAATCGATCTTCAATTGTGTAACAATCAAACTCTCAGCTCCCTTGTGTTCGATCTGATCATCTCTCAAACCCTAGACGACAACATCAAACAATCACTCTGCCATTTCGATTCCATGGCTGCTGTGCAGCTCTCTTCTCCTCTCTCGATTTTTCTCCTCTCGGTTTCTCGATCTCGATTCGATTCAAGCACCCGTTATTCTTTAATTCAGGTGGAAATTAAATGGGAATGAATTGAGAAAGAAAACGATAAGGGTAATAGTTCTGGGGTGGATTTAGACACACCCCCAAACTCAGATATGGGCCATCCTAAATTAGCAACCCCTTAACCTTAGCTAGGCTCTCAATAGTACTTCCCTTTTAACCAAAATCTGGCTACCCCTTAACGTGTGGCTGGGCTCCAGTTAGTGTTCGCCCATGAAACGACAATTTTGCCCTTTGCTTATGAGTTCTTGTTTTGCTCATAACTTCTCCATACGAACTCAGAATGACTCCGTTCTTTCGCCATTGTCTTTATCTTCTCGTCCTCTACACAATGAAAAGTAGAAATCTTGTATTTGAACGAGTTCCAGTTGGTCTTTTTGCTCCAAATGACTCCATTGCACCTAATAACTCAAAAGCACACATAAGATACATAATTCACAAGAAAACTCGCAAAGAAAGCATAAATACTAGATATTAAATACGGTGTATTCTACACCTATCAAATTCCCCCACACTTAGACTTTGCTAGTCCTCGAGCAAATCAAACAAAACAAAAAAATACAACAACTCCGTGTCGTCGAGGCTACGGTTAATTTTAGCATAAATAACAAGCCTTTAAACCCCTAGGTGTCCCTAGTGGACGAGTTATAGTCTCGTGAAGGTTTACTAGAGATATACCTACAAAACCTATATTTCAAACTCCGTCTATTCGTGACAAATCAATGAACGAATCCAAATTGACTACAGGAGGAGGTACCTTGCAAATTCAATTCAAATATTAGTAAATAAACTCTAATTAGATAGTCGAACAAGCCACAATACTCGGAAACTAACAAACCACAATCACAATGAAAAGATTAAGAAGATGGATATAGATGTAGATGTTGGCGAATATTCACAAGTGTTCGATGTTTCCCATATCTGTCGAAGGTCACTGCTTTAAGATGAACCTAATCCTATTGGATTGAGCTACTTAGTGCTGAATGCTACATCAAATCAATTGGCATATACAAGGGAACCAAAAGTGACTTTATTCAACACAATAATTTTTTTTTTTTTTTTTATGATTGGATCAAACTGGATCCAATTTTTTTTTAGACGGCATGATTAGATCTTTTGGATCCAAGCGCATGCTTCTTGTCAGCAAGTACATGATAGTTGCCTTGGATCCTGCATTCCACGCTTGTTTAGGCGACGGAGACAGGGACTACGTTTCACACATACTGCTATTCCCAAGTGTCTTTTTATTCCGTTTTGGTCTAATTGATCGGTCTTTTTTTTTTTTTTTTTATAAATTTTTTCAAATTTTTTTTTTTTTTTTTTTTTCTAGTAACTCAACCACTCTATTTCATCCTAGCAGTAATAACACGTCGATGTTTAGTGACCCACCAAAGCACTTAGAGAACAATAGATAAATATGGAAAAATAAAAATAGAATGTGATATGGTGATATTCCGAGATATGGTAACAACTATCATGTTAATTTGTGATTTCTGAGCTATATTCGTCCCTTTTAGTTAATTGGTTCCTCAACTCCTACATTCAAAATGGTTCCATCCACTAATGGTGTCAAAAACAAACATATAAATGCTCCCCCACACTTAAACTTCACATTGTCCTCAATGTGTAAAACCGAAAGTTCTGAATTCTGACGTAACAGCTGATAAAACGCAAAAACTGTGCAAATTGGTAAGGAATTTGGAAAAACTCCATTTCACAAAAAGTTGTTCGCCTACGTGTTTTCTACACAGTGTCAAAATTTCACAGTGTTTCGATAAACGGTATGACAGTTATGGTCTCTGGACTGAACTACGCGCAGTCTGAAATTTTCTGACGAAAAGGTATTCGTCATAATTCTCTTCTAAGATAGATTACGGACTCAATGAAATTAAACATAGGGATGCAAATATGATATGAAAACAGTAAAAAATAAATAAACGAAACAAAAATAAAATGCAAAAGGATAAGAAATACAAAACCGGTGGGTTGCCTCCCACTTAGCGCTTGTTTTATAGTCGACGGCCCGACTTAGCTTCTTGTAAGATTCATTCCCCATACACCAATAATCTGAAAAGTTGGGGATCCTTCCATAGAACCTGTTTTGGAAACACTAACTTCACACAAATATTAGTAATATAAAGCAAAAGTGAAGCTATGAACCGATAAAAGTTTCCCCCACACTTATTCTTGTCCACACTTGGAAGTGTATAAAGAATATAGAAGTCGGGTACATCCACGGTTTCTTGTTCCATAACCTGCATAGTATGAGAATCAAGTATCTCCAATGGCGGAAAACGAGAAACAAAGTCATTCAACAATGTTTTGAAGCACATAAATTCAAACCAATAAGAGGTAAAGGAGAAGAAATAATAGGCAAAGGGTTAGATAAACCTTTCACAATCTCTTGTATCACGGAATCCTCTTCATCCTTGAAAAACTCAAGTGAATTATTCACCTCTTGTATATCATGGTCCTCTATCAAACTTTGCAACCATTCTTCGTCCGTTTTTTGCCGTAACCAAAGTATCGACATAAACATCATCATTACAATCATGCACAAGTTCAATTGGGTCTTCCACAATATTGGTCATAACGGTCTCATTCTCAACACACTCCTCTTTGTTGTAAGGCACATACTCTTTTGCGGATCCAAATTTTATCATAAGAAACTTTTCTAGAACACTCGAAAATGCATCATCCTCAAGCTCCACCCTTTGAATAGGCTCTTGATCATTATTAAGATCAATGCTTGAGTAATCTACACAAGAGTCGTCATGTTCCTCTTCATCTTCATCTTGATCCCAAAAAGACTCCTCGGTGATGTCACCATGAGTTGTTTCAAGCAATGTATCATAATCACCGTCACTATCATAGTCAACATAAGATTGTTCCTCGCTGAATTTAGTGTTACTTATCTCTAACTCATCCTTTTGAATAGGTGAATGATCATTATTAAGACCAAGAGTTGAGTTAACTACACAATTATCAACGAAAGTATCCAAGGATTGGCCTTTTTCAACATTAGCATCAATCAAATATTCATCACAAACCATATGCACATTAGAATTATCCATATCTTCCTTGTATTGATCAATGTCTCTTCGCAAGATAGCCATACCTTCACGAAGTTCTTGGAGTTGCTCGTTTGTAGTCTCTTTAGCTTTTTGAAATTCCTCTTGTAAAAAGGTGGAAACTTTGTCTATAAAATTAGAGACTTTTTGTTCAAGAGCATAAGAATCCTCCCATCCTTGTTGTTGTTCACACACATACCCGCCATAAGGTTGTTGAGGAAAACCACAAGGTTCCATGGAATATTGGTCATAACCAATAAATTGGTTTTGATTATACCCATGGAATTGGTAGTTATCATATTGTTGAGGTTGTTGAAAACCGTATCCATCGTTCCAATATGCTCCTTCCATAGAAATTAGCACCTGAAATAATTCTCAAACCGGTTAAAACCCAGAAAATAAGAAAAAATAAAACAAAAACTAAATACAAAAATAAGAAACCAAAAACAATTGACAACCGTTGCCTCCCCGGCAGCGGCGCCAAAATTTTGGCCGCTGTCGTAAGCGACACAAATATAATTACACTTTCTTACTACTCAAAATATAAATATAGCAAGGGCAAGAAAGGATCGATCCTGAGAGAGGTCTAGGTTGTCAAATTGTTATCGTTTCCTATATAAAACACCGTGGATTTTGTGATTTTATAAACTAAAATAAGATAAAAGCAAATAAACAAATAAGCAAACAAATAAGATAGAAGAGATATTGGTTAAGGATTTCGTTTTCATTCACTAACATGCTTTTCACAATAACTAGAATTGATATTTTAATCTCAACTTTTATCAAAGACCCTAGAATACCTTGATCGCAAGAATATCCCGCAAATCTCCTCATGTCATCAACAAACACATTAAAAGATGCGAATATGAATTCTACCTAAAGGAACAACCTAACGTGTAAAAGCACTAATCAAGTTTAATTCCCTAGATGCGTTAAGTTCTATGAAATCAGGCCAATCAAAGCAATTGAACGTGGAAAGCGCACTAATTCAATTTAACAAAGGTTACGATTCACATATGATCATAAGAATATATCACTACAAACCATAATCATATTATGCTACTTGTATTCAAGGAATATCACTTTTGCGTATAATAAACCCTAAACTAGCAATAGATGTGATTAGAAGTTCTACCAATTTGCAACTTGACAAAACAATCAATCAATCATAAAACAATATTTTCGAGAGAATTGCAAACGATAGATATGAGACAAAACTAATATATTGAATCAAAGAATCATGCTTTGTGAAATCCAACTATTCCATAACCAAAAATAATTAGGTACTCATATTCAAGGAGTTCATCACAAGAAGAAAGAGAAGTTTCATCATGGTTCTAAACCCTAAAATAAAGTAGAGATAATAAAACGTGATAGATAAAAGATATCACATAGATAATAAAAGTCTTCTCTTTATATAGCTCCACTCCTTCCAAAACTAGGTTTTGTCTTCAAAGTCCATTAGTTGGAAATTCACCCGCCCACCACGATGGAGAGAAACCCGTGTAAAAATTATGTCCCAAAACGGTCGTAGAAAACTCGGGATTGTGGTGGAATCCCGGAGGAATCGTCGGCGGAAAATATTTGGTGACCGCAAAGTCAAACCGGCCACGGGTCAACGGTCGGGACCGATCGGGTCAATCGGGTCGGATCGGGTCAATCGGGTCGGATCGGGTCAATCATTGAGTCGTGGTCATTCGGCCAAGCCATTGCATGAGCCATATCTGAGCCTGCACTATCATTGTGCATCGGTGCTTCCTCCGGCCAAGATGGCTATACTTCATCAATTTAACTCCATTTGTTGCCTCTCCAGTGAATCTCCCCGCATTGCTAGGCCTATCATTTCGGTGCCACCTTCACAGCCCCCATCCCGAGTTATTCACCATATCCTACCATTCCATCTCGGTTGCACAATAATGACTCCACTCGCAATATACTGAGCTTAAGCACCACCATAACTTCTATTTGCAGGCAACAAAGACTGCCGCCATCTATTCATGCCTTCCCGAAGCTTCACTTGCATCACTACTACCAAGCACCCAAATCCATCACTCATCTTAGTTCATATCACAAAGCCACTGCCAAAGTCTTTGTCACCAAAGACTCAACCTGCAATTATTTCTTAAGCTCAGGCCAACCTAGCCATTCTTGCCATCCAGCTTCCCTTTGCAACTCTGCCACAGCTGCAAGTTCATCCAGGCCACCATTCTTGCTTGCCTCAATCACTGCAATCTCAGCTTCATTCCACCACTGCAACATCTGCTCCCTGTAATGCCCACTTGCCACGGTCCATATCATCGCAACACGGCCCACGGAAACATCTATCAGCATTAGCATCTCAAGCCTGCAATCTCCTTCTCATATCAGCTGGCACCAACTACTGTCATTCTTAGTTACTCACATCACCAGCTCAACATCACAGGTATCCCATTGCACATCATTACCACTTATAGTTGCAACCCATGAACTCTCTTTGCGCACAAAGAAGAACACCATTGCTAGCAAGACAACCCAGCTCCAACAACATCTCGTAGCTTCACTCCACTTTCCCTAACCTCGCCAGACTTAACACCTCCATTGCATTCAATCCTGCCATCTGGTTCAAATCCAACTTATTCATTAATTCACACAGAACCCTCATGTTAATCCTTCCTGAATTCTAAACCAGCCAAAGATTCACAGTCTTCAATCAGACTTGTTTCTGATGTTAACCCATATTTGAGCTCAATCCCCTCTTCAATTTCATCTCCAACAGCTAGAGCATACAACCCTGCCTCCTTCAAATCGACTCAAACCCATCAGCTTAATCAATTTCAGAACCACCAACAGCAATCAATTCTCATCTTTGTCAGATTTAGCCTTTCACTTAAAAATCTGAATTAACCACAAACCCATCTTAGCAATCACCTCCATCATCGAACCCTAACTCACTCTAATTCATCTTTCTCTAATCGATCTTCAATTGTGTAACAATCAAACTCTCAGCTCCCTTGTGTTCGATCTGATCATCTCTCAAACCCTAGACGACAACATCAAACAATCACTCTGCCATTTCGATTCCATGGTCTTTGTGCAGCTCTCTTCTCCCTCTCTCGATTTTTTCTCCTCTCGGTTTCTCGATCTCGATTCGATTCAGCAGCCGTTATTCTTTAATTCAGGTGGAAATTAAATGGGAATGAATTGAGAAAGAAAACGATAAGGGTAATAGTTCTGGGGTGGATTTAGACACACCCCAAACTCAGATATGGGCCATCCTAAATTAGCAACCCCTTAACCTTAGCTAGGCTCTCAATAGTACTTCCCTTTTAACCAAAATCTGGCTACCCCTTAACATGTGGCTGGGCTCCAGTTAGTGTTCGCCCATGAAACGACAATTTTGCCCTTTGCTTATGAGTTCTTGTTTTGCTCATAACTTCTCCATACGAACTCAGAATGACTCCGTTCTTTCGCCATTGTCTTTATCTTCTCGTCCTCTACACAATGAAAAGTAGAAATCTTGTATTTGAACGAGTTCCAATTGGTCTTTTTGCTCCAAATGACTCCATTGCACCTAATAACTCAAAAGCACACATAAGATACATAATTCACAAGAAAACTCGCAAAGAAAGCATAAATACTAGATATTAAATACGGTGTATTCTACACCTATCAAATTCCCCCACACTTAGACTTTGCTAGTCCTCGAGCAAATCAAAAAAAAACAAAAAATACAACAACTCCGTGTCGTCGAGGCTACGGTTAATTTTAGCATAAATAACAAGCCTTTAAACCCCTAGGTGTCCCTAGTGGACGAGTTATAGTCTCGTGAAGGTTTACTAGAGATATACCTACAAAACCTATATTTCAAACTCCGTCTATTCGTGACAAATCAATGAACGAATCCAAATTGACTACTGAGGAGGAGGTACCTTGCAAATTCAATTCAAATATTAGTAAATAAACTCTAATTAGATAGTCGAACAAGCCACAATACTGGAAACTAACAAACCACAATCACAATGAAAAGATTAAGAAGATGGATATAGATGTAGATGTTGGCGAATATTCACAAGTGTTCGATGTTTCCCATATCCGTCTCAAGGTCCTTTGCTAAGATGAACCTAATCCTATTGGATTGAGCTACTTAGTGCTGAATGCTACATCAAATCAATTGGCATATACAAGGGAACCAAAAGTGACTTTATTCAACACAATAATCATTTCTTTTCTTTTTTTTTATGATTGGATCAAACTGGATCCAATTTTTTTAGACGGCATGATTAGATCTTTTGGATCCAAGCGCATGCTTCTTGTCAGCAAGTACATGATAGTTGCCTTGGATCCTGCATTCCACGCTTGTTTAGGCG
Organism: Papaver armeniacum; assembly: GCA_023531295.1. Classification (NCBI taxonomy): domain Eukaryota; kingdom Viridiplantae; phylum Streptophyta; class Magnoliopsida; order Ranunculales; family Papaveraceae; genus Papaver; species Papaver armeniacum. Next base: position 134,605 of record JAJJWW010015658.1, read on the forward strand.
ACGGAGACAGGGACTACGTTTCACACATACTGCTATTCCCAAGTGTCTTTTTATTCCGTTTTGGTCTAATTGATCGGTCCTTTTTTTTTTTTTTTTATAAATTTTTTTTTTTTTTTTTTTCAATTTTTTTTTTTTTTTTTTTTCTAGTAACTCAACCACTCTATTTCATCCTAGCAGTAATAACACGTCGATGTTTAGTGACCCACCAAAGCACTTAGAGAACAATAGATAAATATGGAAAAATAAAAATAGAATGTGATATGGTGATATTCCGAGATATGGTAACAACTATCATGTTAATTTGTGATTTCTGAGCTATATTCGTCCCTTTTAGTTAATTGGTTCCTCAACTCCTACATTCAAAATGGTTCCATCCACTAATGGTGTCAAAAACAAACATATAAATGCTCCCCCACACTTAAACTTCACATTGTCCTCAATGTGTAAAACCGAAAGTTCTGAATTCTGACGTAACAGCTGATAAAACGCAAAAACTGTGCAAATTGGTAAGGAATTTGGAAAAACTCCATTTCACAAAAGTTGTTCGCCTACGTGTTTTCTACACAGTGTCAAAATTTCACAGTGTTTCGATAAACGGTATGACAGTTATGGTCTCTGGACTGAACTACGCGCAGTCTGAAATTTTCTGACGAAAAGGTATTCGTCATAATTCTCTTCTAAGATAGATTACGGACTCAATGAAATTAAACATAGGGATGCAAATATGATATGAAAACAGTAAAAAATAAATAAACGAAACAAAAATAAAATGCAAAAGGATAAGAAATACAAAACCGGTGGGTTGCCTCCCACTTAGCGCTTGTTTTATAGTCGACGGCCCGACTTAGCTTCTTGTAAGATTCATTCCCCATACACCAATAATCTGAAAAGTTGGGGATCCTTCCATAGAACCTGTTTTGGAAACACTAACTTCACACAAATATTAGTAATATAAAGCAAAAGTGAAGCTATGAACCGATAAAAGTTTCCCCCACACTTATTCTTGTCCACACTTGGAAGTGTATAAAGAATATAGAAGTCGGGTACATCCACGGTTTCTTGTTCCATAACCTGCATAGTATGAGAATCAAGTATCTCCAATGGCGGAAAACGAGAAACAAAGTCATTCAACAATGTTTTCGAAGCACATAAATTCAAACCAATAAGAGGTAAAGGAGAAGAAATAATAGGCAAAGGGTTAGATAAACCTTTCACAATCTCTTGTATCACGGAATCCTCTTCATCCTTGAAAAACTCAAGCGAATTATTCACCTCTTGTATATCATGGTCCTCTATCAAACTTTGCAACCATTCTTCGTCCGTTTCTGCCGTAACCAAAGTATCGACATAAACATCATCATTACAATCATGCACAAGTTCAATTGGGTCTTCCACAATATTGGTCATAACGGTCTCATTCTCAACACACTCCTCTTTGTTGTAAGGCACATACTCTTTTGCGGATCCAAATTTTATCATAAGAAACTTTTCTAGAACACTCGTAAATGCATCATCCTCAAGCTCCACCCTTTGAATAGGCTCTTGATCATTATTAAGATCAATGCTTGAGTAATCTACACAAGAGTCGTCATGTTCCTCTTCATCTTCATCTTGATCCCAAAAAGACTCCTCGGTGATGTCACCATGAGTTGTTTCAAGCAATGTATCATAATCACCGTCACTATCATAGTCAACATAAGATTGTTCCTCGCTGAATTTAGTGTTACTTATCTCTAACTCATCCTTTTGAATAGGTGAATGATCATTATTAAGACCAAGAGTTGAGTTAACTACACAATTATCAACGAAAGTATCCAAGGATTGGCCTTTTTCAACATTAGCATCAATCAAATATTCATCACAAACCATATGCACATTAGAATTATCCATATCTTCCTTGTATTGATCAATGTCTCTTCGCAAGATAGCCATACCTTCACGAAGTTCTTGGAGTTGCTCGTTTGTAGTCTCTTTAGCTTTTTGAAATTCCTCTTGTAAAAAGGTGGAAACTTTGTCTATAAAATTAGAGACTTTTTGTTCAAGAGCATAAGAATCCTCCCATCCTTGTTGTTGTTCACACACATACCCGCCATAAGGTTGTTGAGGAAAACCACAAGGTTCCATGGAATATTGGTCATAACCAATAAATTGGTTTTGATTATACCCATGGAATTGGTAGTTATCATATTGTTGAGGTTGTTGAAAACCGTATCCATCGTTCCAATATGCTCCTTCCATAGAAATTAGCACCTGAAATAATTCTCAAACCGGTTAAAACCCAGAAAATAAGAAAAAATAAAACAAAAACTAAATACAAAAAATAAGAAACCAAAAACAATTGACAACCGTTGCCTCCCCGGCAGCGGCGCCAAAATTTGACCGCGGTCGTAAGCGACACAAATATAATTACACTTTCTTACTACTCAAAATATAAATATAGCAAGGGCAAGAAAGGATCGATCCCACAGAGAGGTCTAGGTTGTCAAATTGTTATCGTTTCCTATATAAAACACCGTGGATTTTGTGATTTTATAAACTAAAATAAGATAAAAGCAAATAAACAAATAAGCAAACAAATAAGATAGAAGAGATATTGGTTAAGGATTTCGTTTTCATTCACTAACATGCTTTTCACAATAACTAGAATTGATATTTTAATCTCAACTTTTATCAAAGACCCTAGAATACCTTGATCGCAAGAATATCCCGCAAATCTCCTCATGTCATCAACAAACACATTAAAAGATGCGAATATGAATTCTACCTAAAGGAACAACCTAACGTGTAAAAGCACTAATCAAGTTTAATTCCCTAGATGCGTTAAGTTCTATGAAATCAGGCCAATCAAAGCAATTGAACGTGGAAAGCGCACTAATTCAATTTAACAAAGGTTACGATTCACATATGATCATAAGAATATATCACTACAAACCATAATCATATTATGCTACTTGTATTCAAGGAATATCACTTTTGCGTATAATAAACCCTAAACTAGCAATAGATGTGATTAGAAGTTCTACCAATTTGCAACTTGACAAAACAATCAATCAATCATAAAACAATATTTTCAGAGAATTGCAAACGATAGATATGAGACAAAACTAATATATTGAATCAAAGAATCATGCTTTGTGAAATCCAACTATTCCATAACCAAAAAATAATTAGGTACTCATATTCAAGGAGTTCATCACAAGAAGAAAGAGAAGTTTCATCATGGTTCTAAACCCTAAAATAAAGTAGAGATAATAAAACGTGATAGATAAAAGATATCACATAGATAATAAAAGTCTTCTCTTTATATAGCTCCACTCCTTCCAAAACTAGGTTTTGTCTTCAAAGTCCATTAGTTGGAAATTCACCCGGCCCACGATGGAGAGAAACCCGTGTAAAAATTATGTCCCAAAACGGTCGCCGGAAAACTGGGATTGTGGCGGAATCCCGCCGGAATCGTCGCCGGAAAATATTTCAGGTGACCGGCAAAGTCAAACCGGCCACCGGGTCAACGGGTCAGGACCGATCGGGTCAATCGGGTCGGATCGGGTCAATCGGGTCGGATCGGGTCAATCATTGAGTCAGGGTCTGTTCTGGCCAAGCCATTGCACAGGCCATATCCTGAGCTGCACTATCATTGTGCATCAGTGCTTCCTCCAGCCAAGATGGCTATACTTCATCAATTTAACTCCATTTGTTGCCTCTCCAGCTGTAACTTCCCTGCATTGCTAGGCCTATCATTTCAGTGCCACCTTCACAGCCCCCATCCTGAGTTATTCACCATATCCTACCATTCCATCTCAGTTGCACAATAATGACTCCACCTGCAATATACGTGAGCTTAAGCACCACCATAACTTCTATTGCGTGCAACAAAGACTGCCATCTATTCATGCCTTCCCGAAGCTTCACTTGCATCACTACTACCAAAGACCCAAATCCATCAGCTCATCTTAGTTCATATCACAGCACCAGGTGCTGTCACCAGCACTCAACCTGCAATTATTTCTTAAGCTCAGGCCAACCTAGCCATTCTTGCCATCCAGCTTCCCTTTGCAACTCTGCCACAGCTGCAAGTTCATCCAGGCCACCATTCTTGCTTGCCTCAATCACTGCAATCTCAGCTTCATTCCACCACTGCAACATCTGCTCCCTGTAATGCCCACTGCCACAGTCCATATCACTGCAACACAGCCCCTGGCAGAAACATCTATCAGCATTAGCATCTCAAGCCTGCAATCTCCTTCTCATATCAGCTGGCACCAACTACTGTCATTCTTAGTTACTCACATCACCAGCTCAACATCACAGGTATCCCATTGCACATCATTACCACTTATAGTTGCAACCCATGAACTCTTACTGCACAAAGAAAGAACACCATTGCTAGCAAGACAACCCAGCTCCAACAACATCTGTAGCTTCACTCCACTTTCCCTAACCTGCCAGCTTAACACCTCCATTGCATTCAATCCTGCCATCTGGTTCAAATCCAACTTATTCATTAATTCACAGTAACCCTCATGTTAATCCTTCCTGAATTCTAAACCACCAAAGATTCACAGTCTTCAATCGACTTGTTTGATGTTAACCCATATTTGAGCTCAATCCCTCTTCAATTTCATCTCCAACAACTAGAGCATACAACCCCGCCTCCTTCAAATCGACTCAAACCCATCACCTTAATCAATTTCGTAACCACCAACAAAGAATCAATTCTCATCTTTGTCGATTTAGCCTTTCATTTAAAAATGAATTAACCACAAACCCATCTTAGCAATCACCTCCATCATCGAACCCTAACTCACTCTAATTCATCTTTCTCTAATCGATCTTCAATTGTGTAACAATCAAACTCTCAGCTCCCTTGTGTTCGATCTGATCATCTCTCAAACCCTAGACGACAACATCAAACAATCACTCTGCCATTTCGATTCCATGGCTGCTGTGCAGCTCTCTTCTCCCTCTCTGATTTTTCTCCTCTCGGTTTCTCGATCTCGATTCGATTCAGCAGCCGTTATTCTTTAATTCAGGTGGAAATTAAATGGGAATGAATTGAGAAAGAAAACGATAAGGGTAATAGTTCTGGGGTGGATTTAGACACACCCCCAAACTCAGATATGGGCCATCCTAAATTAGCAACCCCTTAACCTTAGCTAGGCTCTCAATAGTACTTCCCTTTTAACCAAAATCTGGCTACCCCTTAACATGTGGCTGGGCTCCAGTTAGTGTTCGCCCATGAAACGACAATTTTGCCCTTTGCTTATGAGTTCTTGTTTTGCTCATAACTTCTCCATACGAACTCAGAATGACTCCGTTCTTTCGCCATTGTCTTTATCTTCTCGTCCTCTACACAATGAAAAGTAGAAATCTTGTATTTGAACGAGTTCCAGTTGGTCTTTTTGCTCCAAATGACTCCATTGCACCTAATAACTCAAAAGCACACATAAGATACATAATTCACAAGAAAACTCGCAAAGAAAGCATAAATACTAGATATTAAATACGGTGTATTCTACACCTATCACTGCATTCCATGTAGCTCATTCACAGCACCATCAGCATCGATTACATGCAATCTTCTATACTTCTTACGTACCCAACAGATCCAACTAGTCTCATGGCAGGTGCACTTGGTTCGACAACATCGAGCATTGGTTCGTATTCGAATATCCAACCACAAGTTACAAAACCCAGACCTTCTATATCTCTGCAGTCACCAGCCTTATCACTGCCAATGCCATCAACGGCAAAGCCCTCAACTCCATCTTCATGTACCTTCTCAACTCAGTAGCAGCTAAGCTCAAACCTCCAAAATCATCAGCACAACTCCCTCTCTGCCTAAAAGCAACTCATAATTCCAACAGCATCAGCGGCTCCCTACTCGAATCATGCCATCCCTCCTTTGTACCAGTTCAACCTCTTCACAGCTTCAATGCAGGGCTTAACAGCCTTCATTCAAGTCCAAAGACCAGACTCTACCTGGAAAAACCCCGCCAAACTCCACCAACTCGCACCTGTAGCTCATTGCATAGCGCTGTCTCATACTTGCCCGTAACTTCGACTACATAAACACCCTTGCACTCATCCCCACCCGCATTGCGACTCGGCTCACAGACTTGAACTCATCCATTGCTTCTTAAGCCTCCAAACTTGCATCGAGTGTCATGACTGCAATTGCAGTTCACTCTCACTCAGTTCCCAGCTTCACTTCAGCCCTCTGCTTACTAAACATACTCATATTCCTGCCATTCAGACCAGCAACTCCAAACTGTGACCATTACCACCACCATTGCAGCCAGACCTGACCACCTGCTATTTTCCATGTACCAAAACTCTCCACAATACATAGCTATTCTCCCCAGCTAGCTCTTCACTCCAAGTGCAGCTCAGTTCTTCTCAACCAAAGCATCGACTATCCCAGTGTCCCGCAAAGCACCACTAAACACCAGAGCCGGCTAATTGCCCACCTGAGCACAACTGCAATGCACCCACCACCTGCAATGCAATATACCCCTAACACAATCCCAGGCCAGCACCAGCTATTCCTCACAACAGACCAGGCTGGGAGCCGAGGTCGTTCAGGCCTTTTGTCAAGCGCTTCTTGTGCAGTTCTGGTAACTTCTCAGGCTATACAAAGATCAAGATGAGTCTCGAGATTCACTAAACAACTTCCCTGTTCGATCCAGTCTTGACTCCAACACAAACCCATTTCAACCTTTGTTCAATTTCGACTCCAAGAATCTAAATCCGTTCACTGTTGCTGGTAAAATCGAATTCAAATCAAACCCATTTCAACCTGTAGTCTTCAGCTACAATCTCCTCACAACATCGAGCAATGTTGTAGTTATACAAACCCGGTGCAAGAGCTTCTCTCGACTGGGAACTCATGACCAACTCGTACACAACCACCACTAATTCAACCCATCTTCTTCTCTTGACTGCAACTACAAATGTAACCCATCTTAAGCCAACACTGATTCTGATTGCTCATCAATCAACCTCTCAAAACCCAGTTCTTATCTCCACAACTCATCCATCGGACTGAACCTACCTAAGACTGGTAACTAAGACTCAGGTTTATGATCGGGTGTAGTCTCGACCTAGTGTTGTAAAGGAGGAGGTGCCCCTTAACAATATGCAGTCTGTCCTTAGTGTATCACTCAGCTGGTTACCCCTTATCCTTGGCTGGGCTCTAAATAACACTTCCTTTTAACCAAAATCTGGCTACCCCTTAACGTGTGGCTGGGCTCCCATTAGTATTATCCGATGAAAAGACCGGTTTACCATTCCGAGTTCTTCTTTTGCCCATAACTTCTTCATACGAGTTCCGAATGACTCGTTCTTTCGCCATTGTCTTTGTCTTTTCGTGCTCTTCGAGATGATGAGAAGAAATCTTGGATTTGAGCGAGTTCCACTTCCTTTTACCCCAATGACTCCAAAACACCTATAAAACTCAAAAGCGAACATAAGATACATAATTTACAAGAAAACTCGCAAAGAAAGCATAAATACTAGATATTAAATACGGTGTATTTTACACCTATCAAATTCCCCCACACTTAGACTTTGCTAGTCCTCGAGCAAATCAAACAAAACAATAAAATACAACAACTCCGTGTCGTCGAGGCTACGGTTAATTTTAGCATAAATAACAAGCCTTTAAACCCCTAGGTGTCCCTAGTGGACGAGTTATAGTCTCGTGAAGGTTTACTAGAGATATACCTACAAAACCTATATTTCAAACTCCGTCTATTTGTGACAAATCAATGAACGAATCCATAATGACTACAGGAGGAGGTACCTTGCAAATTCAATTCAATTATTAGTAAATAAACTCTAATTAGATAGTCGAACAAGCCACAATTGCAAGAAACCGACAAACCACAATCACAATGAAAAGATTAAGAAGATGGATATAGATGTAGATGTTGGCGAATATTCACAAGTGTTCGATGTTTCCCATATCTGTCTGAAGGTCTCTGCTAAGATGAACCTAATCCTATTGGATTGAGCTACTTCGTCTTGAATGCTACATCAAATCAATTGGCATATACAAGGGAACCAAGAGTGACTTTATTCAACACAATAATATATTTTTTTTTTTTATGATTGGATCAAACTGGATCCAATTTTTTTTTTTTTTTTTTTTTTTTTTTTTTTTTTTTTTTAGACGGCGTGATTAGATCTTTTGGATCCAAGCGCATGCTTCTTGTCAGCAAGTACATGATAGTTGCCTTGGATCCTGCATTCCACGCTTGTTTAGGCGACGGAGACAGGGACTACGTTTCACACATACTGCTATTCCCAAGTGTCTTTTTATTCCGTTTTGGTCTAATTGGTCGGTCTTTTTTTTTTTTTTTTTTTTTTTAGTAACTCAGCCAATCTATTTCATCCTAGCAGTAATAACACGTCGATGTTTAGTGACCCACCAAAGCACTTAGAGAACAATAGATAAATATGGAAAAATAAAAATAGAATGTGATATGGTGATATTCCGAGATATGGTAACAACTATCATGGTATTTTATGATTTCTGAGCTATATTCTTCCCTTTTAGTTAATTGGTTCCTCAACTCCTACATTCAAAATGGTTCCATCCACTAATGGTGTCAAAAACAAACATATAAATGCTCCCCCACACTTAAACTTCACATTGTCCTCAATGTGTAAAACCGAAAGTTCTGAATTCTGACGTAACAGCAGATAAAACGCAAAAACTGTGCAAATTGGTAAGGAATTTGGAAAAACTCCATTTCACAAAAGTTGTTCACCTACGTGTTTTCTACACAGTGTCAAAATTTCACAGTGTTTCGATAAACGGTCTGACAGTTATGGTCTCTGGACTGAACTACGCGCAGTCTGAAATTTTCTGACGAAAAGGTATTCGTCATAATCCTCTTCTAAGATAGATTACGGACTCAATGAAATTAAACATAGGGATGCAAATATGATATAAAAACAGTAAAAAATAAATAAACGAAACAAAAATAAAAAGCAAAAGGATAAGAGATACAAAACCGGTGGGTTGCCTCCCACTTAGCGCTTGTTTTAAAGTCGACGGCCCGACTTAGCTTCACGCAAGATTCATTCCCCATACACCAATAATCGGAAAAGTTGGGGATCCTTCCATAGAACCTGTTTTGGAAACACTAGCTTCACACAAATATTAGTAACATAAAGCAAAAGTGAAGCTATTAACCGATAAAAGCTTCCCCCACACTTATTCTCGTCCACACTTGGAAGTGTATAAAGAATATATGAGTCGGGTACATCCACGGTTTCTTGGTCCAAAACCTGCATAGTATGAGAATCAAGTTTCTCTAATGGCGGAAAACGAGAAACAAAGTCATTCAACAATGTTTTCGAAGCACATACATTCAAACCAATAAGAGGTAAAGGAGAAGAAATAATAGGCAAAGGGTTAGATAAACCTTGCACAATCTCTTGTATCACGGAATCCTCTTCATCCTTGAAAAACTCAAGCGAATTATTCACCTCTTGTATATCATGGTCCTCTATCAAACCTTGCAACCATTCTTCGTCCGTTTCTGCCTTAACCAAAGTATCGACATAAACATCATCATTACAATCCTTTGCAAGCTCAATTGGGTCTTCCACAATATTGGTCATAACGGTTTCATTCTCAACATACTCCTCCTTGTTGTTGTAAGGCACACACTCCTTTGCGGATCCAAATTTTATCATAAGAAACTTTTTTAGAACACTCGTAAATGCATCATCCTCAAGCTCCACCCTTTGAATAGGCTCTTGATCATTATTAAGATCAATGCTTGAGTAATCTACACAAGTGTCGACATATTCCTCTTCGTCTTCATCTTGATCCCAAAAAGACTCCTCGGAGATGTCACCATGAGTTGTTTCAAGCAATGTATCATAATCACCGTCACTATCATAGTCAACATAAGATTGGTCCTCGCTGAATTTAGTGTTGCGAATCTCTAACTCATCCTTTTGAATAGGTGAATGATCATTATTAAGATCAAGAGTTGAGTTAACTACACAATTATCCACGAAAATGCCCAAGGATTGCCCTTTTTCAACATTAGCATCAATCAAATAGTCATCACAAACCATATGCACATAAGAATTATCCATATCTTCCTTGTATTGATCAATGTCTCTTCGTAAGATAGTCATACTTTCACGAAGTTCTTGGAGTTGCTCGTTTGTAGTCTCTTTAGCTTTTTGAAATTCCTCTTGTAAAAAGGTAGAAACTTTATCTATAAAATTAGAGACTTTTTGTTCACAAGCATAAGAATCCTCCCATCCTTGTTGTTGTTCACACACATACCCGCCATAAGGTTGTTGAGGAAAACCACAAGGTTCCATGGAATATTGGTCATAACCAATAAATTGGTTTTGATTATACCCATGGAATTGGTAGTTATCATATTGTTGAGGTTGTTGAAAACCGTAATCATTGTTCCAATACGCTCCGTCCATCGAAATAAGCACCTGAAATAAGATTCTCAAATCAAGGTTAGAACCCAGAAAATAAGAAAAAATAAAAATAAAACAAAAAACTAAATACAAAAATAAGAAACCAAAAACAATTAACAACCATTGCCTCCCAGAATGGCGCCTAAAATTTGATCGCTTGTCAGGCGACACAAATATAATTACACTTTCTTACTACTCAAAATATAAATATAGCAAGGGCAAGAAAGGATCGATCCCACAGAGAGGTCTAGGTTGTCAAATTGTTATGGTTTCCTATATAAAACACCCGGAAGAATTTTCTGATTGTGTAAATAAAAATAAACAAAAAGCAAATAAACAAAGCACGCAAATCAAGGATGTGAAAATATTGGATAAAGGTTTCATCTTCAATTGTAAACAAGTTTATGAATATATGAATAGAATTCGTATTTAATCTCGCTATCATCAAAAGCCTAGAGAATCAAGAGAGCAAGATAATCTATTAATTTCCTAATTCATCACACACACATTAGGGCTGCGTATGTGAATTCTACCTAAAGAATAACCTAACGCCTTGCGCTAATCAAGTTCAATTCCTAGGAGCATTAAGTTTCAGAAATAGGCTAATCAATGCAATTGAAATACATTGCGCAAACAATTCGAACAAAGGTCAATTTCTACATATGAATACGAGGATGTATCACTACAAACCCTAATCATATCATGCTACTAGTATTCAAGGTTATCGCTCGATGAAAACCCTAAAATAGCTATAGATATGGATGTGAGTTCAATCAATTCTAGACTCGACTAAACAAACATTCAATCATATTGCAATCCATCAATCATGCAATTATTGTAACCCGTAGAAATCAAACGATAATATTGAGAGAAAACTAATTCATAAAAATCATAACTTGGTTGCAAAATCCAACTACGTCTTTAACCAATAATAAGATTAAGTACTTGTGTTTTTGGAGTTCATCACAAGAAGTTTAGAAGAACCTATCATGTGAAACCCTAGAACAAAAGTAGAAGTCTCCCTAATGGAGATATATCTAGGTTTAGAGAAAAAGTTCTATTTATATGCTTTTCTCCCCATAAGGATACTTTCCCAAAATTAGGTTGATTCTTCTCAAAACCCGTCTCCAAGTTGGTCCACCAAGCCCATGAGTGAAAATAGGTCTCTGGAAATTTTGGGTTAAAAATTGGTCGCCGGATTTGCTGACGTCATCGCCGGAATCCGGTCGCCGGTCGCCGGAATCCGTCGCCGGAAAATTTGTCTCAGGCTACCTTTTGTCATCAGAAACTGTCACCAGCGAGTGCACGCTCCCAGCAGCTCATCTCCATATCCCTGCAATTCAAACAATCACAAAATACCATCCAAACCAATTCCTCATTTCTTGCGAAAACGCGCCCAAAAGCGTGATGCGTAGCTCATATGTCCGGCCGTCGATTCTTGCATCCGACTCATACCCCCTTCGCGATTCACTGAAATATTGTGATTGACACTCTAAACTCCGAAATCCGACAACCGGAACTATGCTCACCGGCTTACCAATTTCGCTCCATTTTCGCACTATTTCTGCGACTTTGTCATTCCGATTCAGTTTGCTCTGCTAAAATTTGATTAAACCAACAAAGCACCATTTGTTTGTGCCCGCAGCCTTCAGCTCAAAGCAAACTCACAATCCCTCGCAACCTAGGCGTACATCTATCGATTAATAATCATTCATTCACTCAAACGAGCCCGGGCCCGCAACTCATACAATATCAACTTTCAAAGGCCACGGCTCCGGCTTTGTAATGAGCAACACCACCCGCAATTCACCCTAGGCCAACACCAGACTTTGTAACCCACCATTCTCAGTATCTAGCCCGCAGCCTTCATTTCATTCTCAAGCCTGTAGTGACATATCCGCCCAACCATCTCACCGCCATTTTGTGATGGTCGCACCACGATTCAATTCATCACTTGTTCTTCCCTGATCCGCAGCTACACATTCTGCAGCTCTATTCTTCACTCCATCTGACACTGCCAGACTCTCCATCCATCCTCCCTGCAGCTCGGCTTCATTCCCAGTCACCACCAAGCTACAGCCTTTACGGCACCGATTGTCACCGCCTCTAGCCCATCCCTGCACCGCATTCCATGTAGCTCATTCACAAGCACCATCAAGCATCGATTACATGCAATCTTCTATACTTCTTACGTACCCAACAGATCCAACTAGTCTCATGGCAGGTGCACTTGGTTCGACAACATCGAGCATTGGTTCGTATTCGAATATCCAACCACAAGTTACAAAACCCAGACCTTCTATATCTCTGCAGTCACCAGCCTTATCACTGCCAATGCCATCAACGGCAAAGCCCTCAACTCCATCTTCATGTACCTTCTCAACTCAGTAGCAGCTAAGCTCAAACCTCCAAAATCATCAGCACAACTCCCCTCTGCCTAAAAGCAACTCATAATTCCAACAGCATCAGCGGCTCCCTACTCGAATCATGCCATCCCTCCTTTGTACCAGTTCAACCTCTTCACAGCTTCAATGCAGGCTTAACAGCTTCATTCAAGTCCAGCACCAGCTCTACCTGGAAAAACCCTGCCAAACTCCACCAACTCTGCACCTGTAGCTCATTGCATAGCGCTGTCTCATACTTGCCTGTAACTTCGACTACATAAACACCCTTGCACTCATCCCCAATTCGCATTGCGACTCAGCTCCTGAGACTTGAACTCATCCATTGCTTCTTAAGCCTCCAAACTTGCATCGGTGTCATGACTGCAATTGCAGTTCACTCTCACTCGGTTCCAGCTTCACTTCAGCCTCTCGCTTACTAAACATACTCATATTCCTGCCATTCAGACCAGCAACTCCAAACTGTGACCATTACCACCACCATTGCAGCCAGACCTGACCACCTGCTATTTTCCATGTACCAAAACTCTCCACAATACATAGCTATTCTCCCCAGCTAGCTCTTCACTCCAAGTGCAGCTCAGTTCTTCTCAACCAAAGCATCGGACTATCCTGTGTCCCGCCAAGACCACTAAACACCAGAGCCAGCTAATTGCCCACAGAGCACAACTGCAATGCACCCACCACCTGCAATGCAATATACCCCTAACACAATCCCAGGCCAGCACCAGCTATTCCTCACAACAGACCAGGCTGGGAGCCGAGGTCGTTCAGGCCTTTTGTCAAGCGCTTCTTGTGCAGTTAAGTAACTTCTCGGGCTATCTGACATCGATGAGTCTCGAGATTCACTAAACAACTTCCCTGCATTCGATCCAGTCTTGACTCCAACACAAACCCATTTCAACCTTTGTTCAATTTCGACTCCAAGAATCTAAATCCGTTCATTTGTTCTTTGGTAAAATCGAATTCAAATCAAACCCATTTCAACCTGTAGTCTTCAGCTACAATCTCCTCACAACATCGAGCAATGTTGTAGTTATACAAACCCGGTGCAAGAGCTTCTCTCGACTGGGAACTCATGACCAACTCGTACACAACCACCACTAATTCAACCCATCTTCTTCTCTTGACTGCAACTACAAATGTAACCCATCTTAAGCCAACACTGATTCTGATTGCTCATCAATCAACCTCTCAAAACCCAGTTCTTATCTCCACAACTCATCCATCTGGATTGAACCTACCTAAGACTGGTAACTAAGACTCAGGTTTATGATCGGGTGTAGTCTCGACCTAGTGTTGTAAAGGAGGAGGTGCCCCTTAACAATATGCAGTCTGTCCTTAGTGTATCACTCAGCTGGTTACCCCTTATCCTTGGCTGGGCTCTAAATAACACTTCCTTTTAACCAAAATCTGGCTACCCCTTAACGTGTGGCTGGGCTCCCATTAGTATTATCCGATGAAAAGACCGGTTTACCATTCCGAGTTCTTCTTTTGCCCATAACTTCTTCATACGAGTTCCGAATGACTCCGTTCTTTCGCCATTGTCTTTGTCTTTTCGTGCTCTTCGAGATGATGAGAAGAAATCTTGGATTTGAGCGAGTTCCACTTCCTTTTACCCCAATGACTCCAAAACACCTATAAAACTCAAAAGCGAACATAAGATACATAATTTACAAGAAAACTCGCAAAGAAAGCATAAATACAAGATATTAAATACGGTGTATTTTACACCTATCACAGTTACATTGTTGCGAGCTAAGCAATAGATGGTGACAGACAAAGAATGAAGTTAACATGGTCAAGGAGGCGGGGTTACCAGGAGAAGCTTCAATTGCTACTCGAGCATGGGACTGCACGACCAGTGGACTCGGCACCGTTGCACCGCAAGTTCGTCCGTGTGTTGGTTCTGTGGGCCCGGTCGTCCGTGCGTGAATCCAAGAAGGATTCCTTTTCTCGCTCGAAATCCAAACCGTGTACATAAAAGGGTATTAACTCCCCCTCATTTTATTATTTTTTTTTTCTCTGGTTACCTATCGACTGATGCTTCATCGTTGTCACTGACAACAGTTTCACCACGAGCCATCCGCCATTAGCATCAAGTGAAAAAGCAGGGGTCTAACAACCTCACGCAATATTTCTCTTAGCAATCTGTATGGACTAACTCCAATATACTTTCAAGAGAATAAACTAGACAGTTAGAGTCAATATTAAGAAACGTATATCAAAGAGTTAATATATCCATCTCTTAATTCAATATGCAATCATCAAATAGAAATCTGTGAGCCCGATTGAATATAAGAGATTAAAACTTGAACGGTACCAAATACCAACGTTCAAGGATCAATTAATTTCAATCAACAACCAAAGATTCGATTTCACAATTGATCGATACAACACACAACCTGTGATATTTCAATTATATAACAAAATATAATGCGGAAAAGAAATAACACAGACACCAAAAGTTTTGTTAACTAGGACACCGCAATTGCAGAACCGGGACCTAGTCCAGATTTGAACACACACTTTATTAAGTCGCTACAGACACTAGCCTACTACAAACTAACTTCTGCCTGGACTGTAGTTGAACCCCAATCAATCTCATACTTATCCAAGGTACAGTTGCATGCGCTCCTTACGTCTATGATACCAGCAAGATACTACACACTTGATTCCCTTAGCTGATCTCATCCACAAATAAGAGTTGCTACGACCCAAACTCGAAGACTTTAATAAACAAATTTGTCTCACACATAAAAGTCTACTGTAATAGATAAATCTGTCTCCCACAGAAATACTCACAAGTTTTGTTCCTTCTTTTGATAAATCAAGGTGAACATGAACCAATACATAACCCGGACTTATATTCCCGAAGAACAGCCTAGAATTATCAATCACCTCATAATAATCCTAATCGATTAACGAAAGAAGATATTAAGGAATCACAAACGATGAGATGAAGATGTTTGTGACTTCTTTTATATCTTGCCTATCAGAGATATAAATATCAATCCAATAACACAAGTGTACTTATCACGACAGAAACAGCAAGATTAGATCACTCAACTACAGAGAAAATAGTTGGGTCTAGCTTCATAATCCCAATGAAGTCTTTAAGTCGTTGACCTACAGGGTCTCAAGAGAAACCTAAGGTTAAAAGAGAATCGACTCTTGCGAACACAACTAGTAACACACAGGAGGTGTGGGGATTATGTTTCCCAGTTGCTAGAGTTCTCTTTTATATATATTTCAAATTAGGGTTTGCAATCAATGTTAGCTTAGTAACAAAGCATTCAATATTCACCGTTAGATGAAAACCTTATTAGATTCAAGCTAATATCTTTCAATCGTTAGATCGAACTTAGATTGTCATACACAAATGAAACGTAACTTCATTTAGGTTTGGGTAACCGTACCTAAACGTGTACACCTAGTTGGTTCAAAAGTAATTAACCAATGGTTAGCTATATGAGCACTTTCATGTCAACCTTATTCATCTTCACATCAACTAGTTGAAATGACTTCAAAATAACTAGTTAGAGAGTTTTTCAATTGCTTATATCTTATAGATATATACAAGACACAATTTAAACAAAATCGGTTTAATTCACTTGAATCGATTCATGAAAATTATAGCCACGGTTTGCAAAGAATTCATTCCTATTATTTAAATGTTTAAGTTCATGAACGAACCGATTTCAGAAAGTAACCTGCTTAAGTATGCATACTTAAGTAACCAGGTTTGAGTTTGTTTTGGTTTCCAAACTCAGCAGAAATTCACGAACGTGAACTTTCCGCCAGTATGCGTACTTGTACGCATAATCAAGGTAACCGGATATGAGTTTGTTGATTTCCAGACTCAGCAGAAATTCACGGACGTGAACTTCTTCCAGTACTTACCCAGTCTCCATCAACCATTTGTACACACAAGTATGTATACTCTTGGTTCCCGGTTTATGGACTTATACACTAATGTGTGAACACACTATACTTATATCCAAATATGGTTACATGTTTTAAACTCTCATTTCAATCATTGAAACAATCTTAGAGGATGTTATATAGTTGTTATTCACAAACTATTTTTCATTAAAGCGATTTTCAAGATATTGAAATATCAACATGACTTTCGTCATGAGTAAAGATGAACTTGGCTAAAGCGAAAGCGAAAGCTTACCAACACATATTTCGAGAAATAGATAAGAGAGACAAACTCGGCTCGAAATTCCAAATGTGTATAATCGAAGTCTATATAGCAATACGACTTTTGTCTCAAGAGTAGGAGATAGAATATATAGACTTTTGAGTGATAGATAAGTTCAAGTCTCCACATACCTTTTTGTCGATGAAGTTCCACCAGTTCCTTGAGTAGTTCTTCATCTTCTTATGATGAACGACGTGGAGTCTGGAGCTCAACTACACTTTACTATCCTAGTTCGAGACTTAGATATAAGTAGACTAGAAATCAAGACATATAGTTTTGGCAACTAAACTTAACAAACAAGCTTGAGATAGCAACACTTGCGAGTTCGACCAAGCAATGCTCTAACAATCTTCCCCTCTATCAATTTTAGTGACAAAACTTTCAATACATATGGAATAAATAAACTTTGGAGCTTCTCGTCCACATGCTTGATTTCCTTGGTTCTTCAACATTACTCGAAATCTTCATCCCTTTCAAGTACTCCCATAATTCCATAGATGTTCAATTCAGCATCATAGTTGTTGAAGATCCGTAGCCATAGCAATGAGGAAACAAAAGCTCTCGATCATTGTTATACAGTGTCATAGTATTATTACATAGCATCAAAGTCCAATTGTATCACAACTTCGACAACAATACTATGGTGATATGTATCACTCCCCTTTAGTAAATACTTCATCTCACATGAAAATCACTCCCCCTTACATAATGATCCGAAAACCATATGTATTTGTAGTGTGAACTACACATTAATTCTTCCCTTTTTGTCAATAAAATTAGCAAAGGTACGAAAACTAGTGGGTGATGGGTGTCGTAGCCTCAACAAATTATTAATCTTATTTCCACACAATTAACTGGTAATATAATGGAAGTAAGGATCGTTCCCACGAAGAGCAGTGAGTTTTAGTTGTCAAAGTGTCATAAAGGGGGGTTTTTATTTTAGATTGTGAACAAAATAAATAATGAAAGCAAATAAAGTTGTATTGTAATCAATAAAGAGAGGTATGATCGAGGAATACTTCTTCGTTAATAAATCGTCATGATTTAATATAATTATCTATTCGTCATTAGTCATAGATTATCACTAACCGTAGAAAAGCAGCTAGAGCAGTGCTATTCTCTAAAGTCCTTTGGTCACTGGATACCTAAGCGCTCGAATATCAAATTCTATTCGTCCAAACCACAAAGTAGTAGCGCACTCAAGGTGTAGTTTGGTCGAATGCTTTATGTTTTGTGACTTAGGTTAATCCTAGTAGTTAGACTTTTAACGCTAGGTCCACTTTCTAGTGTTGTTTCTACACGTGATTGCTCCACAGAATCCCTCTGCAAGGTCTCACGTTTTCTACTTGTGTAGGGGTTTTCAAAAATTACACGGATATCTTAACCCTTTACTAACTTTAGATTAATCAATAACTGATTTAGTTGGCCACCTAGAACAATCAATCAATCATAATATTTAATCTTAGTAGAAACAAACAATAATCATATGAAGAAATCAAAATAGATTCATATATTAAATCAAATCAACTTTAAAACTTAGAATTCATCCTCAATCAATAGGTTTTTAGCTACTCATGGATGTAGAAACATCCATGATATACATATGAGAAAAGTAAAGAGATAACGTTACGAAAGAAGAATCGCTCCGAAACCCTAGCTTTCGCTCCTTGTGTTGTTTCTTCTCTCCAAACCCAAAAAAATTCGTGACTTGATGATGTTATTTCATTTTACA
>JAJJWW010015659.1:0-20629 GCA_023531295.1 Papaver armeniacum
GTGTGCTTGGTTCAGTTTACATGATCCAGTTGTTGTGAGAGGCCGTTGCTGGCTGCAATCGAACTACAAGAAGGAAGCTTTCATCCATGGACGTCACCCTCTGATTGACAAAATTAGCACTCAAGAGATTAAAGAGTAGTGTTATTGGTGGAAGTTGGGTAGCTCACCATTCTACCCGGAATTAACTTACGGTGACACACTCAAAAGAAAAGCTCTTTAGTAGATGGAAGATTTGCCCGGTGCCTCCTCATGATATGAATACGGGTAGTCTCACTAATGATTGATCAAAGAACCCTAATAACGCACTTCTCCCGCACCAAATTCGCATCACCTGCATGATTAAATCCATTATTTAACACTCTAACAAACAAGAAATCAGAATGTAGTTCTCTAACATTTCAAGTTCAATTATGTCGGTCAAAATCTCTATGTAAACATACCTAGAAATATGCTAGGGACTCTAAAATCTTTAAAAGTTGGAATTTTTAAGTAAAACTTTTTTTTTTTTTTTTCAAAATTTTTAATTTTTTTGTAATTTTGTTTTAAAACATGCTTAACCACTCCCCCACACTTAAACCTTACATTGTCCTCAATGTAATTGAATCCTCTAGTAAAGTCAAGGTGGGAGATTTTAACATGATAAGAAACAAGAAAAAGAAATAACAAAAATAAAAAGGATAAGAAATACAAAACCGATGGGTTGCCTCCCATTAAGCGCTTGTTTTAAAGTCGACGGCCCGACTTAGCTCTTGCAAGATTCATTCCCCATATACTAACAATCGGAAAATTTGAGATCCACCCATAATACCCGTTTTTGTAAACAATAACTCCATACAAATATTAGCACAAGAAAACAATAAAGTGAAATTATCGCTTGATAGAAATTTCCCACACTTATTCTCGTCACACCGGAAGTGTATAAAGAACATAGAATTGGAACTTCCATGTATTCCTCTTGGGCAAACATTGCATAGTGTTAGCATCAAGTGTTTCAATGGTGGATATTTAGAAACAAAATCATCAAAAATACTTTCAAGCACATACATTCAAACCAATAAGAGGTAAAGGAGAAGAATCAATAGGCAAAGGGTTAGACAAACCTTCAAAAAATTCTTGTATTATAGAATCCTCTTCATCCTTAAAATTTCAAGTGAATTACTTACCTCTTGTATATCGTGGTCCTCATTAAACCTTGCAAACCATTCTTCGTTGTTTTCTATCTTAACCAAAGTCTCGGCATCATTAAAATCATTCGCAAGTTCAATTGGGTCTTCCACAAAATCAATGAATGTGGTTTCATCCTCTAATATCATCTCTTCAACATTCTCATCATCGGAATCGGCCATTCCACAAAAATGAATTTCCTATTATAGATTGTAAAAATCTTCTTGTCGGGTGTTACTTGTTTACAACAATAGGTAAGTCACACCCAATCTCCTCCTTTTGAATAGGTGAAGGATCGTTCTTATGATCCGGAGTTGGAATAACTTCCTCATTGCTCGGAACATTCATACACTTCAGGACTCCCATCTTTCCTTAAGAAAGTTTTGCCAAGCAATAAATGCATCTTCCTCAAGCTCTTCCTTTTTGAATAGGTGATTGATCATTATTAAGATCAAGGCTCGAAAGTAAGCTACACTATCGTCATCAAAAGTCTCCAAAGGTTTGTCCTTTCAACACAATCATCTTCATTTTGGACTCACCATAATAAGAATCTTCATCGGTTTCATTCCTTTATCTAGACGTTTTTAAGTTCCATATGAATGGTCCTACTAATTTCTGCGACAAACTCTTCCCGAGTCTCCATAATCTTCAATTTGTATAATTAAACTGCAAGTTTCTGACGTTTACACGCTACCACACGTTGATAGAGTTTCTAGATTATCTCCTCTTTTGGAAAAAGTGAAGGAAAAACACGATGAAGAGGAGTATATTCCAAAATTCTCTCATCACGACATTACTAGAAACAGTTATTAGATGTAACTATCCTTCCATCCATGTGATTGTCCACTTACATACCGTCATAAAGGTTGTTGATATGTATGAGAATATCCATAAGGTTCCAGGAAATTTATCATAGCCAAAATATTGGTTTTGATTGTATCCTAAGGATGGTTGGAAGTTGCCATAATGTTGAGGTTGAAAACCGTATTGATTGTTGTAATATGCTTGCTCTCGTCCACCATACATGGCACCCGGGAAATAAGATTCAAAACTTAAGTTAGATACTGGAATAGAATCCAACAAAGCAAGAATAAAACA
Source organism: Papaver armeniacum (assembly GCA_023531295.1). Classification (NCBI taxonomy): domain Eukaryota; kingdom Viridiplantae; phylum Streptophyta; class Magnoliopsida; order Ranunculales; family Papaveraceae; genus Papaver; species Papaver armeniacum. The sequence continues at coordinate 2,263 of JAJJWW010015659.1, forward strand.
AAAAGAAAAATAAAAACAACTAAAATCATCCGTCATTGCTAATAAAACGGCGCAAAATTTGATGCGTGTCGTAACCACAACAAATTAATATCTTATTTACTACCTAATTAACAAGTAATATAATGGAAGTCAAGTTCGATCCCACGAGGAGCACGAGATTCTAGTTGTAAAGTTGTCATGTGAAAGGGGGGTGTAAAAAAGCAAAATAAAAATAAACAAAACAATTAAAAGGTAAAGTTGAAAGCAATAAGAGACAAGATCAAGGAATCCTTCTTCGTTTTGCAAACAATGATTAAAGTTATGTTCTTTTCTACTTGTTATTAGTCACAAATTATCACCAACCGTAGGATAAATGGTCCGCTTAGCTAGCCCCAAAATCCCTAATTTCTTCGAGTAACAGTCCGCTTAGTTATCAGATTCTATTAAAAAGAACCACCTTGAGGTCCGCTTACAAGATGTAATTCCCGAGAATGCATTAAGATTTATGAATTTAGGTTTAGTACTAGTAGTTAAACTCTGGGTCCGCTTGGTCCACTTTCTAGCGTTGTTTCTACACAACTGCTCCACGGAATCCCTCCGCAAGGTCTCGTGTTTGCTACTTATGTAAAGAGTCAAGAAACGATTACTTATCTCCTAACTTTCACTAGCTTTAGATCAAATTAACAAATCAATTTAGTTGGCCACCTAAACAATCTATCAATCAATCATGAATGTCTTTAAGATCACCTCCTATTAGTAAAAACAAACGATAATCGTGTGAAAACCAAGATAGAATTGAAACAAAACTCAAATCATATGTTTAAAAACTAGAATTCATCCTCGATCAATAAAATTAGCTACTCATGTTAAAAGTTCACACAAAGAATAAGAAAAGAAAAGAATTGTGTGTAGAGAGGTATGTAGAAGTTGTAGAAAACTCTCTATTTATAGGCTTCAATATTCTCCCAATTCTTCCAAGGATTAGAATCCTTTTCCTTTGCAATTCAATTTCCAATTCCAAGCTTTTCTCAACTCTTCCACCTTCTCTTTCCAAATTTGAGTCCACCTCTCCATCCAATTCCTAGCCCAAGTCTTCATACCCATGAGAGAAGTCCATAGAAAGTTCGGAATTTTGCTCACGGGGCTGGGATTGTGGCCTAATTTGGCGAAACGTCGCCGGCCACCGAAAATTTACAGTCAGGAGAATATTCGATGGAATATTCCGTCCGTTTCCGTTAGATCTAACGGTCAAACGGTCAATCATTAAATAATGTAGCTAGTCAACAATACAGGTAGAAGAGAGTCACCCAATGAGTCACCGGGTCCGACTTTGGCCTTAGTCTACCGAGTCACCGAGTCAACTCAGGTCAACCGAGTCGCTGATCCACCACCTGCACAGGTCACTCTGCCGTGCCATACTTGTTGCGCGCCATCCTTGCGCATCATAGTCGCATTGCCACCATCATGGCCTCGGCTACCAAAGTATCACTATTTCAATTCCTCCTCCCTCAACCATAATCGTTTCCCCGTATTGCCTTTTTCCAAGCCATTCAACACTCATTGCCACTACTCATTCATCTCGCTACAAGGTAATACTCACCCGTAACTCCGCCAAAGCCATATTGCAATCTTCACTTCCCCAACAACCGCAACAAAGCCACATTAGGCCCATTATCTCAAAGATTTCCAACTCCACATACATATGCATACTCGCAATCATTACAAGACCACGTGAGCATAGTCCGCCCTCGCTTACATTGCACTCAACCCTAAAAAGCTCACTTGCTCTTCGTAATCAGTAGTTGAACCACCAATAACCTTGCCATGCCATTGGTTTTACCATCAGGCCCCATTGCCACTTTGACTTTTTTCTTCAACATCTTTTCCACACCGCACCGCATTATGGCACCAAGACAAACTCAACTAACTCCATTGCCTTCAAACACCAACATCATACTATTACCCCGAGCTCAATCTAAACAACAACATCGATTTCATCTCCACCTCAAACCTCGGTTCTTGCACATCAGCCCCATTTAGCCATCTCCGCCTTCGGATAACATCCATCTACTTGAGTCACATTACAACTCACAAAGTGAAGAGCACCACAGAGCCCAATCGCCAGTTTCTCGCAAAGAAACTCACCAATTCCTTTCAACACCAACTCCCACCACTCTTCTGGCCTGGCCATTTCCATCTCGGTCCCGCAACCACTACCATGTCACTTTGCTCGACAACTCAATCTGCAGTTCACTTTCCACTGTAACAGCTCACTCATGACTCCACAGACCATGATGCCCAATTCCCTCCACTAATGCTCCCTTTCAGTCAGCTCCAGACTCACCATTTACAAACCACAAGACCCATCTCTTCACCGTCCTTTCTTCATTCCCGATTTGATTCAACAACCACAAATCTTATTCGAATTAGCAACATCATGATTTCTCTCCATCTTCTTCCCCCCGTCACCCATCGATCTCAAACCCGTAGCAAACCAAGGCAAAGAGACGAGCTCTGTTCTTCTCAACCGAAACCCAGACTTCAATCACTATCTCGTCCGTTGTTCAACATCGAGCTCAACAACTACAGCACGAAGCTTCTCGATCTTAAATCCATTACCACCAACACCCGCTCAATCGCTTTCTCAACAGCGTACTCATCTCCCGTTGTGTTCTTGATTCAATTATCTGACCTTTAAACCATCATCTTTCTAACTCAATTTCATCTTCTCTATGAGCTCGTCTTTATTTCATCTCCCATTTATAACACCACTCAAGAACGAGCTCGATTTCCCCTTCAATTCGGGTTCCATGGCTGCTACAACTCTCTGTTCTTGATTTAGACAAAACCCTAACTTTTAATCTCTCATTTTCTAAACAAATTAGCCGCCATGGTCATGTTTACTTCTGACAAGGAAATTTCTTCCCAATTTCGATGTGAAATAATTGATGCCTCTCAATTTAGGGTTGTAAATGATTGAGGTGGATTAAAACGCCCAGGATAAGACCTTTTGATTTGGGTGTTAATAACACATATATTCTGGATAAGGGCTACCAGTGATGACAACCCCTTAACCATAGCCGGGCTCGGCTTTAGTAACTCCTTGAAAGAGAGTTGCCCTTAACCTTGGCTAGACCAGATAACAATCGCCCGTGAAATGACCTTTTGCCCTTTTTGCTCAAATAGAGTAATTTCTTCTTCTTTTCCTCCGTGCGACTCCAAAGTAGCTACAAGACTCAAAACAAGCGTAAAATACATAATTTACAAGAAAAATAGCAAAGAAAGCATAAACTACTAGATAGTAAATTAGGTGTATTCTACACCTATCACGGTGATGCGTTAAGCAAGCGGTGAGTGGTGTGCATGTGCGATGGTGGTGCGATGTGGGCGCGGCGGCGCGGGTGGTGCAGTGGCGGCGGTGCGGTGGCGGCGGTGGTGGCGTGGCGGTGGTGGTGGGGTGCGGCGGTGGTGGTGCAGTGCGGTGGTGGTGGGGTTGATTTTTATTTTTTGTTGGGGTGATTTAAAATTAAAGGTGGGTTGTTTTTATTTTTGTTGGGGTGATTTAAAATTAAAGGTGGGGTTGTTTTTATTTTTGTTGGGGTGATTTAAATTAGAAGGCTAATATAGACAGTTTATGTTAAATGGGGTTTTTGTGAACAATTTGTTTTGTTGGAGTTTTTGTATATGGATAGTGACACCTTTGAGGTTATAATTCGCGGAGTTCCAAAGGATTTGGGTATGTAATCATTATTCTTATGGGTAGAAGGTTGACCACGTTTCTCTCACACTCCAAGTTAGTTTAGAGTGTTATTAAGAGGGAAAGAATGGTAGAGGAGGAAACTAATTAAATTTTTTGAGGAGGAATTGACCTTTAAAAATAATGTAGCACAAACCAGATGAAGGCAATAAGGATATTGCAGAGAAACGAAAAGAGTTGAGAAACGAAAGAAAATTGATAAACTTGAGAAAGAGGTTAAGAACTGAAGCTAAAAGCTTGATAATAATAATCTTTTGATAATAATAATGTGTCTCTCAAAGAACAAACTAACATGTATATAAAGGCGTGAGAAGAATCTAAAAAGAGTAAAACTCTAAAAAGAAGAAGTTAACTAAAAATAGAATTGCTAAGCTAAGTAATTAATGTGTGAATTGTAACAAAACTAGGAAACTAGACAGTCTAGAAGCTTCTAGGCCTAGCTTGAGTTTGATAAAGGGCTGTCCGCATCGGTCCCATTCTGAAAACAACTCGCCTCGAGTTTAGTAAAAGATCATTATCACCATGAAAAGTGAACACTTCCCTAACATTAAAGACATTTGAAATGTTCAGTCAGGAAGATCATGACATAAGCATTGTCACTAATCTTCTTCAATTTTGAAATGGACCATACTTTTTCATCTTAGTCTTGTTATAAGTTCCAACAGAAACTAGATTCCTTACGTAGATGAATCATAACCAAACTTCTTTGAAAGTCTTGAATCTCTTATGCATATCAACAACATTCTTGTACTTAGCATTAAATTCATCTAGCTTAGCCTTGACTTCATGATGTAGGTGAGAAGCTTGTTCTAAGAGATTATCCTTTGACATTTGACGTTTGCAACTTAGGAAGAACAACTAAGTCCAAAACATGATTAGGTACTTTAGAATAAACAATTTGAATGGAGTCTTACTAAAGTAGATCGATTCCTTTGAAGTGTTGAAGGAAAATTCCATATGAGGTAGTAATATATCCCATTGTTTTTATTATCCATGCATTTAGCTCTAATAAGATTACCCAAAGATCCATTCACTCACTTCGGTTTGTCCATTGATCTGGGGGTGAGAAGTCATCTTTGAATTGTAAAGTAGTACCCAAACGTATCCATAATGTCTTCCGAGAAATAGCTCAAAATTTCGTGTCCCTATCGAAGTGATGGACTTAGAACACCATGTAAACGAACTATCTCTTTAAAGAATAAAGATGCAATGTTAGAAGCATGAAGAGACTTTTGCAAGCAATAAAGTGTGCCATTTTGAATATCTGTCTACAACCACCATCACGGGTAATCATTTCCTCTGCATCATTTAGGTAATCCCGAATAAAATCCATGCTCAAATCAACCCATGGGGCATCGGGGAATTGGTAATGGAGTATATAGTCCGATATTTTGTTTATGACTTTAGCTTTGCCGACAAACCATGCATTTCATAACATATCGTTGTACATCTCGTTTTGTAGATGGCCAAATAATAAGCGTTCTTCTACAAGAGCAATAGTCTTGTCTCTTCCAAATGACCACCAAGACCACTCCCATGGTTCACGAATTAAATGTAAACGTAAAGAACCATGAGGAATGCAAATCGATTACCTTTGAATAAAAACCCATCTTGGATAAGAAAATCATCAACTCCATGAGCCGTAATTGCATTGTTCCCGTAATACTTTAAAATATGCATCTTGAGATAGATATCTTTAATGTAATCAAAAGCTAGACTTTCATTCGAATAGTGGCTAGGAGATGACTTTCCGCTCAACGCATCCGCAACTTGATTCATTTTTCCACTCTTGTGCTTAATGGAAAATGTATACTTATTAATTGTAGAAAGCCATCGATCATGCATACGGTTGACTTTGGCTGATGTCCAAGATATTTGAGCATGATTATCGAGTATTGATGACAAACTCAACATGCACCAAATAAGTATGCCATTGTTTGAGTACACGAACAAGAGCAAGTAATTCTAACTCATATGTAGACCACTTTTTTGTGTATTAATTTTTTCACTATGGTAAGCAACTGGATGTCCCTCTTGAGATAAAATGGCTCCAATTCCAATGATACATCACAATCTACTTGAAATGGCTTAGAAAAATCGGGCATAACAAGTATAGGAGCTGTACAAAGTCTTTCCTTGAGAGTATTAAAACTTCTATCAGCCTCTTCACCAAATAAACTTGTCCTTCTTGACGATCGAGTAAGAGGAGCAACAATGGTGCTTGAAATTCTTCACAAATCTCCTATAAAGAAGCTAAACCATGAAAACTTCTTACTTCCTTGATAGAGTAGAGCAGGCCATTCTACAATGGCTTTGACCTTGGAAGGATCCACATGAATACCCTTGTGAGAAATCACATAACCAAGAAATGTAACTTCAGATGACATGAATGTGCACTTCTTTAGGTTCACAAACAAAGAATGATCGAGAGTGCCCAAAAACTTGAGAAAGATGATTGAGATGTACTTTTGCAGATGGACTAAAATTAAGATGTCATCAAAGTAAACAATGACAAACTTACTCAAGAATGGTTGTAGAACTTGATTCATCAACCTCATAAAGGTGCTTGGGGCATTAGATAAACCAAAAGGCATGACAAGCCATTCATAAACCCTCTCTTGTCTTGGCGAGTCTTCCACTCATCTCCAATTCTTATTCTAATCGATGACGACCAGCCCATGAGATCAAGTTTGTAAAAATAATTGATCCAGAGAAAGTAAATCAAATATCTTCAATTCTAGGTATAGGAAACCGATAAGGAATGGTGATGCGATTCAAGGCTCGATGATCTATGCATTCTCCAACCATTATCCTTTTAGGAACTAAAATGCAGGACAAGCACAAGGACTGTTGCTAATTAATCAAACCTTGCTCAATAAATCATTAACTTGTCCCCGTAAAATTTCATTTTCAAAAGAGGACTTAATCGTAATGAGCTTGATTAGGCAGGAAGCTCCTGCATGAAATCTATATAATGTTGTATATCTCTCAAAGGTGGTAGAGTCACAGGCAATTCTTCGAGAAATAATGCGAGAATACTTTGATAATAAAGATTGTACCCGAACCTGCTTGCTATCATTGGTTTCTTGTCTTCATGAGAACTCAAAGTATGAGGTGAATGTAAACGGCGTGATATTGTAGCCACCAATGCGCATTGCCTTATCATCACTATGTTCCTTAAAATGGGAAGAAGACTTGGATGGATGAAGAACTTTCCGTTTACCATTCTTGTAAAACGTATATGTGTTTTCAAAACAATTATACACCGCACGTACATCATATTGCGAGTCGTCCAAGAAGAAGATGTTTGCATTCATGTCTATTACATCACATAAGATCAATCTTCAAAACCCACAAAAGAAAATGTGACCACACATTGATGTGTAATTTGTTAGTAGTAGAACTAGTTACCCATCCCAGAATATGGATGAGGTGTGGAGTAACGGTAATCCCAACTTCTCGACCACCATAGAAGAGATGTAGTTATCAACACTACCACTTGTCAATAATCATATCACAAACTTTCCGCCAATGAAACACTTTGTCTTAAATATGCTATGTCTCCGAATAGCAAAGGTTGATTGCGGTAAGGGACGAATCATACCCACCAAATGATCTCCATAGACTTCATGTAAATGGATAATCTTCATCTTCTTCCTCATCATCTTCTATTTGTTCCCAGTCTTTGTTGTCGAGACGTGTCTCCACATAAAACCATTGAAACGTCGACAATCGCCAGATGAATGACCAGTTTAGTGACACTTATTGCACTTATCACCTCTCGAACTTAGAATATAAGTTTGTTGATTTATTGGGAGGAGGAATTGTCATGGGTTCTGTTCGAGAAACGAATTGCAGTTTTGATTATTGTTGCTGTCTACAACATAATTTTGAGATGGACTTGGTAAAATTGGAGAAGAATTAGCAGGGAAGTGGTGTTTGAGAAAACCGAAATTCTTGGTGGATGAGTAGGACGTTGAGGTGGGGGTGTAAAATCATCGGGATAAGTAGCACTTGGAGGAGAAGAAACATAATTATCTTGATAAGTGTTACACCGCAAACTGTTGTTTGTAGTTGGAAGAGAAACGTGGAGGACGAAATCGAGAACTCTTTGAAGCTTTAAAAAGTCTCTTTTCAATCTTCGTAGCCTGTTGAATAGCTTCAACCATAGTGAAGGCCGATTGAGTCATGCTGTTTTGAATCAATCTATTCAACCTTGATAAAAACGTGCCACCAATTGTTCTTGATTCATTAATTTCATTCCTAGCAAGGAGGTTATAAAACTTCAGCAACATAAACTTCTACAAGACGAGCTCCTTGTTGACAATTTTGTAGTTTAACCTTGATTTGTTGCCTATAATCACTTGGTAAAAATTTAGCACGTATCATCTACGCATTCTTGTCCAATCCCGAATAGGATGCTTATGAGCATTACGTCTATCCTCACAAATCTTTTCCCACTGTGCAAGAGCGGCTCCACCCTTCACTTATAAGCTACAAGCTTAACTTTGGAATCGTCATGAACGTCCATAACTTCAAAGAAAGCTTGATTTCATAAAGCCAATCTAACAGCTCCTCAATGTTGAAACTTCGTTTAAAAGAAGGTATATTCGCTTTTAACTTATATTCAGTAAAGAATTGTATGAAGTCTGTCGAGCGAAGACTTCTTTCTTCAACCCATCTCTTTTGTAACTCCTCCCTCTCGATTATCTTCGCATCACCATCTTCATAAGAAAGACTTTTTGGGTTGCCGGATATAAGCTCGATGTTGTCTTGGTTTCGCACACCATCATCATCTTTATTCTTTGTAGAAGACTCGCCTTCATCTACAAGTTTATATTTTAGAATTTCATAAGATCGGACATCCGAGGTATTTAAATTGTTGATTTTATCATTGAAATCCTTTGTAAAGTTTCAATAGCAAGGAACCTAGTCTCCAAAGCATCGCCATGATAGAAAAATAGGTTGCAAAGATTGAAGTTATGTGTTTTTTTTTTTTTTTGTGTAGCACAAACCAGATGAAGGCAATAAGGATATTGCAGAGAAAACGAAAAGAGTTGAGAAACGAAAGAAAATTGATAAACTTGAGAAAGAGGTTAAGAACTGAAGCTAAAAAGCTTGATAATAATAATCTTTTGATAATAATAATGTGTCTCTCAAAGAACAAACTAAGCTTTGTATATAAAGGCGTGAGAAGAATCTAAAAGAGTAAAACTCTAAAAGAAGAAGTTAACTAAAAATAGAATTGCTAAGCTAAGTAATTAATGTAACCGAATTGTAACAAAACTAGGAAACTAGACAGAGTCTAGAAGCTTCTAGCCTAGCTTGAGTTTGATAAGGCTGTCCTGCATCAAAAAAAGATGAAATGTCTACGATATCCTTGGTGTTACTGGTTAGGTTTACGAGCCAAACAACTAAAAAATACTGACAAATCTGATATTCGCAAAAAAGAAAAGTTATAGGATGCGAGATACTCTTCACCTTCCATTATTTTTGTGGAACACTCAATAAGGGCTTTAGGATAAGTCTCCTTAATTTAGTTATACAACTAAAGCTACTGTAGTATTTAGGTGGAACATGTTCATCGTTCCTGCAAGTTTGAAAAATCTGATATGATTGTTGATGGCATATGGTAGCATGCCTTCTCGTAGTGAGTTGTAAGGTCTAACCATGATTAAAGTCCTAATGTGGACATTATTGGGGGTTTTCTTTTTTGCTGTCAGGTTAGTTTTTTGGGAGGTTCTCCTTCCTCTCTTCTTTCGCTATGCCGAAATTTGAATTGGGAGTCTTATTTGTATGACTTGGGTGTTGTTTTATTACTCCCAGTAAGCCTTTCAATATATTCTTACTTTTACCGAGGAAAAAAAAAAAAAAGGTCTAACCATGATTTGCCGGTGGAGCTCCATTTTCTTAAGATCATACATGTGAGCGCCCCAGTAATAAAACTTGTGCTTGACCATGCATAATTGATGATCGGTAGTTGTATGGGTTTTTAGAGAGGAGGAGGTTAAGATTCATGAAGATGGTGGTGTAACATTTTTCACGTTTGCATCAAGAATATGACCAAAAAAACAAAATTATATAAAGAGTTTTAAAGGCTGACTCTAGAGTGCAGTTTTTGCAGGTTTTACCTAGTATGTTCACTGACTTTTCGTCTCATTGCTTATATCTCTCAATCATTCTAATGACCAGAAATCAAGTTTTCAATTAGAAAGATAAGTGCATCCAAAACTAAGATATGTTTGAGAAGTTGGAGTAAACTAACAAGAAATGATAATTAAAAGGACACTTTCCAAAACTAAGATGTCGTACCTTGTTTTCCAGTTACCAGCACTGAATTCTCGATAGCGTATTTACCTTATGGAATTACTGAAAATTATAAAGGAATAGAAGAAGGCAAGAAGCTGGATGAGTAACCTTTATTTATTTCAAAAATAAAAAATTCCATAGGATTTTGTATGTAATTTTTATTCTTACGGGAAGAAGGTTGACCACTTCTCTCAAACTCCAAGTTAATTTATTTCTATAAGTTATCGATTAAGGCTTAGTTTGGTAATGTTGTGGATTTTGTAAAAGCTTTTTTCTGCTGTGCTGTGTAAAAAAAAATTAGGTGTTAGGTAAACTAGATACTTTAAGTTAAAGCTGATTAAAAAAATGATCAAATTGTGTTTGGTAAAATATAGGTTCACTTATTGTAGTTGTAACAAATGACAAAAACAGTCATAATCTTTTAATATAGTTTTATTCTATTTTATGGGATTTAAACATATTAGATATTTATATATAATTTGAGTAACTATTTTTTATTATTGATATAACTTGGGGTAAAAAAAAAATGCTAAACTTATACTATTTTTTATTTTATAATTATATTGGTTCTTATTTATTTTATTTTTTAATTAAAATGGTATATAACAAAAAAATTGAAAGTGAAAATAATAATCTTTGAAGAATGTGACAGTTTAAAATAACAACCTTTAAAGAATATTATGGAGAATAAGAAATTAATTATCAAGTATTTAAGGGCAATTTAGGTCATTTATATACTATAATAGGGATATAAAAGAATAATCGTGCATTAAAATAAGGTGGGACCAACGCTTATGCTTTTACAGCTTTTATAAGAGCATCTCCAACAGTGGGTGCTAAAATTCCTATGTGGAATTTTTATTTAGATCCTTATTTATTGAAAACTAGTCATATGTATGCCAGAAGCAATGGAAAAAATAATAATGCATGGGTTTTTTGGTTCATGAACCATCTCCAATAAGAAAAATCAATTTTCAACTCTTATTAGCGGGTCTTATTTTTTAAAATCTCAATTGGGTTGTTTTGGATAATGATAAAATTGATTCTCTCTTTCCTATTGGTTCATAACAATTTATTTAAAAATTAAAAAATTAAAAAATAGTTAAAATGATGATGTAATAAGGTCATTATATAAGGTCTAAATAATTTTGTCATTTACCTATATCCCCAAGACCTTCATATTTATTTTAACACCCTTCCTATTTTCTATGACCCAATTGTTGGAGATGAATTTAATGCAAATGAGGGTCTAAAATCCTAAATGTGTCTTTGTGATATTAAAAATAAAACCTCCACCTAGCTTAAATTTGAGATGAAAATAAAAAGCAATATAAATTTCTTTTATTATGGCTCCTCCTCCCGATTTTGGTTTTTACCGCATTAAAACTTTAAAAATTGGGGTATTTTGGAATTGATTTTGATTAAAAGCACTTTGAAAATATTATACCAAACGCTAATATGAAAAATAATTACTATATAGGAGTATATATTTTTTGAAAGTGTTTTTCCAAAAATAAAAGCATTACCAAACTCAGCCTAAATTAACCAGGAAAGAGGGTTAGGTTCTTACCATTCCATAAGAAAGTTTTATTTTCTAATTTTTTTTTTCTCTCTCACTCATTGGATTAATGGAAGGGCGTAATGTTTTGATAACCCATTCATCAGCACTTTTTGTCGTTCTATGGAGATACTTTAATAGTTTAGTCGTATTTGGTAGGTTGTCATTATCTATAGATCACTTAAAGTCACCGATAATCCTAAAATCCCTTTTATGTATCACTCCAATCTAAGTCAAGTGCTGGTTGTAGGTCTAAGATACTCTTAAGACATGTAAGGTGGCCAGGTGGGTTATTCCATTCGAAAACTCTTGGTAGACAACTGAAAAAAAATTCCCTTGAAACTCATAACCCAACCCAAAAAGGACCTTCCTGTTTACATATGAACAATTTTTAGTGAGTTCAAATGGACAGTCTGTCCAGAACGCGAGCAAAACATTTTCCTAGTTAGTGTTGTTAAATTTTAGGGAAACTTGTGGATATCCCCAAAATCGACCGTGATCTTGGGATATGCCCCAGGATTCCGGTTTATGGGAATATGCCCAAGATGCCAGTGGATTTTGGGGCATATCCCAAAATTAATTAGGGGATGGTCTTTGATGTTTCACTTGGTTTTCAAGATTTGGTGGATGTGGATGGTAAAAAAATTTCAATACTTGGGGATACCGTTGTCGTCGGTGACGGTGGAAATTCTCGTGTACTAACCATGGGAAGGAAAACTTTAGAGGATGTGATTCACCCATTTAAGTGGGAGGTTATCGACATAGTTTGTTATTTGTTAGTGTTCTGAATTTCTGTTACATGGATTCAATTCAATCATTTATTAGCTGATGCTAGATTTTCCATCATAGACCACTTGACTAATTCTCAAAACTACCTTCAGGTATTGAATATTAGCTCACAATTTTAGATGACGATGGACCATGCATTTGGCATATCTATAGACACAACTTGTTTGACTTGCCTGCATCTACCAAGAGAACGACCAAATTTTAATCATAATAGAAGTTTTTTTTTTTTTTGATAATGTAATCATAATGGAAGTTAGACTCGGATATATAAGATTTATGTCCATTACCTCTTCAGCTATAAACTGTAATGCTTTTATAATTTTAAGAATAAAAATGGGCGCATTGGTCTAATTGTTGTCGAGTTTGCAGGAATCACAAGGTTGCGAAGATGCATTGCAGCAATGGATCCAGAAGCTTTGAATACAGACTGACTCAAAAGTTGTTGCGGATATTATGAATGGAAATGCTGACAGGGTGGTCTATCAAAGCCAGTGCATTCTTAAAGATGCAGCAACTTTGTTGTCTACTTTATTGTTTTTTAAAAGTACTAACAACCAAAACATGCCATGTATGCTTCTAAAAGGTGCCATTGCGCACTATTGCCAAACATAGTAAAATCTCCCAAATTCTTTTGTCTTAATTAAAATCATATATGAAAATTTATTGGCCAAAACTGACATATATACACATCCACTTTTTACGAGTTCTGTCAGCAACTATGGTGATGATAGTGAAGAGGAAAAGAGAAAAAAGAAAGAAAACCAAGTCAAGGTAGGAAAAAGATCCCAATACAAAAGATCGAAAGCGAATCAAACAGACAAGTCACTTTTTCAAAACGTCGCAATGGTTTATTCAAAAAAGCATGTGAACTATGCGTATTGTGTGGTGCTGAAGTTGCTGTTATTGTTTTCTCTCCGGCCGGAAAAGCATACTCTTTTGGTAACCCACATGCCGATTCCACCATAAGTCGATTCCTAAACTCACAAGGGAACAGTCATGTTAATAATCTCCAACTGGCGGTTCGACCAGCTGATATTCATCGACATGGATTTTCAGCGCATGAGCAACAGCAAGAACAGTATATGAAGGTAGCTCATCACCTAGATGTTGAGAATAAGAGAGGAGCATTGGTAGAGAAATTGAAGAGGCTTAATACTACAACAACTACTACTAATGATAGTAATAAGTTTTGGCGGGAAATATCCATTGATGGGTTGAGTTTGAATGAATTAGAACAAATGAAATCAGCTATGGAAGAACTGAAGAAAAGCGTGGCTGAAAGAATCGAGGAGTTGGTGATAAATGGAGCTGCTTCATCTTCTTCTCAAGCGATGATGCCTACACCGTACTTGAACGTGAAACCAATTGGTGTTATTAATTCGTATGCAGCTGGCGATAATCGCCAAACACCAAAATGGAGCACGGCTACTACTACTACAACTGCTATAGTCCCTTTTGATAAATATAATTAATGTTTTTATAGGTTAATTCTTTCTTTATTTTTATTTAGGTTGATTTGTTTACAAAGTTCTATGCTCTAATAAATTCAAGTTATACATAAATAAATAAATAATTTCTATATTTCATGCACTTTAGTCTTTTTTTCAGTGAGAAACTGGGCAAGAATTGTGATATGCACGTAGAATAGTTTTGGGCTGAAGTAAATTTTTTTCCATGATGGCATTGCTTATGGCATATAGTAGCAAACTGGCAACTGCTAGATTTTACTATTTCTGGCTTTCTGCCTAGAGCCTAGTTCCTTGTAGTGAGTCGTATAGGTCGGTGGAGCTCATCTTTAGATCTTGCATGTGTATACCCGATCAGGTACCATCTTTTAGAATTCGTGAGTGCCCTTGTGATTAAACTTGTGCTTAACCATGCATAATCGGTGATCGGTTGTTGTATAGGTTTTTAGAGGGAGGAGGGTACTGGCTAAGATTCATGAAAATGATGGTGTTCATCATTTTTATATGGCAATGAAAACAAAAATATATAAAGAGTTAGTTTAGAGTGTTATCCCATGTCTAGTGTTTTCATTGGCTTTTAGTCTCGGTGTCTCTCTACTATATCTCTCGGTCTTTCTGATTACCAGAATTCAAGATCTTCATTCTCAACAATAAGTCTTTCTGACAATTATTAGTATATTAATATTCTCGTTAACCAAATGTATATATGAGATGTTGGAGGAAACTAATAGTAAATGAAAATTGGAGGAACATTTTCAAAAACTAAGAAAATATACCTTCATTTTTGGTTGCCAGGATTTAATTCTTGAAATTGCACCTACCTCGTGGAACTACTGAAAATGGAAATGGAAATGGAAAGAAACAGGATCAAAAGTTAGAGAAAACCTGTTTTGCTTGAAAAATAATTAATTCAGTCAAGTAATAACCAAAATCTTGTTCCCTTTTGGAAAAAATTGAAGTTCCACATTCTTTTCAAACTACCAAGTTCTAAAACAATAATGTAAGTGTAACCCATTCGTCATTTTTGTTTTGTAGATATTTTAGGATGTTGTTAATATCAATTTATCACTTAGTAATCGGCAAAAATCCTAAAATCACTTTTATCAATTATTCTAAGTCGATTGGTTGTAATTAGGTCTGTCAATGGGTACCCATTACCCGGAACCGGAACCGGACCCGGTATATTTGGGTCCGGTTCCGGGTCCTAATATTGGACCCATTAACGACTTAGGACCCGACGGGTAATTACCCGATTCGACCCGAATCTTAACGGGTCCAAACAGGGGTAATACCGTCGGGTACCTTGGTTCTCGGGTGCACCGTTAGAATGTATACAACATTTGGAAATAATTATACGTCTCTTAATAATTCCTATATTATCGTGTTTATATGTATGAATCTATGATATTTCTGTGTCTCGGATGCTTATCATTTTCTATCTTGAAGTAAATCCTTTTATGTCCCATAGGAAGTAAATTTATTTCTGTCTTTTAGTACGTAATCAATTCAAGCTCATATCGTAACCAACTCATCTTATTTATATCTAATTAGTGACTTTTGATATATAGGATTTATTTGTGAATCTAAATTATGGAAATTGGTGGCAGTTCATGTGAACCTTAGGTTCTGTCAACTAATTGTTTCACAATTCC
The DNA here is from genome assembly GCA_023531295.1 of Papaver armeniacum. NCBI lineage: Eukaryota > Viridiplantae > Streptophyta > Magnoliopsida > Ranunculales > Papaveraceae > Papaver > Papaver armeniacum. The sequence continues at coordinate 17,773 of JAJJWW010015659.1, forward strand.
ACGTATAAAGTTCAAAATCAAAGATGAAATTTTAGCTTCTGGTTGATGGCAGCAATAGCTATGGGAAACATAAAGATATGATATTTAATTATTGGCAAAGGTTTTGATTGTTTCCGACGTTTTGGAATTGTTTCTTACTTCTTGTTTGATGGGCTTAATTGCCCCACTGAGGCATATCTTTAAGTTTTATTCGAACTTCTTTTTCCATCTTTAATTCACTTAACGATGTGTCCATATACAATTAATTCCCTCCCTTTCATTAAATTCAACCCAGATGTTTGATTTCATAACTTAAGCTCGTGGTTTCAGGAACATTTTGAATTGAACGCGGTATATGATGATACCCGATAACTACCCGGACGGTAATTGCCGCTATTTTATCGGGTCCGGTTCCGGGTCTACACATTGAGAACCGGACCCGGAACCGTTAGGACCCGGAACCGACTAAAATAATAGGGTCCGGTTCCGGGTCCTATAGTACCCGGGAGGACCCGGACCCATTGACAGCCCTAGTTGTAATGCACAAGTCTAGTATCCTTGGGTAGAGATGATCTACACATTGAAAATAAAGTGGATTGTTCCTTTAATTTGACATTCTTACTTGTAAAAAAAAAAAAAAATTGTACATTTTTGAACCTAACTAAAAATTAAGCTCTAAACAGAATGACTTTCTCTATGTGTATCAGCAGATGATAAATGTTGTAGAATACATAATTTTTCGATCACATTGCAAAAATAATAAGAAAAAAGAAAAAGAAAAACAAATGTTTTGATACCTTAAAAATGGTGTAGAAATTGGGGGATATTTTTTGTTGTAGTCGGTGGCGTTGATAACTACACATAGAAATGGAGAAGAAACATCTCCTTTTTATATTCACAGGCCATGCACACACTCAAACACAACGGTACAAGGCAACACTCAGAAAAAATAAATGGTAACATTTAGATTTGGTAATCACATGTCCAAATTAGAACTATAAAATCGGAGAAAAAAGTTCGGAAGTTAATTGGTAGCGCTTCAAAACACGAAGAAGAAAGAGGAAGAAACATATTGTGATGGATTTGGAAATTCCTTTCAAGTTATAAAGCAGAACTAAGACATGAAAATGGGTGGTTGAAGGCTATAATTAAAAGGACCGACGACTACACAGATGTTGGTAACTTTCTTGGTTTCTTCTTAAAACTTACGTCGGTGCAGGTACTATTTCACTTCTATATCACCAACACAATTGTTTGATCTTTATGTATAAACATAAATGACATTTAAAAATTCACATCTGCTGTATATTAAGTAACATATTTGGTCCTTTCCTTGACTTCGGTTTCTTGTTTACTACTGTGGGCTAGGGGTGTACATAATGCCCTAGCCCGTGACCTGTCATGTACCGCCCGAGTCAGAAGGAGCCTATGGGCGCCCGGGCACTGTCATGGGCTAGCTCGGCTCCGCCTGATAATTATAAGTGGGCGGACCCGGGTTTTTGTTCAAATATTGGAGTCCAGCCTGTTAGCCTGCCGGTAGCCTGTTTAGTTACCCGGCCTGCCTGACTGCCAATAGCCTCGAATAAAGTTTTCTACTAGTGTGATGGATTTCTCAAGAACTTAAATTTCATATGTGGACAATTTATTGGGGTTAGAGAAAATTTTGAATTACATTTCACAGTAATGAATGTGAATTGCTTAAACTATCATTTGAACGAGTTATAGATATATCATCATTCATCAAGCCAAAAAAAACAAGCATATATACTTTAAAATTTTGAATTATCTCTTGGGCCCGAGGCCTGCCGGTCCCGACCTGGCCTGCATAGTTTCACGGGTATGGACGGGCCATGGGCATTAACTTTTTGTTATTGCCCGGCCCGGCCTGGCATGTTAAACTTAATGGGTAGTAAGGACTACAAGCCCGTCCGGCCAGGCCTGTGCTATAATCGGGCTTGGGATGGCCTGCCCGGCCCGACGTACACCCCTACTGTGAGCCCACTAAAAAGAATTTCAGGAAGGTTGACATCACCTGTGTAGGGGCCAAATACATGTGGGGATCCAACCATATAAGCCCCTATAAAATCACAACATTTGTTGCAAGTTGCATGCCCGTTAATGAAGCACCCCCAAGACTCAGAGTTTTAGAGATGGCTGTATTAATTACTATGCTGCTAGCCCGGAGAGAAATATGAATGAGGAGATGAAAATTTGTGTGAGAGCGAGCAGATAGCAAGTGGTGCTAGCTTCATTGACCAGATTCTGCGGAGTCGCAAGCATTGGCGCCACCTCGTTAAAGCAATAAAGGTATAATAACAAACAATAATCTTTGTTTGTTCCCTTACTCTGAGTACCTATATCTTCTTTATTGTTTTCTTTTGCTAGATAACGAAAATATTAGATTCTTCGAACAAACAACTTTATCTTCTTTGTTGTTTTCTCCTGTAAGATGTTTAATGAAAAGATTATCACAGATTCTCCGAACAAACAGAACCCGTTAACTGTTTTATCTTGGTTTGTACTTTATACGATCAATGTATGGACACGTTATTACATTGTCCCGGATGGGCCAGGATGAAGGCTCGTGTTGATTTCCTCAAAGAAAGCAAAAAAGAATCCAATAAAATCCTCCGATCTTGAATTATTTTTTGGCCTGGTCAACGCCACAGAGTAAAATCAACCATAGTTCTACATGAACCGCGAAAAAACAAGCTAAAAACTGTATTCTCCCCATAATACACCTAAACCAAGAATGATAAACTCTTTCCGGGAAATGATGGGTCATAGCTAAGTGTCATGAGCCCATCTACTACGTAGAATTCATGTGAGTGGCGGTTTTGATTTTTTTTTTTATTTTTTATCATGGCATGTTAATCTA
>JAJJWW010015660.1:0-30462 GCA_023531295.1 Papaver armeniacum
GTCATCCACTGTGTACTACCCTATATAAAGGGTTGAGTAAGTCTGTTGTAGGAGAGAGTTCTTTTTGAATTGTTAAGCAAGTCATTAGAGTGATTGTAATTCTATAACTCATTTCTATTTCATATTGTAAAGATTCAAGTATTCCATCAATATGAATCATAATCATTCATCCTAAAATGACTTAATTGTGTATATTCTAGTGAGGGGTGTAGTGTAGGATTTCCTGCAACTACATAATTCAGAGGAGCCATTAAAAGAAGAACAGTATCAAAACAAAACAACTTAAATAAGAGAGATCAATCACAAAATGATCAAATTCAGCAAAATTAACAAACCTTGATGCCATAGAAACAATAGCAGAAAAATAGTAGCAGAAAAACGATGAAGAAGATGATGAAGAAAAGCAGCAGAAAATAGTTGCAGACGATGAAGAAGACGAAGTAAAAGAAAAGAAATACTTTCACAAGGAATCCTCCTTTAAATAGACGAGAAAAGAGTAACCGGATAACATTAAATGTACCGGTAAAAAGGAAGTTTTAGATACGTGTAGACAGTCATTCCTAAATTCACGGAATCTTTTCGGCAGAAAATTGATAGAAAATAAACGATTGCGATCACGTCAAAATATTGGTTCTCATGACATTCTCTTCTTCGCAGAGAAGACATGAGAAGAGGCAAGATGTAGGATCAGAATATCGCAACATCAATACTTCGCGAGATCAATAAATAATGACATTGCGAGGGAGTCGCAGAAGAATAATATAAATGACGCAATGAATGACGACAGCCAGAACATGAGAAAGATGTGAAGACTCAGCGAAATTCAGGAGTGTCGCGAGAATTAATACATGTACACTTGCGATAATTCGCAAGTCATTCCCGAAAATAAAGGACAGCTTAGCTGTCATCCACTGTGTACTACCCTATATAAAGGGTTGAGTAAGTCTGTTGTAGGAGAGAGTTCTTTTTGAATTGTTAAGCAAGTCATTAGGAGAGAGAAAGTTTTAGAGTGATTGTAATTCTATAACTCATTTCTATTTCATATTGTAAAGATTCAAGTATTCAATCAATAGGAATCATAATCATTCATCCTAAAATGACTTAATTGTGTATATTCTAGTGAGGGGTGTAGTGTAGGATTTCCTGCAACTACATGTCTTGTATTAAAAATTTGGATGAGTGCTCCCATTTCATGAAATTTTGAAGTCCAATAAATTATATGTGTCCGGGTTTAATAATTTTTCTATGATGCTATAAACTCATGACAGCGAGCCAAATTATATTGATGATCTCGAAATAGTGTTTGCATTATGGATACTCGGCCAATTGTATTTCCCGGTAGTGCCAAAAATTGCTTGGTTCGAAGCGTGGAAAGATTTGGGAAAAGCACAAATTTATGACTGGGGTCTGCACTTTTAGCCAATCTATACACAGCCCCCAATGATTGTGCTATTAACGAAATAAGTTTCAATGTTTTTAGGGTGTCTTGGAGGTAAAAACCACAATCCATTTGCATTATCGATGTTTTTTATTTTAAAAATGGTAATATACTAAAAAAAAAATTTATTACTTTCAGTATTCGTGGTATAGTTACTTCCATTTTTAATAATATCATGTTTCATTTTGAGTTATATGATCAGGGAATATTATTTCACCAATCTTTTCAACAAAGGTTCTGTTTTTCAGGTCATAAAGAAGTCTGAAGCAGAAAATTAACAGTCTGGTTAGGTTTATGATGGTCACAAATCTGCCATGAGTTAGAGAATTCAATAACTTTGTGGAAGTAGTCACAATCTTACAACCATATCATTTAGTGAATTTAGAGAGTTAGGAACTCCTAAAGCCGTGAGGATCTTAGATGATAAGCATGTAAATGCTACATTTTATACCCATGTTTATATTAGTTAGGATACAATATTTTAGTGCTTGTAGAAAGTACAAGTGAATTCCATCATCCAGCGAATAAACAACAAAATGTGAGACTGGTGTTTGCGACGAAAATGGCAAAATGTGGTTGGCCCGGTACTTCCATATATCAGCAACCACAATAATGAAATGTGGTTGGCCTAGTTTTTCCATGTATCATCAACCACAATGATCAAATATGATGGCCTGGTATTTCTATATATCAGCAACACTTATTATGCTGGCCTGGTATTTCTATATATCAGCAGCACTTATTATGCTGGCCTGGTATTTCCATGTATCAGCAGCCGGGTTGGCCTGGTATTTCCATATATCAGCAACCACAATGATGAAATGTGGTTGGCCTGGTATCTCCATGTATCAACAACCACAATGATCAAATACGCTGGCCTGGTATTCCTATATATCAGCAGCATGGAATTCAACTCACGGCAGAAGATGAAATGGCGATTTTCTGTAGTTTCTAAAGAATATAGCCCGGCACCCCTTACTGCCAGAAGTCAACACAAAAAAAAAGAATTATCTTTGTTTAGTCAAGCACCTAAAGAGTTGAGCAAATAATGGACACGTGTTAATATTTTCACCACCACATTTCCAGAGATATGTTGATGACGAACGAAGATGAAGAGAAGAAGTTGATGCAGTGGACGTGGATACTCTCCGACTACACAGTGGTGGTGTGGATGACATCTTTCGCTCTTTGTCGCCACAAATATTTAAGTTGCTGCGTCATGTTTGTTTACCCTTCTTCGTAGTCCTGGTGAGATTGGAAATTGTGTTGGCTAATGATGACTACATCAATGCATTAGTGGCATCAGTTCTTGGTATCCCGATTGGCAGAAACAACAAAATTCGAGGGTTGCAGTGGCTGTATAGACGCAGTGAAGATGGAGTTCAGTTCACCGGACTGTACTCGAGTGAGATGGATCAATGGAGTGAAAGGGTACCTTGATATGGAGTTGGTGATGCAAGTTGAATCGATACAGTGGCCTGAGCTTGAGAACAATAGAAGAGAGTTGGTTTTTCCGGGCGAATGGAAAATATTTCAGATGGAGTTCAAATTATGTGCATGGGTCAGACGAACACAGCAAACTCACCTGCACCTACACAATAGTTGTTTGAAGAAAATGCAGTCACGAATGAGTGTTTGCTGGATAGTTAGGTGCTCGAATGGAATTTATATTCGGCGAAGAAGTTGGAGCTGTAGACTGACTGAATTTGGTGGCTGCATGGGAAGTGATGATGATGTGCTCGAGTTAGAGAAATCAAAATGAAGTGTTCATGGCTGCATGCAAGAAGCAATCACAGCAGCAATAAGACCAAGAATAAATGAGTCTGAGATGGTCGAGGTTTGTATGAATTGGTGGCAGTGGTGCTTACGGAAACATATTTAGGGGTTTGTCATGTTGTTCATGGGAGAAAACGGATATTGATGCAGTTGGTCTGTAGGTTCTATACTACATGTAATCGAAGTATAATGGAGCTGAAACCCATTTGAGGTCGGACAAGAATGGAGGAATTAGACGACTGGAGGGGCCCCTGAATGGTCAGCAAGGACTGTTGTTGCTGTGATCGGTGAACGAAGGAGAACGGTGTTGGCTGTGCTAGGTTGTTGCGGTCGAATGGGTGAAATTCAACAGAAGTTCTCGAGAAGTTTTAAAAGGCAGTTAGCGGTTTCTAGTAGTCAGTTGTGGAAGATTGAGAAGCAACAACGATGGTGAAACGTGGGTCTGATTTGAAGTCTGAAGAGGGTGAATGGAGACGAGTTTGAGCGTTGAAGCTGGTTCTTTATGCTACGACTGGAAAGGGTTCGATATTGTGGCTGGATTGGATTTGGACTGGAGCTAGTAATGGCCGGAATGGACTGGGCCTTGGCTATTGGCTAGGTCTGATCTTTAGACTTGTCGCAAACACCAGTATTTAAATTGGAAGAGAGAGAGGTCGAGGGGAGGCCGACTGGGGTGACAGTTTTGGGGGAGGCGGCTGCAGAGTTGAGAAGAGGAGAAAACAAGGGTTTGCGGTTTTGATTTTATTTTCTCCATGGTTGGCTAAATTGTTTGTTAGGGTTTAGATTGAAACCAATTTATTTATATAGACTCTACGATGATATTTCTAATAATGATTCATTGATTAGTGATTTCTCTTCATATAGCTTGGTGTTTTATCGTTCATGTGATTTTCTTGATTATTTATGCTTTTGAATTGATATTTCGTGCTTTGGTTAAATCCCTAGACGTGGTATGCAAGGATAGATAGGTAATGCTTTAGGATCGCTACATACGAAGCGAAGGAAGTTATAGCGGACAAACTATATTTTAGAATTTAATATAACATCTTCCGGGACATGAGATTGATTTCGAAATTTGTCTTGAGTAATAAATAGAGATTAGTAGAGTTTTATATGATGGAATCGGTGGAAATCGAAAACCCTAACAACCCTTCTCATTTTGGTTACGTCTTTGTTATTTATTATTTCATTTTGTCCGAATTTCTGAAAACTCTCAAAAAAACATCATATTGCGATTACTTAGTTTTTGGTATTAGTTGGTAGAGTATTTCACACTCCCTGTGGGAACGACCTGTACTTGCCATTGTCTACTAGTTAGACGCTGTGCACTTGGAAGTACCAGGCCAACCACATTTTGCTGTTTATTCGCTGGATGATCGAATTCACTTGTACTTTCTACAAAAGCACTAAAATAATATTAGTAACTAAAATATTGTATCCTAACTAATATAAATATGGGTATAAAATGTAGCATTTACATGCTTATCAACACCCCCACACTTATATTTTGCTAGTCCTCGAGCAAAACAGAGATATTATGCAATTGATTTTATTTTTTATTATTATTCCTAAGAAAAGTGAAAATTTGCAAAAATATGGATAATTACCCATTAGACAAAAGCTTGACCCGACATGTGTTATCCAATCTTGTGGCACCAAAAAGGGGTTAGTAAAATCGCTCTCCAAGGCCGACTACTCATCGAGTAATCACTACAAGTTATATAACCGAGGCGATTCCTGATTCCAAGCCATTTCCGATTTTTAACGATTAGGGCGGACGATTTTGCCAAGTTGGCCTTGCATGCACCAAAATCAGAAAATAAAAAATATTCGTAACCCCTCAGATGGGAGTTATCAAATTGAAAAACCTCCAAAAGCATGATAAATAGGTTCAATATAACAATATTATACACTTAATTAGGTGATAGTGTTAAAATCTTAATTTTCATTAGGTACAAATCATGACTTATGTGCAACAATATATAAGTCTCTAATAAATAGGTTCGAGTTTTAGGTCGAGTTTTGGCGATTTCCAAGTCTGAACTTATTGATCCTCGCTCCAAGTTCCCCAACCGAGTAGGACCGAGGATGATTTCGAATACTTTGGTTGGTACATTGGGATACTTATGCTACATCTATAAAACAAAAGAGTGAAAGACATCAACCTACTTCCACAAGGTCAGGTTTTTTATGCCAATTACTTAAAGTTGTTACAAAATGGTCAACCTTGGTAAGACGATGAAAAATTAGTCCAAAACATTAATCAAAAAAGTGAATATTTTGTTTGGTTCCATACAATTGTGAGGCACACCATAGATATGGACTCCAAACACTACTTTGGGATGGATCAACCAGCATCAGCATCAGGTAGGATGCCACTTAATCCCGATTTTTTTCCTTCCCAACCTATTTCAGAAACCCTTAGCTTATACATGCATGCATGCCAGTCAAAGAGCTTCATCATCGTCATCTATGCCACCATTTTATTGGAAGATGCACAATATACCTTCATAAAGGGAGCCTACTACAATTCCATTATCTTTTGACAGTTTCTATTGGACTAGGGGGTACAAGGTACTGATATGAAATGAAGGCTATGTGTGACATTATAACCATAAATGTAGCAATTTCAGTCATTCCACGTAGAAGGGATGAACAAATTAATCGAGGATTGATATTATGTTATTTGACATGACTCCCTAATTTGTCAACTTCTGATACCAGAAGTCAAATAAGTCATATTGTCCATAATATAACGCGAGATAGTCAAGCAGTACAAGACCAAGAATTTAACAACAACTTGACATCAAACTATATTTACCACACAACCCACAATCATAAAATATATGGAGATGAAGTTGGTATTTCCATGCAACCTGGTAATCATCATACTCAACAAGTTGGTATCTCTCATTTATTAAATAACAATTATGCAGACATCCTAGGACGAAACTCTGCTTATCAACAACAATATATTATAGAGTATGTTTTTGTTGTCTGAGTTTATATTTCCTTTTATGTAATTTATTTTAAAATTATATATCAAATCCAAATCAATTTAGAATTAAAAGAAACCACGATCATATTAAATTAATAATAAACTATCATTTAACTGGAAGCATGCAATTTACATCAAAGATAAGAAAGTTTGGACGGGTATGTTTCCAGGGGCTATAAAATATCCGTTGGCGAGGAATCCATGGTCGAGAGGTCAAACCTTAGTTACCAACGACTACTTCTATCGTCCATAAATACCATCCATCCCCATTCCAAAATCACACCTTTTACACCAATAATTTCCAACAAACCCTTTTAGTCTCATCCCAATCTCTGACTAATGGTTCAACCGAGAGTTAAGTTTATTCTTGATGAAGATTTATCTCTTTGCAGAAATTTTTTTAGTGTGTTATCCATCAAGGGGTAAGTAACGGTGTCCCAATATGAATTATTGGAAGAGCGTTCATGAAAAACTTCTCTGCTGACACCGATAACCCGAATAACCACGATGTAGGTGGGTTAATCTGTTGATATGTAGCAATGATCAAATAAGTTAACCAATTTGTAGTTTTAACCTTTAATGTTAATTCAGGTCCAAGAACATAGCTCGGTGGTATCCCATCAACTCCAGTAAGGAAGAAGTCAGGGTTCAATCTCCGCCGCCTTAAAGGTTTATAATAGATTAATTAGTAATTAGTTGTATAGTGGGTTTAGCGGTGTTGGGTCTGGCAGTGGGGCCAGTCCAACTGGCTGGGTTTGGGTAGGGACCTGGGTCTGGCTTTCGCGTATCAAAAAAAAAAAAAAAACTTTAATGTTAATCAACTAGGGGTTAAACTGATCCTGAAGTTGTAGCCAGATCTCGAGAGGAATGAGAGAATTTTTTAAGGATCAAATATCTGTTGTGGAACTCATTTAGACGTCCTTAAGGAATTGAGAAAATTCAACCCTTTTCCAATTACAAGTTTCTCCACTAAATATATTTCACTGAACACGTTGATCGAGTTTTTATAATTAATCTTAATTTGGTTTAAGTTTTTTAGTTTTTATAATGAGTAGGAGAGTATGGGGATTCTTCCATGTTCCTTGGCTTCTAATTAATAAAAATTATTTTTATAATTAAAGTTCGAATACAAATGAGTTTTACAATTAATTAAATTTTGATTTTAATTAAAAGAAAAATGGTTAATTCTCTCCCGGATTCACTTGGTTGGGAAGCGAGGAGCCGTGAGTTCAAAGTTGGAATTTGCCGATATTCGGATATACTTATTGAGACTTAGAGTCTCGCTATGTATATATACACTAACATTTAAACTAGGGAAAATCAGCCGTGTTAATCAAAACTCGAAAAAATCTTAATTGAAACTCTCTAAAACTCGAAAAATAAGACTTGGAACTCGCCAAAACTCGAAATTGGTAAGGAATTGAGTATTAACTCGGCAACCTAGTGATTAGAGATTACCTGCTTGGATAAAATAGTATAAAGTAGTGTAACTTGTAACTCGTGTTAAAAGAAATCACATAGAAGAACATTCAATTAAATCGGCCGCAAATAACGATTTTAACCACATAAACTAACACTTAATTAAAAGAAACCACAATCGCATAACACAACATAATCTAGTCCGTAACATTCATCATGACTAAATTATTTGTCCTTGACCGCAAAACATTGGGTATGGGCCATAGTTTTATGAGAATATAATCAAATAATAAATTAGTATATGATTAGTTAAATCTGAGTCGTCTAAAATGATTTAAACGTTAATAAAATGCTCACTCGTTTTCAATGGTGAATCCATGGCGATCTTGGTTAACCTTGGACAACATGGCGATATAAGTTCTCACATCTCTCATGAGGTGACAAAATCTAACTTAAGATGCTACTTGTTCTTGCATTTTAATTGTTACCACTAACAACACAAAGCTTAAAAACACCATGTCCCAGTAATTGCGATTGATTTCATTGCTATCAACATCAATTGCTAATGATATATAAGCACGAACAAGACCAAAATTTTCTTCTCAAGTGAAGTGAGCCACCATTTTGTTAGTGATGATAAAGTACAATGTTTCAAAATGAAATTATGAGAAGTGGAAAGCCATAGGGCGGTTTAGGTAAGATCGAGCGGCACAATCTATGGCGATAGAAACCTGACCAAGCGGTTGAGTCTCTAGCGTCAGGTTGAACATGACCTCGATGATTGAACTTGCAATTTGCATGTTTGCTCGTCGAATTTATCACTTTTCCCACTCCATAATTAGTAAAAATTGGTAGAATGATGACTTCGTCGACTTCATAATAATTGTCCTAACACTCTGTTCATTAAGGAAACAAATAGTACAAAAAAAAAAAAAAAACAGTTAACATGTGACTCCTGTTTAATTTATGTGTAAAACAATTCTACAAGGTAAATAAAATAGTGTACCCCATTGGCCTCTATGCAATTGATACATGGTTGTGTAAAGAGATTTACCAATGCTACAACAACATAATCATCTTCGACGAAAACAAATACAACTACCACAATAGCAAGATGAAGATCACTAGCAACAATATCATCCAATCCAACAACACATGTTTTCAAGACTCCGCTAACTATTCCGACCGATTTTGACAAACCTTTGTTACTTTTATAACTTTTATCTCCAAACGACTAAAAACCTTTGTTACTGATATTGTTACCTCTGTAACCAAGTGACTAAAAATCTTGGTGGATTCAAAACCTTCATTACCAAGTGATTAAAAATCATTCGTTAATTGAAAAACTCTTGTTGGATTTTTGAAAATCCCGCCGTTGCGGTTTGTGCAAATTTGTATCCAACAAAACAAATATATCCTTTTAGTCCCGATACATTATTGGCATTTTTTTTTGGGATAGTTAGAACGGCTGTAATGGTGAATTAGGGAATTTTTTGTCATGATTTTGAGCTACCCTAGATATGGTGTCTGTAATTTGTTTTGTGATCAAACTTGTATTATTCTCTATCTTAAATGGACTTTACCAGGTTTTCTTTTAGGCCTATTCCTATGCACATGCCAAAAAAAAACATGTTTGGCATACCAGGTGGCATGACAAACCAATTGCGCCGCTATGGGAAAACCACTAAGCGATATACTTTCTAGCAAGCGATATTATGAATAACGCCAGCGATAATCACTCTATCGCCGGCGACAATCACTTTAGCGCCAACGTTATTGACTCTAGCGACAACGGCTAGTTCTTTATCGCTATAAATATGTAACTTTCAAACTCAAAACTTACCCCAAATTATTTACACAAAAAATTTATCTTTTTCTCAATCTATTATCTATTTCTCAATCTAATTTAGTTGTTCTATTTTCTCCAAATGGCACAATTAACCCAACTTGATTCGGCAACGCAACTTGATTTCTCTGGAGTAGTACTTGAAGGTGCCGTTAAGAAGATATGTGATAATTATAAAGAAATAGGTAAGAAGCAAAGAAGTCTTCAAGTTTTGGATATTAACCAAGTCAAAACCACAACTAAGAAAAGGCAAAGAAAAGTACAAGGCAAGGAAAAACAAGGCAAAACAAATTTGAAGCCAAAGAATAAGATAAACAAAGGAGACTCCGTTCATGAGCGCATTGATTGGAAGTTTTGTGAAACGAAGAAGATAAACAAGATGAAGAACATTGTCCCAAATTTTTATTTTTTAAGTCTTTCCAATTATTGTCTAGTTTTATGTCTTGTAAAATGACTATTAATATTATATGGAAGTTTAATGAATTTAAAATTTTGACGAATATTGTTGAAAATTAATATTAACTCTATTCTTAATCCAATGTTGTTGAATATTGTTGAAACTTACAATTAATAATTTAAACAAATATTAAACTTAACACATAAGAACTTAGAAAATTAAGAAATTAAAACATAAGAACTTAAAACATAAACTTAGACAATTGAGAAATTACAACATAAATGTTGGACAATATTTGGGAAAACATCTTAAAATATCGAAACAACTTTCAAAACGGAATTTTTTTCCGTAGATGCGACGATATTCCTTACGACACCTTTGTCGAAGTGCAATCATGGTTTCACCATCCGCACGAAACCTTTGTTGAAATTCCATCCTGCTTTCACCATCCCTCAAATTTGGACCTTGTTGATGAAGTAAAGCAACATACCAAGTAACTCCTTGATTGATTGTAGTGAAGCGCTAATTCAACTCTGACATATCACGATTGTTGAGGTTCATTGGTTGTTCTTGAAATTTCTCAAAAATCCTTTGCCACAATAATTGGGGATGAAATTCATCATGAGTAAAATAAATATAATTCCTGCAAATACATTCATCTTCCGCAGTAGTAAATTTTGGTTTTCGCCTCATAAATTGACGTCTCCTAATTTCACTTTCCATATTGGCACGTTCAACAGCTCTTCGATTTGCGGCAGCACGTTGGTTTGCTACGAACTCAACAATGTTCATATTATCAGCTATGCTCTCTGAGGAATTGGAAGAGTGATGAAAAGAATTAGAGATTGAGAAATTCTAGAGAGGTTTAGAAATTCTGGTGTGAGTTGAAATGAGATTGAAATTAGGAATTTGTAGATGGGGAAAATAGTAACCGTTGGATGAAGATCTGATAAGCGATGATCAGAGAGTCGAGCGATAGCTTGACTAGCGATGGCGCTTTAAAGACCAGCGAGCGCTGGCTTGACCGTCGAGCAATGGACACTCTATTGCTCGTTGGAAACTTTGTAGTGTATGCCTATATGTTATTCCTGGCATATCGACATATGAGTTTGGCAGTTTGGCATACCCATAGTGGGTGCATATATGCCAAATATCAGTGTTTGGCATGTACATAGGAATAGGCATTAGACTTAGTCTTATGGGCTAGATTGGAGGTGCTGGATTAGCACTTAAGTGTTGCAATTCAAAAAAAAGTGTGGCAAAAAAGTTAACGCTAGTTCTCTCTCCTACAAGTTGCTAGCATGTGAACTAGCATGCTAGATAGTTACGATGAATGATTCAGCGCTTGAAAAACTACCTTTTCGCGGAATGGTTCAGCGATGAGAGATTTATTTTTGATCTGACGGCTAAGATTTAAAGCGTTAAATGGTTCAGCGCTGGGCTGACGTGGACTGCTAGATTAGCACTCCCATAAGACTTAGGAGGTAGTCCTGACTGCTAATCTAGGTGCTAGACTAGCACCCCATAAGACTTAGTCTTAAGGGAGAAAAAGAAAGATGGGCAAACTTGTAAATTTATATATTTACCCATCAAGTTTACCACTTTACCCATTCCATAATGTGTAAAGATTGGCAGAACGAGGAGTTTGCGAACTCCGTAAGAATTGACATAAGCCTTTGTTCATGTAAAAAACAGATCGTACAACCTAACCAGTTAAACAGTAACTTGCGGTAAATTTAGGTGTAAAACAATGGGTAAATTTATTAAATACCCTTAGTTTTGCCACCCAATAAATATACCCTTATACAACAATATAAATACCCCTATCATTTAAATACCTTATCCATTAAAAATAAATTACCTTAATACCCTCACTTACAATATTATTTTCCATTTAAAAATTTATCCATTAAAAAATATATTTTTCTATTATTTCATTTCACCACCACCAACAACACCGCCGCCACCAATCCGCCACCACCACCACTCCACCACCACCACCACCACCAACACTTATTAAATACAACCACCAATAACATTCCACCACCGCCACCACCACTCCACCACCACCACCACTTACTAAATACAACCACCGCCGCCACCGCCGCCGTCAATATTAGGTGTCAACAACTGAAGTTGATCCAAAAAATCAAAAGTTCAAAAATATTTGTCAAATTTGGTTGTTGATTCCATTTTTCTATTGTTGATACACAAACATTGGTTGTTGACTTCCTAAACTAAGGTCAATTTCTATTGTTGATACACAAATATTGGTTGTTGATTCCATTTTTCCATTGTTGATACACAAACATTGGTTGTTGACTTCCTAAACTAAGATCAATTTCTATTGTTGATACACAAATATTTGTTGTTGACTCCTTACATTAAGATCAATTTCTATTGTTGATACACAAATTTGGTTGTTGATTCCATTTTTCCATTGTTGATACACAAACATTGGTTGTTGACTCCCTAAACTAAGGTCAATTTCTATTGTTGATACACAAATATTTGTTGTTGACTCCTTACACTAAGATCAATTTCTATTGTTGATACAAAAATATTGGTTGTTGATTCCATTTTTCCATTGTTGATACAAAAACATTGGTTGTTGACTTCCTAAACTAAGGTCAATTTCTATTGTTGATACACAAATATTTGTTGTTGACCTAGAACAGAGAGTAAATCCAACGCAAAGTAAATTAATAAGAGCCAAAGCCTCCTTTGCACCCTGAACTTAAGAAGTAGAACCATAAATTGCAACTGCAATCTCATTGCTTCAGTGCTTTAACCACTACACATCAAGTTACAATTGGGCTTCAAAAGCATCAGGAGCTCTTTATGCATACACCAACTTTCCTTACTTTACACATAATCAACAGTACAATCGAATCTCAGCGAAATCAATGAATTAGGCTTAGGCATATGCAAACAAAAGGAGCATCACCGACACAAACAAAAAGTAAGAAAATAATACGCTAACAATATTTTACATACCTGCACCACGAGTGTCTCCGCCATCGACAACTTTCTACACCAGAATTAATTATCTTCCTCTGTCGTTGAAGATAACACTTGAAAGGTTTATAATCAGCCTGAACTTCCCTGCATGCTACCATGAAGATAATACTGGCGCCAAGTTTCGTGTGTGACCAATATATAACTTCCGACGAAGAGCAACCATCTCATCCAGCCTAAAATAAAAATATTCCTAACCTATCAAATTATGATTTCTCAAAAAGAATAATAAGCAGAAAAAAAACTCGTTCAAATCATCTCTAACATTTCAAGATAGTAGCTGCACTGCCTTGGCAGCTTTCAAAGTATGTGCCATTAGACATAGTAACGATCGTCATACCACAAAAACAAATCAACGGTATTAATTCTAGACTTACAACATGATGAAGTCTAATTACTAGTGAACTCACTAAGGTTACCAAAATTCACATTTCAAAGACTAAGCTTAATTCTCTCAAAGAACATAGCACTAGAACGCTTGTCCAGATTGACAAATGATGCTAGGTTTATGAACAACATAGGCGACCAAACTTAACAATATTCATTTAAGAGACTCTCACTAATCAACATACAAAGTCAAGTTAATCCATATCATCATAATTTATCAGGAACAATGATAGTAAATATAAAAATATACTTACCAAGATGGTATCAGATTAGCAACCACGTATAAAGCGATTATCGACTACCCGGAATCAAAGCATTCTTTGACCCCAACAGCTTAACTGTTGTTGACGCAAATACGAGAAATGTTGTAGTCCCAAAATCTGCTCCTGAAACTAAAATAGTTGCAAATTAAGCCAATCCCCAAAATCTAAACTCATGATACCCATCAAAACTTCAAATCTTATATCCAAATTACAAAAAAGAAAAAAAAAAACTCGAAATTTCCAAATCCCTACCGTATTAATAGTACTCTGAAAATTGAAAAAAGAAATCAATCAAAAGAAGAGAACGACAACCATGAACATCATCTCCGCTTGCATCAACCTCATTGATATGTTGTATTGCTATATATCTTCACTATTTTTTTCCTCCTCCACCACCACCATCATCAACTTATGAAACAAAGATTAAACTTCCTCCACCGCCACCACTACTATCACTTATCAACTAAATATTGCCTTATTTAGATCTGAAACGATTATATCTCTATTCGTTACAATGGAGAAATGGTGGAGATAATTGTGGCAGTGGCGATGGAGGTTGGTGTTGGTTGTTGTTGTTGGCGATAGAAATGGTTGTGGTACCAGTAGCAGCTATGGAGGTAGCGGCGTCGGGTTCGATTGAGTTTTTTTCCTGAGTTTTGGAGGCAGTGTTGGTGGTGATGGATGAATGAGGTGGAGAAAGTAGAAACAGTGGTGGTGGTGGTGATAGTTGTTACTAGAATAGGAGGAGGAGAGAAAGAGAATTTAGATTTAGATCTGATTCTTAAATTTTGGTTTTCATTCGGTGAGACCAATGAAAGGGTAAACTTGGTATTGGTTATTAAATATGTTTCCTTTTAAATAAGTAAGGGTATAATTATAGTGGGTAAAGGGTATTTATGAAAACCCATGGATGGTGGGGGTATTTATTTAATTTCCACTAAAACAATTCTAAAAAGTGGATAAAACAGTGTACACCATTGGTACATGGTCCTATACAGAGCTCTATTGGCTATCTGGCTTCAATTTTATTGGGTTTGAGAAAAAAGAATCGAAACTAGTCATTTCATAGATTTGTTGGTTTAATGCTTGGTCCAGGCACTCTGAGCCCCTATTTATTTGGTAGACAGTTTTTAATCTTTGGCTTCAATTATCCACCTGCAAGACATCTACCTCACCCGTACAAGATTTTCGTATTTCACAATAACTGTTAGAGTTACCTTCCATGTTAATTTGGTTTACTTAAAGCCCCAACCCTATTATTGGGGCTTAAAAAGGCTTGGGTTTTTGGGGGCTATTTGGGGTCATGAAATAGTGATAGTGAATACCCCCTATCCAAATATTTACATAATGACTAATATGACCCCATATGATTTTAGATAATAAATTTGATTAATATCACTAATGATGATTAGCTAATTAATCAACACTAATTCATTTATTTAAGTTAAGTGTTGAAGATGAAAATCAAAACAAAAAAAATCTGAGGGAAGAGAAGAAGAAGAAGAAGAAAAAAAAAAATTGGAGAAAAAAATGAAAATCAGTGAATCAAGCAAAACTTTTGATGTAAGTGAACCCTCATCTTCAAAATACGATAACATATTAATACCCATCAACAACGATCAGTTCTTTGCTGATTTTTCAGAAAATCATGAATTTTTTTCTCAAACTCAAAATAACCCTTTGTTTGTAGGTGAAAATGGTTTCTGCTGATTTCGGTAATTGCGGGTGTGCAGGTGAGAAACAATTTAAACCCTAAACAATGTACTGCAAGGGAGTACTTTAGATTCGAGAGATCAATCTGTACAAGTTCGGCTTAAACCAAGAAATGGCCGTTCCAGACTTGCCTCGGTCACAAAGTGGAGGAGAATGGGTTGGTTTTGGGGAGGGAAGCAAGGAAAGTGGTGAGACCAGAATAGTTGATTCTGGAAGAGTAGTTGGGTTACTACGACTTGTTATCAGAAAAGTGAGAGAGCTCCTACGGTGAGCTAACAAGTCAGTATTTCTGAGTGTTGTATCTCCCGTGTGAACTTGTTGTTCAATGGAAATAGGTAATACCTATTTATACAAGTCGGAGTAAAAACGTACCCTGGTCTCATTAAGGAGTGGGGAAGTAAATGGGAGGAGGTGATAACCGTATGCATGGAATTGATGTTTCCATAAAGTGGTTAACGCATGAAACTGCTAACGTTATGGAATTGATGTCCCATAAAGTTGTTAACGCATGTTTTTTATGTCCCATGAACGTTTCACACATAACTTCCCGTATTTACTAACCGCCTCACCCTTATGACACTTCCTTATGACGGGCGTAGTGTACGCCGCACGCTGTAAACTACCAAACCAATACCCAAAGAGGATCCCCCAGTTTGTGTTGATGTCTCAAATGTAAATGGGTTGCTACTTGTTGAGTTGCAACTGATGCGCGGGCGGGCTTTGGCTTTCTGCTCCATAGACGCTCGTCTCCAATTCTTTGCTCTTTTGGCTCATTAATTTCTCCGAGCTTTATTTACTACCTAAAAACACAAAATTAATTAGTACAAGTATTTATTCTTGAAAACAGAGAAAATACAGAATTTGGGATAATATTTGATTTCTAAGTACAAAAGATGAGTTAAATGCCAATAAAAAGGTGTAGAAATATGCAATATTTGGCACTCATCAATAGGCGCATGGCGTGACTAGCTTGGGCTAGGTGCGGTTTTGGATTGGCATGTGGGGCCAAGGGTTTTCCATAGGCGCATGGCGTGGCTAGCTTGGGCTAGGTGCGTGACCAAGCTAGGGTTTTGGGGCAAAGGTCGTTTGGTAACCTTAGACGGTCAGGATTTGCTCCTGGGATTGAAGGGCAACCGTTGATTGTTGCACGCCTTCGTTTGATAGCCGCGTAGTGAAGGCCAGTATGGTGGCGCGGCATGGGGCCATGGCGAGGTGCGTTTGGCATGGCGCAGTAGGTGTGGCTGGCATGATTTGCCATTGGCACGGAGGTGCGGCTAGCATGGCTGGTATGCTTTGGCGCGGTCGGTGTGGCTGGCATGTTTTGCCATTGGCACAGAGGTGCAGCTAGCATGGTTGGCATGCTTTGGCACGGTCGGTGTGGCTGGCATGATTTGCCATTGGCACAGAGGTGCGGCTAGCATGGTTGGCATGCTTTGGCGCGGTCGGTGTGGCTGGCATGATTTGCCATTGGCACAGAGGTGCGGCTAGCATGGTTGGCATGCTTTGGCGCGGTCGGTGTGCCGGCATGATTTGCCATTGGCACACGTGGGAATTAGGGTTTGGCTTGTCGTAACCCTAATTTGAAAAAGATACCCGGTAATTATTTAGGAACACATTAAAGGTTTGATAAATGTGCCTAGTAAATGCTTGTTACTTTAAATGTTGTGACATCAACATCGCTAGGGTTTAGTGTTTTACGATTTTAACCCTAAGCTAAAAACCACCATCAACATTAAGTCCTCTGCTTAGCTCGGAACAGGTGCCTTGTTGCGAGGTAAGCATATGATGGGGACAGACAAGGACGGAATCGAGGTGTAAATCATTGCAGAGATGGTCAGGAGAATCCGACTAACCTTTTTGAGTGGTAAAGAGAGTTTTTGGCTTCCCGTTTTGGCGGCCCTGCGTGAGTTGTACTGGGAATGCAGACCGTGGAGTGGTGAGATGAAAGTTACCGGCTTGGTATGGTCATACATCTCCAAGGCAAAGGGGGCGCGGTCTTGGAAGGCGATGCAAGTGGACGGCTTGGCTCGAGGGGCCAAGAGGTGGCGTGGTCTTGGTAGGGTAAACGCGCGTGGGTGATAAGGTCGCGACAGTGGAGCAGACGGCTTGGCATAGTGTGGCCTTGGCAAGACGAGACGTACACGTACGGCTAGGCGTGGTGGGGCCGCGGAAATGTAGCGAATGGCTTGGCAGGGGGGGCCGCGGCAATGGCATGGTGGGACGTGCAAGGGCGGCTAGGCGTGGTGGGGAGCGGTGATGGAGCGAGGGCTTGGCTAGGGTCGTGGCAAGGTATGGCGTACATGGGTGGTGGGGCTGCGGTATGGCGTGAGTGGTTTTGGACGTGGAAATTGGTCTTTGCGGGACCGGTTTCCTCTTTTACTTCCTTGGCTCAAAATTGGAGATCCTTTCCTTGTTCAAACTCCAAAGTATCACACCTATAAAAGGATTGCCGGCATCTCCCTTTGATTCATGTGTTCATTATTCTCTCTTCTTTTTTTTTTTTTTGGTTCGCTTAGTAGCGGTGAAGCGGACGAGCGGATTAGGTACGTCTTCCATTACTTCTTCTTTGTCTTGCTTCCCTTTTGTTTTATTGCGTTGGTGAAAACCCTAGTTGTAGGCGTACCTTTTTATGACCTTATAGAACATGTTGGTGTGAATCCTAGCCACAGGTATGTCTTGCACGCGCTCCTAGTGGTACTTAGGCATGAATACCATAGTAATGTTGACCGTCTCAACTCGTTGTGTAAGGTAATCACGCGATAGTAATTTTCCATCCCTTTCCCACGAAAACCTAGTTTTTAGGGTTTACTCCTTGTTTTGGTGTGGCCATGGGCATGGTTCCCCCGGTGGGTCACTCCTCCTCGGTTGGACAAGAATTCTATGCCGCAGGGTACGGCCTTGAAACAAGGCGGCTTGCGTCTTGGGTGAAGATAATTTTCGTGTGCTTTCCGTAATAATCTCTCTTCGTATTGTTCCGTTGTAGTTGCTTGGAAAGCGGAAGTACTGTGAGAGAATCTTTATTATGACGTCGCTTGAGAAAAATTTTGCCATCCAAGAAGGATGTTGGTAACTCCAAGCCAAACGTGGCTGATGAATTCTTCACGATAGTCTCTGCCAGGAGAAGTCCACTTAAGCATGCGCCACTGCTTCTGACCGGTTCGGAGAGTGAGGGAGGTGACCGGTCCGTTCCTCCCGGAAATGTAATACGGTTTTGCCTTCAGAGGAAAGAGTATTCCGCCTCTCTTATTGATTTCAAAATCCCAGTGAGTCCACTGCGCTCGTTTGATAAATGGGTGCACTTTATGATAAGTCAAGAGTGCGTAAGAGCTAATTTGACCAAGGCGCAAATCATTGATCTTTGTCGCAGCCTCTGCATCACTTCAAATTAGGAAAGACATCCCGATCTTGGTTGCTTTCATCTCAGGTGGTATCCAGATACTCATACGGCCATATGTAGGTGGGGAGAACTGACCATATCCTTAGAAAGTGTGGCTATCTGGGTTGAATCTTCCAATGACGGAAAACTTAAAACCGAGTTGTCGATGATGAGGAAAAATGCGTCACCGCACCAGTTGCGAAGTCGAAAGGGTTTGTCCGAAAGGAGAACGAGACGAAGTATTTCTATGCCTGGTGGATGTCTCAATGGTTTCCCGATGAACTGGCACCGGACCAGAAGAATAGTACACTCCACGTCGCGGCATTCTTGGCTCTCTGGTTATCCCGGGATATTTTCGATGATGGCTCTGGTAAGAAGGAGATAAGGATGGAACTCATCAATTTTTCTATAAGATTGGCGAAAGGAGTCGTTCTCCCCATTGGCGGCTTGTTTCTCGGTTATCTGTACACACACTTGGATCATTTGGCTATGGACATGCGTGCTGTAGTTGCAGGAAATCCTACACTACACCCCTCATAAGAATCTATACAATCAAATCATTTTAGGATGAACAATTGTAATTTTTATTGATTAAACTCTTAAAATCTTTACAAGATGAAATGGAAATCAGTTAAAGAATTACAATCACTCTAAAACTTTCTCTCTCTTAATGACTTGCCCAACACTCGAAGAAAAGATCCCTTACAATAGGCACCTTTCGGCTCCTTATATAGGGTATTACATAATGGATGACAACTAAGCTGTCCTTTATTTTCGGGAATAACTTGCGAAATATCGCAAGTGTATAAATATATAATCTCGCAATTCTCTTAGATCTCGCTAGGTCTTCACATCTTTCTCGTGTTTTGGCTGTTGTCATTCATTGCGTCATTTATATTACTCATCTGCGATACCTTCGCAATGCTGTCGTTTATTGATCTCGCGAGGTATTGATGTCGCCATATTCTGATCCTACATCTTGCCTCTTCTCATGTATTCTCTGCGAAGAAGAGAATGTCATGAGAACTAGTATTTTTGAAATGCCGCAACTGTTTGTTTTTCATCAATTTTTGCCGACAAGATTCCGTGAATTAGGGATGACCGTCTACACGTGTCTAAAATTTCCCCTTTTTACCGGCACATTTAATGCTATCCGGTTACCCTTTTCTTGTCTATTTAAGGAGGAGTTCCTCATGAAAGTGTTTCTTTTCTTTTACTTCGTCTTCTTCATCGTCTGCAACCTTTTACTGCTGTTTTTCTCCCTGCAATTCTTCTCATCATCTTTCTGCTATTGTTCTTCTGCTACTGTTCTCATCTCTTTTCTACTATTATTTCTATGGAGCCATCAAGGTTTGTTAATTTTGCTGAATTTGATCTTTTTGTGATTGATCTCTCCTATTGAAGTTGTTTTATTTTGACATTGTTCTTCTTTAATGATTCCCCTGCTATTTTTATTGTAGCAAGAAAAAATCTAACACCAAGTTCACCGTTCCGAACCCTACTGTCTCCGTGGGCTCGCAACAAAATCGCTGTTACTAAAAGAAAGTCTGCGAATAGCAAGGTATTTAAGAAATATTTACTCTTCTAATAGCAATATTGTTGCCTCTGTTTCTTATTTAACTTGTAATTCGCAGGATGACAAAAATGTTGATAAATCCCCTAAGAAACCTCGCCGCTCTAAGCCTGTTGCATCTTCTATTTCCTTTCCTTCATTCAAGCTCACAACTCCTCCTGCAGTATCTTCGCAGGATAAACCATCTTCTCTTGCGATATCTTCGCAGGATAAATCAATTCCTCCTTTGCAGGATAAACCATCTTCACCTGTGATATCTTCGCAGGATAAATCAATTCCTTCTTTGCAGGATAAACCATCTTCTCCTGTGATATCTTCGCAGGATAAATCAATTCCTTCTTCTATTCTCATCATCTCTGAAAATGCCGCTGTCGATATTCCTGAATTTTCCATCAATGAAGTTCCTCAAGATGGACCCCTTTCTACTTTTACCGTCAATTCCCCTGTCTCACCCCCACTCATTAATCTTCATCAAATTTCTTCTTCTGGCATTTCTATGACCAAGGATGACTCAATTCTTCCTTCTCCTTCCACCATTACCTCTTCATCTGGGTCTATCCCTCTTACCAAAGAAAACCTGGAGGGGATAGATGTAGCTTTCAAAGTTTTATCAGACATCATGAATGATGTCAAGAAGACCTCCATTGATACCATCAGGTTTAGCGTTTGCGAGTCTTTGAGTAAATATTTCGGTTCTGACAAAATATCTCAAATGTCTTTAGAACAAGAAGTTAAGACATTGAAGAATAATCTTCAAAACATTTCGCTGGATCGTGATAATCTTCGCAAGAAGAACGAAGAATTAAAAGGTATTAATTCTCCTCCCCACCTTTTCCATTTTTTTTTGAAGACCTTGTTTGCCTTTCAAGCTTTAAACCAGAAACGAAAAATGGAGATATATCAATTGGAATCTGTCATTGAAGAAACTCGAATGGATAGAGATGTTTGGATGGAGCAATATAACCAGTTAGATAATCTTCATACATACTGTTTATCAAATAGATAATCTTACCCAAGAGAATGTTCACTTAGTTCGAAGCAAGACTGTTGACTAATGAATTATCTCATCTCTCTTATTCTTTGAGTAAATCTAATTTGGAGTTGGAAACCTTATCAGATGAGAATGGAACTCTATCTCAAGAGAAGCGAGTTTTGTTAAACAAGATGGTGATTGCTTCGCAGCAGCTTGATGTCTGTCAGAAAATATGTAATGAACAGGAACAATCTCTCTGTTCACGAGAAGTAAACTTCAAGAAGTCATTTGTTGAGAGAGATAAACTTATTCAGGGGTAGAATAACTTTAAGTGTAAAACCACCAACTGAAAGACCAATATTCCAAGTTAAAAGAATCCTACTCTTCTCTTGATATAGAAAATAACTTGCTTGTTTCCAACGAAAAAAAGTTTTGCGCTCGATTAAAAGGTTTGGTTGGAGATAATTTTGACAATGCCATGGATCACTTGGAGAATAGTTGCTTGGCTTTGACCCAACATCTTATTTCGCAAAAGGAAGGTAGTCATAGAAATTGACTGCCCCATCTATTCTTCCTTTATCAAGTCTTCAAATCTTTTGTCTATATAAGTCCTTTTGTTCTTTGTTTTTGCAGAGTCTGAGAGAGATCTTCGCTCCTCCCTTTCTATTATGGAATCTAACTATGCCAAGATTCGCAAGGAGAATGCGTTACTTGTTTCTACTCTTGCTAAGTCTCGCGACCGGGCTCAAAGAAGATTGGATTATCTTACTCACTCCAAAGACATCCAGAGTAGAAATCACCAGAGGGCACTCCTTCGCCAATTCCATCTCAAAGCAGAAGTCGTCGTGAATAATATATTATTGTCCAAATCTCTCGACCCTGTATCTGTCGAACCTCTGGAAGTTGAAGAGGATGAAATCCCCAATTTTCCTGATAGTGATTATGAGTACGAAAGTGGCGAGGATGTCGCGAATGAAGAAGTGATCCCCTCTAATAATGAAGCTGTCAATAGTGATCCAAGTGAAGGGGGTTCTGGAGAGAATCAACCAACTGGCGAAAATGTGAAAATTGTTGAAGCTGATAAAATTGTTGAAGAGTGTTTCACATCTCCTGCTGGCGAAAAGAATGATGTAGAGAGTTAAACTTCTTTTATAATTTTGTATTTTCTAGCTTCTTTATCTTCATAACTTTTTGCATAAGATACTTTTCAATTCCTTCTGAAGTGCACTTTTTGATAAGAAAGATTGAGTCTACTGTTGAACGATTCTCTTATTTCCTCTTACTATCTTATGAATGACTTTTTCTTTTGTGGTTTTGCTTATATTCAAATGATTAAGCAAGTCGTTCTGAATTAATATTTGCAAGTTCAATCTCGCAAGCTTGTTCGCTTACTTTTTTTGTGTGGTCTTATTTTGCCTTCCTAGTTAAAGGTCTTATTTTGCCACCCCTCGTTATTGCGACAAAATCGCAAGACGTCTGTACACTTTCATGTAAAGACCCATTGATCTTGCCTTATCGCTTTCTTAGTATTATTGCCTCTGCAGGATGTTTTCGTTGCGACAATATGACAGGCCTAGAAGTTCTTGCGAATTTAAAGCCCCATGACATTGTCTTCTTGCAACGAAATCGCAGGACGTCTTTACACTTTCATGTAAAGACCCATTGATCTCGTCTTATCCTCGCGTTAGTATTATTGCCTCTTCAGGATCATCGCACAAATATGACAAGCCTAAATTTTCTTGCGAAAATTGAGCCTCATGACATTTGCGTCTTAAGACACTTATCAGCTCCCTAATGGAGGGTGCCGCCCTTATCATCTCCCTGGTTGCCCCTTCAAGGAGGCGTACATCGGCCATACAAGACTAGCTCCTCACATCCGGTCTTAACAACAACCAGTTGTTTTCGCAGCCTCTTATCCCTTATACCTATAGGGCTTATGGTTACGAGACTGCACCCTAAGTGGAGTTTTCTTCGGGCCGAGTGCAGCATGTGCCAAGACGTGCCAAGACTTGCCAAGAATGGCTGAGACACTTCAAATACCCCAGGCACTCTTGGCTCAACCGTGTACCTCGGCGCCTTGGTCATACACTGACTCCTTGGAAGAGACCCTCGGTCGTCCAACCAGGGTATAACCATATATATATAGTTGGAAATCCAAGGTATCTCCCCCGGATGGGCTTTATTGACCCCAAATTTTCATGACTCAGTTCCGGGAGCGGTGTAACCTTTTCCCCGAGCCATGTCAATAGATACCCCCTTATATGACGCACTTTAGGTCTTACATTTGCCTCTTGCGAAATATCATTCGCAAACTAGGGTGTACGCCATAAAGGTTCGTCCCGTTTGTATAAATCACTCATTTTTTATTATCTCTTGTTATTTTGTTTGCGAGGTATTCGCACATTCTTTCTTTATTTTATGCAATTTCGGAATCATTCTTTCGCAAAAAACTTTTATATGAATTCATTTCACTTTATCCATTCAGTACTTCGCAGTCTAATCTTTGCCCACAATCTTTTATGGGTAATATTTCTTCAGATATAATCTATTCCATGGTCTATCCAATCTGTGGCCCACATCTTTGCCCTCGGGATCCATCAATCTATATGCCCCTGTTCCAACTATCTCCTTAATGATATAAGGTCCATCCCATTTTCTCGCTAGCTTGCCACCACTTTCTCGCTGATATGCTGGTGTTTCTCTCAACACTAGATCGCCTGGTTGAAATTCTCGTGTCTTGACACGTTTGTTATATTCTCTGGCTAATCTTCGCTGATAATTATCCATATGTTGTAGTGCTCTTTCTCTTTTCTCTTCTAATTCATCTAGCTTGATTAAAATGTTACCCGCACTAAGATTTTTCTCCCAAGCTTCTTTCTTCGTGGTTGGAATCATAATTTCTGTTGGGAGTACAGCTTCAACTCCATATGTCAAACAAAAAGGTGACATTCCCGTAGCTTCTCGCCTGGTTGTATTGTAAGCCCATACTGCATTATGCACTTGTTCACACCATGCTCTATTGTGTCCTTCTAACTTCTTCTTCAATATGTCTGCAATTGTTTTGTTTGTTGCTTCTGCCTGTCCATTGGCCTGCGGGTATAAAGGAGTTGATTTCCCACATTTTATCTGAAACGCATTAAGCAACAGTTCTATATTTTGTCCTTCAAACACTTGTCAATGTAGTGTTGCCCATTAAACGCCGTTCAAATGCTTTGAACTCCTCATTTAGCACCGCCTCCATGTCATTTCTTTCGAATCTCATCATTGGCTTGTAGAAATCGAGGAATAATCGTAGTTCAAGCAAACACTTTTGCCTTACATAAGTAATTTGGTCGTCACCCCATTCATTTGCCTCCTAAAATGTCCAAGTTGATCTACGAACACATGGTAACCACAATTTCCGTCGGCCTCAACATCGTCGGTGGACTTGACGTACTCATGAATAAAATGTGGTAAAAAATGCATGTAATTTTTGTATATCATGTAAGTAGGTCGGATATAATTACCTTCCTCATCTATAGGGGTGATTTCATCGGACCTACATCCAAAAAAAAACCGTCTCTTTCTCACCACTAACAACTCGTTGTGGGGTGATTTGCGATGGTTCGACCATCGGTCCTTTTCCTTTGACATCACTACCTAGGATTCTCGCTAATTTCTTAATACCAACCGCACCGCCAACTTTTCTTTGCACACTACTAGCTTCTTTTGTTGTTGAACCTTGTTGGGATGGAACAACCGGTCTTTAATTTTGACTCCACTATCAACTTTTCTTTTGAACTTTCTTGGGATGCAACAACCACATTCTTCTTGCAACCTTTTACCTTCATTTCACTAGCTCGGATTGGTCCGCCTTTTCCATTTCCTTTCGTTTAAGTTTGTACAAGTCGTTCAACTTCTCAAAACTCGAAAGATCCCTTCGCATTGAAGGAGTCAATTGAGGACCCTCTTGAACCTTTCTCTTAGCTTCTGCCCTTTCCTGTTTCTTTGTTATTTTGGTGGAAGGCCTACCCTTGCCCTGCACCTTTTTTAGGTTCTAAAATATCTTCTCTAGTGAATGGATGGTTAAATTTCCATAATTCATACAACCAAAGTTGTCTTTGCGCCGGTAGTAAATAAGCATACTTCTCAAAAGTTCCTTGTGTACCTACGTGTCGCAAAACACGTCCCCAAGACCTTGATTTGGTGATGGATCTTTAAATGTTAGTTGTTTCCAAAATGGATCTATATCTTCTATCGGAATCATCCTTGTGAGATAATTTGCTACCACATGCCTACATGGGAGCCCCAAAGCCGACTTAATAAGACAATTACATCTCATTCCCTATGGAAAATTGTGTTCCTCCCAAGCCTCCACTTCGTTATAATTTTTAGAATTTCCCATCGAGAAACATATAAACTTATTCCCGGAACCAAGGGCTATCCTGGTAGTCGACAACTAGTCTAGATCGGCTCTTTTCAAAATCCCCTTTAATTCTATCGAGATCACGCTTGAAATACTCGACCATAGCTTCAAAAACAACAACGAATCCACCATCACAACCATTTAACTTACTCTTGAACCGATAGTGAGCCGACTCCACCGTGCTTGTGGCTTGATTGTCATAATGTCTATAACGGTTTACCCATACACTAACAAACTTTTCTTTGTGGGGATCCAATAACTCGTTCTTCAAATATGTTATAATATTCGGGTAGGTTGACCATTTTTCCATTACAAAACGCCCCTTAGGAAATAAACTTCTTCCGTGAGCGACCATATTAGTTGTTCCCAATCACCTTGAAAATCCGCCCAAAGCACCTCGACTATTTTGTCATTGATCTCAAACTTTTATTTCTCTTCTTGTTGTTTCTCCAACGGTAGATTTTTAATCCTCTCCATCTCGGTCTTCTTTGCTGGCCATATAACCCTCTTTCAATTAGTTTGCACATTGTTCCATATATGAAACGTGCAAAGATGATGACGCACGTAGGGGAAAACACGTGGTATGGCCCATATTAATGCTTGCTCCTTATCCTTAATCAACACCTGTGGAGTATAACCTTCTTGATACAATAACTTCACCTTTTGCAATGCCCACATATAACTTTCCTTCGTCTCGTCTTTCAAGAAACAAAACGCAACGGTAAATGTCGACTTGGTAGATGTTTGCCCAATAAAGTTCAATATTGATATGTTGTACCTGTTAGTTTTATATGTGCAATCCATAAAGAGAATTTGATGAAAGCATCTTGCCAATTGTACGCATTCCGGATTGGCGATGGAAAGATATTCCACTTCCTTTTCTTCATTCGTTTCATAGGCGGTAGAGTACTTTGCCTCCTCAAACAAAAACAATAATTGTTGCATAAGCACTCTCTCTTCCCATGACTCTTTTATAAAATTTTCTCTTTCGTTATAGATAGTTGCCAATGAGTATGAGTTTTGGGGGTTTAACACCTTCACGCCACTAAGAATATCAATAGGTCTTGCGCGTCTTTTACTCAACACGTATACTAACTCCTTTTCCACATAAGGATAGTTGATCAAACTCTCCGGAATAGGATGATTATGATAACCCGAGACGACTTTCACCATAAACCACACTTTCTTATCATCGTTAAATTTAAATTGAAGCTTAAAAGGGCATCCGCATTTCTTCGTATTATAACGTCCCTTCTTCCTTGTTGTTTTTGGTTTATACTCACTACCCTTTTTCCAATGGCTCTCGTACTTTCCACTACACTCGCAAACCATTTGAAAGGTGGTGGTTGTAACTTTTTTATTCTGGACTATGATGCACATCTTTTTCAACCCTTGTGATCGAGCCCACTTCTTTGCATCTTCCTTATCTTTCCACTCATAGTGAGCACTTGTGTCCTCGGAAACTTGCACAGGTTGGGGTTGATCTTCCATAACCTCCTCTTTCTCTTCAATAACCACCTCTTGATCTTCCATAACCACCTCTTGGTATTCCACCGGAATGTACGGTACAATCTATAATATAATGACATATGTCAATAAATATATTTTAAAAACACATAAATGGTTGGGCCGAAAAGTTAATATTGTGCCGTAATAAGCTACACGTCTGGGTTTACCTGGGATATTCCAGTCGTCAAACCGTACACGGCTGGGTCAAAAAATGATATTCCGGGCCGTAACTGGTTTACGTCCAAGAATTCCGAGCCGTAAAATGTCCTTTAACTGGATGAGTTAGATTACGGCCTAGAAAACGAGTCATAAAACAAGTTACGGCTGGGTAACCCAACAGGCGCCGACAGCATTAAATATTTTCGGACAGGAAACCTGACCGCCGCCGACAGTATTAAATGCTTCTCATGCACGTAGAAAAAACCTGGCCGTAATTTTTTAGTTACGGCCAGGAATATATAATAACGGCCAGGAGTTCATGGTTTCTCAGCCGTGATTGTACCTGGCGGCTGGAAACCTAGGGTTTTCGGAAGGAAAAAATCAAAACTTCTTGCAACTCTGAGCTTAAAAACTGAAATAGGAATTAGAATAGAGGTATACCTGGTAATCTTGAGCATTTGTTTCTTCGATTTCTTCTTCTTCTTGGGTTGGTCCTTCGAAATCATAGTAAGGTTCATAAGGGTGTTGATGGTGGTTTTTAGCTTAGGGTTAAAATCGTAAAACACTAAACCCTAGCAGACAGTGATGTCACAACATTTAAAGTAACAAGCATTTACTAGGCACATTTACTGAAACCTTTAATGTGTTCCTAAATAATTACCGGGGTATCTTTTTCAAATTAGGGTTACGACAAGCCAAACCCTAATTCACGTGTGCTAATGGCAAATCATGCCAGCCACACCGACCGCGCCAAAGCATTCCAACCATGCTAGCCGCACCTCTGTGCCAATGGCAAATCATGCCAGCCAAAACCACCGCGCCAAAGCATGCCAACCATGCTAGCCGCACCTATGTGCCAATGGCAAATCATGCCAGCCCACACCGGCCAAGCGCCAAAGCATGCCAACCATGCTAGCCGCACCTCTGTGTTAATGGCAAATCATGCCAGCCACACCGACCGTGCCAAAGCATGCCAACCATGCTAGCCGCACCTATGTGCCAATGGCAAATCATGCCAGCCACACCGACCACGCCAAAGCATGCCAACCATGCTAACCGCACCTCTGTGCCAATGGCAAAACATGCCAGCCACACTGACCGCGCCAAAGCATGCCAGCCATACTAGCCGCACCTCCGTGCCAATGGCAAATCATGTCAGCCACACCTACTGCGCCATGCCAAACGCACCTCGCCATGGCCCCATGTCGCACTACCATACTGGCCTTCACTACGCGGCTATCAAACGAAGGCGTGCAATAATCAACGGTTGCCCCTCAATCCCAGGAGCAAATCCTGGCCGTCTAAGGTTACCAAACGACCTTTGCCCCAAAACCCTAGCTTGGTCACGCACCTAGCCTAATCTAGCCACGCCATGCGCCTATGGCAAACCCTTGTCCCCACATGCCAAGCCAAAACCGCACCTAGCCCAAGCTAGTCACGCCATGCGCCTATGGCAAGCCCTTGGCCCCACATGCCAAGCCAAAACCGCACCTAGCCCAAGCTAGTCACGCCATGCGCCTATGGTAAACCCTTGGCCCCACATGCCAAGCGAAAACCACACCTAGCCACAGCTAGCCACGCCCAAGGCGAACCCTTGGCCCCACATGCCAAGCCAAACCAAACCTATCCAAGCTAGTCGCGCCATGCCAAACGCACTCTGCCTTTGCCATAGCCATGCTAGTCACATCATTCCAAGCCGGATGTCGTTGTCTTGGCCCTAGCCACGCCACACGCCCAAGGCGAACCCTTGGCCCCACATGCCAAGCCAAACTAAACCTAGCCAAGCTAGTCGCGCCATGCCAAACGCACTTTGCCTTGGCCCTAGCCATGCTAGTCACATCATGCCAAGCCAAACGCCCTTGCCTTGGCCCTAGCCACGCCATATGCCCATGTCAAACCCTTGGCCCCACATGCCAAGCCAAAATCGCACCTATCCAAAGCTAGCCACGCCCAAGGCGAAACCTTTGCCCCACATGCCAAGCCAAACTAAACCTAGCCAAGCTAGCCGCGCCATGCCAAACGCACTTTGCCTTGGCCCTAGCCATGCTAGTCACATCATGCCAAGCCAAACGCCCTTGCCTTGGCCCTAGCCACGCCATACGCCCATGGGAAACCCTTGGACCCACATGCCAAGCCAAAATCACACCTAGCCAAAGCTATCCACGCCCAAGGCGAACCCTTGGCCCCACATGCCAAGCCTAACCACACCCTAGCCGCGCCACCCTGATGGCCTTCCCTACGCGGCCACTAAAACGAAGGCGTGCAACAACCAACGGTTGCCCTTCAAACCCAGGAGCAAATCCTAGCCATCCAAGGTTACCAGACGACACATGGCAACCTTTGGCCCGAAAACCTAAGTTTGGCCACGCCAAACCTTGCCATGCCAACGGCATGCCAACCTAGTCGCGCCACCACATTGGCCCTTACTACGCAGCTACCAAAACGAAGGCGTGCAACAATCAACGGTTGCCCTTCAATCCCAGAAGCAAATCCTAGCCATCCAAGGTTACCAGACGACACATGGTAACCTTTGGCCCGAAACCTAAGTTTGGCCACGCTAAACCTTGCCATGCCAACGGCATGCCAACCCAGCAGCGCCACCACATTGTCCCTCACTACGCGGCTACCAAAACGAAGGCGTGCAACGATCAACGGCTGCCCCTCCTCTCAAGATGCACAATCCGACCGTCGAAGGTCACCAGCTGGAAAGTTTCCGAGCTTGACTTGCCAAGCCACAACAACGTGCTACATGTTTTCCAAAACATTCGAGACATCAACACAAACCGGGGGATCCTCTTTGGGTATTGGTTTGGCGGTTTTACGGCATGCGGCGTACACTACGCCCGTCATAAGGAAGTGTCATAATGGTGAGGCGGTTAGTAAATACGGGAAGTTATGTGTGAAACGTTCATGGGACATAAAGCACATGCGTTAACAACTTTATGGGACATCAATTCCATAACGTTAGCGGGTTTCATGCGTTAACCACTTTATGGAAACATCAATTCCATGCATACGGTTATCACCTCCTCCCATTTACTTCCCCACTCCTTAATGAGACCAGGGTACGTTTTTTACTCGACTTGTATAAATAGGTCTTACCTATTTCCATTGAACAACAAGTTCACACGGAGATACAACACTCGGAAATACCGACTTGCTAGCTCACCTTGGGAGCTCTCTTACTTTTCTCGATAATAAGTCGTAGTAAC
>JAJJWW010015661.1:0-39262 GCA_023531295.1 Papaver armeniacum
CCACACGTTCCCAGATATCAATCATGTCACAAAATTGGGGGATACATGCGGGGTATTGGTGCAGCGGTTTACGAGCGTGCGGCGTGCAATGCGCCATCACAAGAACGTGTTAGGAAGTTATGGACGGTTAAGCGGTGACGGGAGAAGTGGGCAAGACCGATCGTGTAAAGCGACACACAACTCCACTACTCGCCACTCCACTTCCTCCACTTCCCACGAGAGACGTGAATAAGGCTCAATGACTTGTATAAATAGGTTCTCCTCCCTATTTCCACCAACAAGATCAAGTCCAGGACAAAAACGAGAGGCAAGTGTTACTACAAAAACGTATTCCAACACCTGTGAGCCTGCTTGCATCAATCGTAAGCTTTGCTCATCTTTCGTTACAAGTCATTCATAGCCAACACCTTCACAATCTCAACACCTTCTTCTCTTCCCTCCCTAAGATCAACCCCATCTCCTTCACTTTGTGACAGAAACAAGTCCGGGAACGGCCATTTCTTGGTTTAGGCCGGACTTACCTGATTGATTTCCGAATCTACAAGCACTCACCGCGAGTGCATTTGTTTAGGGTTTAGATTCATTCCTCATCCACACACCCCAAATTACCAAATTCAACGGGAGTAGTTTTCACCCATAAACGGATAGCAACGCTTGCGAGTTTGTGAGAAGTGCTCTAACAATACATATCACCGTAGTATTATTGTCAAATTTGTGATACAATTGAACTTTGATGTTGTGTAATAATACTATGACACTGTATAACAATAATTGAGAACATGTGTTTTCTTATTGTTAAGGCTACGAATCTTCAAAAACAATGATGCTGAGTTGAACACGTTCAGAATCACTGGAGTAATTGGAGTGACGAAGAATTCAAGGAATGTTGAAGAACCAAGGAAATCAAGCATGTTGGATGAGTGATCGGTTTTCAGCCGACACAAAAATAATTTACACTTTCTTACTACTCAAAATATATAATGAAGCAAGGGCAAGAAAGGATCGTTCCCACAGAGAGGTCTTGGTTGTCAAATTGATTCGGTTTCCTATAAATAACACTGGGAGTTTTCTGATTTTTATAAAATAAAATAAAATAAAAGCAAAACAATAAAAAGTAAACACACAAATCAAGAATGAGAAAGTATTAGTCATGGATTTCATCTTCATTCATAAACATGTTTTCAACACAATAACTAGAATTGATATTTTAATCTCAACTTTTATCAAAGGCCCTAGAATACCTTGATCGCAAGAATATCCCGCTAATCTCCTCTTGTCATCAACAAACACATTAAAAAATGCGAATATGAATTCTATCTAAAAGAACAACCTAACGTGTAAAAGCACTAATCAAGTTTAATTCCCTAGATGCATTAGGTTCTATGAAATCAGGCCAATCAAAGCAATCGAACGTGTAAAAGCACTAATCCGATTTAACAAAGGTTATGCTTCACATATGATCATAAGAATATATCACTACAAACTATAATCATATTTATGCTACTTCAAATCAGGAATTATCACTTTTGCGTATAATAACCCTAATCTAGCAAAAGACATGCATGTGAGTTCTACCAATTTGCAACTTGACAAAACAAACATTCAATAATATGACAATATTAATGGTGAATCATAAACGATAATATGAGAGAAAACTAATTTATTGAACAAAAACTCATGTTTGGAAATCCAACTAATCCATAACCAAAAGAAAACTCTAGCTCATATTCATGGAGTTCATAACAAGAAGAAAAGAAAAGGTTTCATGTTTCTAAACCCTAGAACAAGAGTAGAGGCAAAAGATATAAGATAAAAGATATATCCCGATTAGGTAAAAAGTCTTCTCTTTTTATATGTTTCTCAATTTCCATAAAGGATACTCCTTCCAATATTAGGTCTTCTCAAAACCCATCTCCAAGTGGTCCACCAAGCCCATGTGTGAGAAAAAACCCATGTAAAATTATATCCAAAATTCGTCGCGGCGGCGGGATTATGGCTAGGAAATTGGCCGAGTCCGAGACCGGAAAGTATCTCGGGTGACCGGAAAGTCCGCCGTCACCGGTTAACCGGGTCAACTCGGTCAACGATCCAACTCGGTAGGTCAACTCGGAGGTCGGCCGAGTCAAGCTGGTCAGTGAGTCAGATGGGTGAATCAGCTGAGTTAGGTAGTCAAGTCTGAGTCAGAGGCTAACTCAGCTGACTTGATTCTAGCCTTCTAGGCCACTGCACAGCCTGATCTTGTGATGCACCATCCTTGTGCCTCACCAGCCATGATGGATATACATCTTGTACTTCAGCTCTAATGCACCACCTGCAATTTAATTCTAATAGCCTGCAATACCAGCTCAACCCCATCCACAAGCACCATCACCTGCAATTTACCAGACCACCACACTCTCATACAAAACCCCAGCTCCTTCTTGACCCTTTCATGGCCTCACTGCAATGCCTGCACTGACTCGATCACATCTTCCAGCTTCATGAAACCACAGTCAATCACTACAGCTCAGTTCAGCCATCTTGCAACTTCTCAGTCCAATACCCTTTTGCCTCGAGCCATGACCGGTGAGCCCCGGCACCAATGCCTCGTGAATCTGCGTTGCACGTAACACATGGAAGCCGCAATGCAACCTCTGTGTCCTAACATACATCTAAGTTATTCAATTTTATTTTCCCATTCGCCTACAGAACTTCTTTCATTCTCTCACAAGCAAATAGCTCAGGCCACTTCATCACTACAGATTCAACTTCAAATGGCAGCAGCTCACCATGGCTAGCATACAGTATTCAACTTGTACCCGTTCATCTCATACTTGAACTGCAACGAACTTTGGCTTCCTCTCCATTTGCAGCTGCAACACTTCAACTCTGCAGCTCATTTATTTGTCTTCAATCTCAACCACTATCTCAGAACCGCACCACCGGTCCCATTCTTTCGACTTCTTCTTCTCGTAATCACCACCAACGATTAAGACAACACCACCATTATCCGCTCTGTGGTTTCCTAACATGTATCAACGGCAATAACACCATCACTTCTGCATTCGGGTCCTCAACTCCATCGATTTGCAATTCTATATCGGCTCATCGCTGCAGTTTCAATCAACCAATAACATGTACTTCATTTGCAATGTTGCATTACTCAAGATCTGTTCGATCCTGCATGACTTCATTACCAATCTAGGCCAACAACCAAATCCCACACCACGCATTTCGACTTAACTCCTCAAACCCATTTGCGCAATAAACAACACCGGCTCGAACCACCGCCAATACAATAACACCTCCATCTTCTCGGGACACCTCGATAGGTGTAGAATACACCGTATTTAATATCTAGTATTTATGCTTTCTTTGCGAGTTTTCTTGTAAATTATGTATCTTATGTTTACTTTTGAGTTTATTAGGTGCAATGGAGGTCATTTGGAGCAAAAAGAAGTGAAAATAGCTACAAAAGTGAAGTCACAAGTGAAGAAGGGCCAAAGACCCAGTGGAACTCGTTCAAATACAAGATTTCTACTTTTCATTGTGTAGAGGACGAAAAGACGAAGCTAATGGCGAAAGAGAGAGTCATTCGTTAGCTCGTATGAAGAAGTTATGGGCAAAAGAACTCGAAAGACTAAAAGGGCTCAATGGTCATTTTTAGTGGTGAATGCTATTGGCACCCCAATACAAGTTAAGGGAAGTCATTACGTTAAGGGGTTAAGCTGTTCCAAAAGGAACTTCTAAAGGCAAATCGAGTCATTTCTTGGGAGGAAGTCATAATTCAAATCTCGCTAAAGGCACTTGGTTTTCTTCTCGGGGCCACCATTACCTTCTTTGTCATGTGCACGACAGTCCAGCGCTCAACTTTCTTAATCGGTGTTGTTGCTATGGTTATCGAGATGGCGAGAGATGACGAGTTTGAAACTCGTAGGTTTGGCGTGGTAGATTGTTGAGCACGGCGGAACCAAGGAGAAAATGACAGTGATGGAGTCTCGGTGATTGAAAATTGGTTCTTTGCCATTATCGGCGGTAGATGATGATGGATCGTGATGAGACTTGAGAGCTTCACCAAAGCGAGAGATGATAAAGGGTGTTGTTGATCAGTGTCGATGGAAACTCGAGCTGGCATACAAATAAGTTGAGTCTCGAAGTATTCGCAATCGAGGCGATTAAGGAGAAATGAAGATAATGATCGATCTTTATTCAGAGAGAGACGGAGCTCGAATCGCTAGCTCTTGTGATGAAACAAGAAAGTTAGGGGAGATGGGCTGCTATTACGGTAGTGATCATGATGATCGAGGTGGAGCTAGAGACGCTGGACATGCAGTTGAGAACGAAGGAGAGGTGTTGGCAGCAATGAAGCTTAGCTCGTTGTGGGTGTTGCTGGCAATGATAACGATGGCTTTGTTTGGTTGGTGATCACTAGTGTTGTTGAACTGATAACTACGTGGAGCTCGAGGAAGAATAAGCTGAGAAGGACTCGATCGAGCTTAGCTGCCATTAATGGAGCTCGGTGGCTTATGGATACGATGGAGGAGATAAGATGAGTCGGGAGTTCGTGGTGATGGGTTTACGTCTGTTGAGACTCGATTATGGGCTGCTGCCATTGGCAGTGATGAGAAGGCTGGTTCATGAAGAGAAAATGGATTAGTCGATGGTTAATGAACGATATAGAGTTGTAGTTATGTCTTGTGCGAGTTTTCACTACTGGAAAGGGTTCTGCCATAGTCGGGTGGAGTAATCTATACGTAACTAAACACGAGGAACGAAGAGAAGAATTTATCGAGAGGGAAAGATGGAATTGAGAATAGGCGTCGAGTTCCACAAAACCGACAAGCCAAGAACGATAATGGGATGGGCTTCCCGGTGATGCACGAGCTCAATAGGTGGTACGTGGCGACTTCTTAATTTGCATGGCCAAGATTTGGACGTGATGGATATTTGGAATTTTGGCGGGGAGTTTGGCAAGCCAATTGCACGGGGTTTGATGCGCACGAGGACACAATTTTTTAAGGAGGTGCACTTTCCTATTTTTATTAGGTTTCCTAGTTTCTTCAAGAAGAGGTTACAAAACTCTATATATAGGGAAGCTTAGATAGAATTTGTATTGGCTATAATCTTTTGCCTCTACTTTGTTTTCTAGGGTTTAGAACCATGAAACTTCTCTTTCTTCTGTTATGAACTCCATGAATATGAGCTAGAGTTTTATTATTGGTTATGGAATAAGTTGGATTTCCAAATATGGGTTTTAATTCAATAAATTAGTTTTCTCTCATATTATCGTTTATGATTCACCATCAATATTGTTACATGATTTGAATGCTATTTAGTCGAGTCGTGAATCGATTGAGTTTGTTTTCATCTCTCTTGCTAGATTAGGAGTTATTATACGCAAAAGTGATAGATTCCTGATTTCAAGTAGCATAATTGTGATTATTGCTTGTAGTGATACATCCTAACCTTTGTTAAATCGGATTAGTGCGTTTTCCACGTTCGATTGCTTTGATTGGCCTGATTTCATAGAACCTAATGCATCTAGGGAATTAAACTTGATTAGTGCTTTTACACG
Source organism: Papaver armeniacum (assembly GCA_023531295.1). Taxonomy (NCBI): domain Eukaryota; kingdom Viridiplantae; phylum Streptophyta; class Magnoliopsida; order Ranunculales; family Papaveraceae; genus Papaver; species Papaver armeniacum. The sequence continues at coordinate 5,555 of JAJJWW010015661.1, forward strand.
TTAGGTTGTTCCTTTAGGTAGAATTCATATTCGCATCTTTTAATGTGTTTGTTGATGACATGAGGAGATTTGAGGGATATACTTGCGATCAAGGTATTCTAGGGCCTTTGATAAAAGTTGAGATTAAAATATCAATTCTAGTTGTTGTGGTGAAACCATGTTTGTGATTGAAGACGAAATCCATGACCAATACTTTCTTATTCTTGATTTGATTTGTTTACTTTTCTTTATTTGCTTTTATTTAGTTTATTATAATCAAAAAACCCCGGTGTTATTTGTAGGGAACCGAAACAATTTGACAACCTAGACCTCTCTGTGGGATCGATCCTTTCTTTCCCTTGCTTCATTATATATTTTGAGTAGTAAGAAAGTGTAATTTATATTTGTGTCGGCTGACAACCGGTCAAATTTTGGCGCCGTTGCTGGGGAGGCAGCGGTTGTCACTTGTTTTTGGTTTTCTTATTTTTGTTTTTAGTTTTTGTTTTATTTTTCTTATTTTCTCGGGTTTTAACCTTGGTTTGAGAATTTTATTTCGGGTGCTTGTTTTTCATGGAAGGAGCATACTATGAGAATGGATACGGTTTTCAACAACCTCAACAATACGAAAACTACCAATTCAGGGTATAATCAAAACCAATTCATTGGTTATGACTAATATTCCATGGAACCTTATGGTTTTCCTCAACAACCTTATGGCGGGTACGTGTGTGAACAACCACAAGGATGGGAGGATTCTTATGTTCGTGAACAAAAAGTCTCTAACTTTATAGATCAAGTTTCCACCTTTTACAAGAGGAATTTCAAAAAGCTAAAGAGACTACAAACGAGCAACTCCAAGAACTTCGTGAAGGTATTGCTATCTTGCGAAGAGGCATTGATCATTGCCAGGAAGATATGGATAATTCTAATGTGCATATAGTTTGTGATGAATATTTGATTGATGCTAATGTTGAAAAAGGGCAATCCTTGGGCACTTTCGTTGATAATTGTGTAGTTAACTCAACTCTTGATCTTAATAATGATCATTCACCTATTCAAAAGGATGAGTTTGAGATTAGCAACACTAAATTCAGCGAGCACCAATCTTATGTTGACTATGATAGTGACGGTGATTATGATACATTGCTTGAAACAACTCATGGTGACATCCCCGAGGAGTGTACAATGGAGTCTTTTTGGGATCAAGATGAAGACGAAGAGGAATATGTCGACACTTGTGTAGATTACTCAAGCATTGATCTTAATAATGATCAAGAGCCTATTCAAAGGGTGGAGCTTGAGGATGATGCATTTTCGAGTGTTCTAAAAAAGTTTCTTATAATAAAATTTGGATCCGCAAAAGAGTATGTGCCTTACAACAAAAAGGGAGTGTGTTGAGAATGAGACCGGTATGACCAATATTGAAGACCCAATTGATCTTGCATATGATTGTAATGATGATGTTTATGTTGAGACTTTGGTTAAGGCAGAAACGGACGAAGAATGGTTGCAAAGTTTGATAGAGGACCATGATATACATGAGGTGAATTATTCACTTGAGTTTTTCAAGGATGAAGAGGATTCCGTGATACAAGAGATTGTGCAAGGTTTGTCTAACCCTTTGCCTATTGTTTCTTCTCCTTTACCTCTTATTGGTTTGAATGTATGTGCTTCGAGAGTATTGTTGAATGAATTTGTTTCTCGTTTTCCGCCATTAGAGAAACTTGATTCTCATACTATGCAGGTTTTGGAACAAGAAACCGTGGAAGTACCCGACTTTTATGTTCTTTATCCACTTCCGAGTGTAAAAAGGACTAAGTGTGGGGGAAACTTTCAAGCTATAACAATTTCATTATTCATATATTATGCTAATCATTGTGTGAAGTTGTTACTAGAATTGCAGATTGTTTTAAAATGAGACTACCAGATTTTCGCGATTGTTGGTATATGGACGATAACAAAAGAGTCGGGCTGACGACTTTAAACCAAGCGCTAAATGGGAGGAAACCCATAGGTTTTGTATTTTAGTCCCTTTTATTTTTTGTTTTTTATCGTTTTCATATCATATTTGCATCCCCATGTTTAATTTCATTGCGTCCGGAATCTATCTTAGAAGAGAATTAGGACGAATACTTTTCGTCAGAAAAATTCAGACTGCACGTAGTTCAGTCCAGAGACCATAACTGTCAGACCGTTTATCGAAACACTGTGCCCTTTTAACACTTTGTAGAAAACACGTAGATGAACAACTTTTGTGAAATGAAGTTTTTCCAAATTCCTTACCAATTTGTACAGTTTTTGCGTTTTATCTGCTGTTACGTCAGAATTCAGAATTTTCGGTTTACACATTGAGGACAATGTGAAGTTTAAGTGTGGGGGAGTCTTTTGCATATAGAGTTTTTAGCCTTTTTGAGTCAAAATTTTCAATTTTTTTTTTGTATATATTTGAATAAAACTCCAACTTGTGGTTATTTTAGAGTCACATAGTATACATGTCGCTAAGATTACATCGATATTCTCATAAGAGTGACTGAACTTAGAGATGACAGAGAACATGATCGGGTTTCTTACTTGTATGAGAGTTAAAGTTGTATTTAACCATGCCAGTGGAAAATAAGGTGCAGACTGAATTCGGTATTAGAGTAGTGGTCCCTTATAGTGGAGACTACCCATGTTACATAATGTGAGGCACCGACCTTCAATTCTTTTGTACTGTCTAAATTGTGCTTTTAGAGTGTGTGTCACCGTACGTAAATTCCGGGCATAATGGTGAGCTGCCCAACCTCCCACCAATAGAAGCACTATTTTGATCTCTTGAGTGCTATTTTTATCAATCATGATGGTGACATCGAATTGCTAACTTACATACCACTTGTAATCTTGTTCGCATTAGCACCATCCACCTTATCTCTCTCTACACCAACGGGTTCATAGAAACACCATCATCATCAACAAGGGAAGCATCACAAATTTGAAGGAAAGTTGAAGACGTTCAAGGTTTACAAGCAACAGTACAGAATTGAGCAGATTTCAGATTCGAGTAAAGCAACAAGACAAGGAGCAGAATTTTTATAAGTTGAAGACTATTGTATAAGAGCGAAATTATCAAGGATGAGAGTTCGAGAAGTTTATGATATCAAGACATACAAGTTGTGAAGAATCAAGTGGTAAAGTACTTACACCGTGGCCTTTGTATTTTATTTTATTTTTCTCTTGTCTCAAAAAAAAAAAAAAAAAAAAAAAGAGACAAGAGAAAAAAATGTTTAGGTTTGTTAATAGTTTTTATTATTTTGTTTTATTTTTATTTTTTGTATTTGTTTTATTTCTTATTCAAAAAAAAAAAAAAAAAATTATATTTTGGGTTTGTATGTTCGTTTTTAGTTTTGTATTATTTCAATAAACCCAATGTAAAGAAGGAATATCTATAATGAAGTTTCAAGCAACAAGAAATTAGAGGAAAGAATTACATTGTCAAGATTCTACGAAGTTCAAGAGTTATCATTAAGAGTTGAAGACCGAAGACGAAGATGAAGACACCGATTGAAGACCGAAGACGTTTGTATGGATCTTTGTGAGAGTGGTGCTAGCTGCACATCGAACGGATAACGAGGTAAGTATGCATATTCCCACCTTCGTTAAGTAGTTGATTTCCTTTCTTAGAGATCGTCGGAAAAATGGGTTTTCAAAATTATAAAAGATGTGGGTTTTCAAAATATTCGGAGGGTTAAGCCTTCCTACCATTCAACGTGTCACGGGATTCTCTCTTCATTCCTACCCGGACACATGTGTGACCCATAAAAAGTTGTTTATTATTTGAGAGCAATATCATAAAACCCTTTCTTGTGAGGCGAGTCGATACTTTTGATCACTCCGAACCCGAATTTCTTTCGAGAAGGGATGCTTATTTCTCTCTCAACTTTTAAGAATGAGATTGTGCTCATTTATGTGTCTAACTTCTTATGACTAGTGTGCAGAATTTCTATGTCTTCTTAGCGCTTGGATGTTATCATTACGGAGAACTAGTAAGTTGGAAAAATAGGTTTTGTGGGTATATCTCTAGTAAACCCTCACAAGACTATAACTCGTCCACTAGGGACACCTAGGGGTTTAAAGGCATGTTATTCATGCTAAGAGTGACCGTAGCCTCGACGACACGGAGTTGTATGTATTCTTTAGAAGTGTTTTGTTTGATTTGCTCGAGGACTAGCAAAGTCTAAGTGTGGGGAATTTGATAGGTGTAGAATACACCGTATTTAATATCTAGTATTTATGCTTTCTTTGAGTTTTCTTGTAAATTATGTATCTTATGTTTACTTTTGAGTTTATTAGGTGCAATGGAGTCATTTGGAGCAAAAAGAAGTGAAAATATCTACAAAAGTGAAGTCACAAGTGAAGAAGGGCCAAAGACCCAGTGGAACTCGTTCAAATACAAGATTTCTACTTTTCATTGTGTAGAGGACGAAAAGACGAAGCTAATGGCGAAAGAACGGAGTCATTCAGAGCTCGTATGAAGAAGTTATGGGCAAAAGAACTCGAAAGACTAAAAGGGCTCAATGGTCATTTTTTTAGTGGTGAATGCTATTGGCACCCCAATACAAGTTAAGGGGAAGTCATTCTGTTAAGGGGTTAACTGTTCCAAAGGAACTGCTAAAGGCAGTCGAGTCATTTACTGGGAGGAAGCCATAATTCAAATACTGCTAAAGGCACTTGGTTTTCTTCTCGGGGCCACCATTACCTTCTTTGTCATGTGCACTGACAGTCCGGCGCTCAACTTTCTTCCGTGGTGTTGTTCTTTGTGGTTATCGAGATGGCGAGAGATGACGAGTTTGAAACTCGTAGGTTTGACGTGGTAGATTGTTCGAGCACGACGGAACCAAGGGAGAAAATGACAGTGATGGAGTCTCGGTGATTGAAAATTGGTTGCTGCCATTATCGGCAGTAGATGATGATGGATCGTGATGAGACTTGAGAGCTTCAGCAAAACAGAGATGATAAAGGGTGTTGCTGATCAGTGTCGATGGAAACTCGAGCTGGCATACAAATAAGTTGAGTCTCGAGTATTCGAGTCGGGCGATTAAGGAGAAATGAAGATAAAGAGACGGACGAGCTCGAATCTTTATTCTTTGTGATGAAACAAGAAAGTTCAGGGGAGATGGCTGCTATTACGGTAGTGATCATGATGATCAGGTGGAGCTAGAGACGCTGGACATGCAGTTGAGAACGAAGGAGAGGTGTTGGCAGCAATGAAGCTTAGCTCGTTGTGGGTGTTGCTGGCAATGATAACGATGGCTTTGTTTGGTTGGTGATCACTAGTGCTGTTGAACTGATAACTACGTGGAGCTCGAGGAAGAATAAGCTGAGAAGGACTCGATCGAGCTTAGCTGCCATTAATGGAGCTCGGTGGCTTATGGATACGATTGAGGAGATAAGATGAGTCGGGAGTTCGTGGTGATGGGTTTACGTCTGTTGAGACTCGATTATGGGCTGCTGCCATTGGCAGTGATGAGAAGGCTGGTTCATGAAGAGAAAATGGATTAGTCGATGGTTAATGAACGATATGGAGTTGTAGTTCTGTCTTGTGCCGAGTTTTCACGGCTGGAAAGGGTTTGCTGCCATAGTCAGGTGGAGTAATCTATCTGTAACTAAACACAGGGAACGAAGAGAAGAATTTATCGAGAGGGAAAGATGGAATTGAGAATAGGCTGTCAGTTCCACAAAACTGACAAGCCAAGAACGATAATGGGCTGGGCTTCCACAGCTGATGCACGAGCTCAATAGGTGGTACGTAGGCGACTTCTTAATTTGCATGGCCAAGATTTGGACGTGACAGATATTTGGAATTTTGGCAGGAGTTTGGCAAGCCAATTGCACGGGTTTGATGCACGGGACACAATTTTTAAGGAGGTGCACTTTCCTATTTTTATTAGGTTTCCTAGTTTCTTCAAGAAGAGGTTACAAAACTCTATATATAGGGAAGCTTAAATAGAATTTGTACTGGCTATAATCTTTTGCCTCTACTTTGTTTTCTAGGGTTTAGAACCATGAAACTTCTCTTTCTTCTTGTTATGAACTCCATGAATATGAGCTAGAGTTTTATTATTGGTTATGGAATAAGTTGGATTTCCAAATATGGGTTTTAATTCAATAAATTAGTTTTCTCTCATATTATCGTTTATGATTCACCATCAATATTGTTACATGATTTGAATGCTATTTAGTCGAGTCGTGAATCGATTGAGTTTGTTTTCATCTCTCTTGCTAGATTAGGATTTATTATACGCAAAAGTGATAGATTCACGATTACAAGTAGCATAATTGTGATTATTGCTTGTAGTGATACATCCTAGTAGTCATATGTGAACCATAACCTTTGTTAAATCGGATTAGTGCGTTTTCCACGTTCGATTGCTTTGATTGGCCTGATTTCATAGAACCTAATGCATCTAGGGAATTAAACTTGATTAGTGCTTTTACACGTTAGGTTGTTCCTTTAGGTAGAATTCATATTCGCATCTTTTAATGTGTTTGTTGATGACATGAGGAGATTTGAGGGATCTACTTGCGATCAAGGTATTCTAGGGCCTTTGATAAAAGTTGAGATTAAAATATCAATTCTAGTTGTTGTGGTGAAACCATGTTTGTGATTGAAGACGAAATCCATGACCAATACTTTCTTATTCTTGATTTGATTTGTTTACTTTTCTTTATTTGCTTTTATTTAGTTTATTATAATCACAAAACCCCGGTGTTATTTATAGGGAACCGAAACAATTTGACAACCTAGACCTCTCTGTGGGATCGATCCTTTCTTGCCCTTCCTTCATTATATATTTTGAGTAGTAAGAAAGTGTAATTTATATTTGTGTCGGCTGACAACCGGTCAACCGCACCTGTGACATTTCAACTGCTCCATTCCCAGCTTTTCCATCTGCTCAGTCACTTCACTCCACCACTAACCCATTAGGTCCCTGGCAATATCGGCTATGACTTCACCGCTTTCTTAAGCCATTACATCATCACCGCAATTACAACTGAAGCTCGAACTTCCACCAAATTCTTTGTGCAATTCACCATCTCGGCTACAATCAATTAGTTCGGTGCTTGATGTCCATTTCAGCTCCTTTGCTAGTCTCCATTTCAAGACCACCAATGCATACATTCAAACCCTAAACTCTCTTGCTCCACCAATTTCACCATCTACGGCTGTTGATTCTTCTAATGAGCAACACCCATCCTCTAATTTGGATTCTGTGACAAACCCTTGAAATCAACATTTTCTAACCACGATTTCACGAACTTCAAGCAATTTCAACTCAAAATCTAATTTTGCATAAGCCCTCTCCGATTTACAACTTCCAATTCACGATTTGGATCAAACCTAACCTTTCTCGGTTTCTTATTATCACTCATCTGTGTAATTGAACACCTAATTGCTGATTCAAATCCATGAAACAACACCAATTTCTTCCTTATAATTCTATCTTTCCTGTTCTTCAAACCCTAACTTTCATTTCTAATCCTTGAACAGCAACAACGATTCCCTCATGGCAACAGAACCACCATCTTCCTTCTCCTGCCCTTACAATATCTGCTTCTTCCTCTCGATTCCAGTTTCTTCATATGGAACGCCACAGTTCTTACTCTCTGAGTTTGAACCGAAATTGAGAGAAATGACTCGAGAGAGTCTCGACCCTAAGGTTTTGGTAAGAATTAAAATTGATGCAGGCACCCGACTGATGGATACGGGCTACCTGATGGCAGCCCATTAGCTCTCTGATAGGTGTAGAATACACCGTATTTACTATGTAGAGTTTATGCTTTCTTTGCTATTTTTCTTGTAAATTATGTATCTTATGTGTGCTTTTGAGTTTATTAGGTGCAATGGAGTCATTTGGAGCAAAAAGACCAATTGGAACTCGTTCAAATACAAGATTTCTACTTTTCATTGTGTAGAGGACGAGAAGATGAAGACAATGCCGAAAGAATGGAGTCATTAGAGTTCGTATGAAGAAGTTATGAGCAAAACAAAAACTCATGAACAAAAAGGGCAAACTTGTCATTTCATCACGGGAGACACTATCAAGACCCAGTAGTGGTTAAGGGGCTCTCATTCATGGTACCCCTTATCAATCAGCAGTGGGTGTTATTAACCTTTGGGTAGCCCTTATCCGAGAGGATGGTCATCTTTGGGTAGCATCCAAATGGGTCGGTCCTATCCATGGCTTATATCCAGATCAAACCCGACCGGATCCGTGTAATTAAAATTAAACTTGAAATCTATCTCTCAATCATTCATTCACCTGAACTCGTTATTGAGACGGTGGCTGCATTTGAGGCCGAGAGATTGAGAAGATGGTGGATCGATGAAGAGGCGCAGACCATGAATCAAGGTCGGGAGAAATAGAAAGCTCGGGTGGAGATGTCGGCTGTTGAACAAGCGAGAGAGAAATTGATGGGTTCCGTGAACCCAGTTGAGAAGAGCATTCAAAGAAATTGATGGGGATTAATGGCAGAGATGGTAGTGAACACAGGTATGGGTTGAATCGAATAATGAGATTCGGTAGATCGAAAGGGAGAGAAAGGAGTTTGTGAAGTTGAAATTAGGGTTTAGTTCTTCCCTGAACTGAGATGAGAAGGGTCGATGCAGAATTGAGGGATAGATCGAATCTGGGTTCAGAGGAGATGTTGAGAAGTTGGTTCTGCTGGTTGTGTTCGGAGACTTGATGACGAATTACAGAGTGGGTCTAGGTCAAATTAGCTGTTGAGTGATGAATAAGAAGAATTGGAAACTACAGGAGGAGCAAGGCTGATAAAGACCCAGAAGGATAAGAAGATACTGAGAAAATTGGTAGTGGTTCTGGTGAAGAATTGCACTCATTGGTGCTTTGAAGTGCATAAGGGTGCAGTGGTATTAAGATGGAGGAGCCGAGAAGTTTGGCGGTGAAGGCAAGGAAATAGAAGTTGGAGTTCTTTGTTCAGTGAGACTCGTTGATGAAGAACAAGTTTCGAGGAAATGTTGCGACTGGCAATGGGGTCATGGTGCAGGAGGAATGTGTTAGATGAATGCTAGGCTTGTGGCGAGATGGCTTGACTTTGAGTAGACAGGGTGAGAGGAAGATTGAGAAGATGTGTTGCCGGGTGAATTTCCAACTAATGGACTTTGAAGACAAAACCTAGTTTTGGAAGGAGAAAAAAAAGACTACAAAAGGGATATCTTTTATCTATCACGTTTTTATTATCTCTACTTTATTCTAGGGTTTACACCATGAAGTCTTTTCTCTTTCTTCTTGTGATGAACTCCATGAATATGAGTAACTAAGTTTTTATTATTGGTTGAAGATGTAGTTGGATTTTGCAACCAAGTTATGATTTTTATGAATTAGTTTTCTCTCAATATTATCGTTCACTTTCTACGGGTTATAATAATTGCATGATTGATGGATTGCAATATGATTGAATGTTTGTTTAGTCGAGTCTAGAATTGATTGAACTCACATCCATATCTATAGCTATTTTAGGGTTTTCATCAAGCGATAACCTTGAATACTAGTAGCATGATATGATTAGGGTTTGTAGTGATACATCCTTGTAATCATATGTAGAAATTGACCTTTGTTCGAATTGTTTGCGCAATGTATTTCAATTGCATTGATTAGCCTATTTCTGAAACTTAATGCTCCTAGGAATTGAACTTGATTAGCGCAAGGCGTTAGGTTATTCTTTAGGTAGAATTCACATACGCAGCCCTAATGTGTGTGTTGATGAATTAGGAAATTACGGAGTATTCTTGCAATAAGGTATTCTATGGCTTTTGATGGTAGAGATTAAATACGAATTCTATTCATATATTCATAAACTTGTTTACAATTGAAGATGAAACCTTTATCCAATATTTTCACATCCTTGATTTGCGTGCTTTGTTTATTTGCTTTTTGTTTATTTTTATTTACACAATCGAAATTCTTAGGGTGTTTTTATAGGAAACCATAACAATTTGACAACCTAGACCTCTCGTAGGATCGATCCTTTCTTGCCCTTGCTATATTTATATTTTGAGTAGTAAGAAAGTGTAATTATATTTGTGTCGCTTACGACACGGTCAATTTTGGCGCCGTTGCTTGGGAGGCAACGGTTGTCACTTGTTTGGTTTCTTATTTTTGTTTTGTTTTTGTTTTTAGTCTTATTTTTGTTTTTCTTATTCTTTGGTTCTTAACCGAGTTTTGAGAATCTCGTTTCAGGTACCAATTGCTATGGATGGAGCTTATTGGAGCAATCAATACGGCTTTCAACCTCAACAATATAACAATTATCACCCTTATGGGGAGTATAATCAAAACCAATCCTTTGGCTATGATCAATACTCCACATACCCTATGAGTTATTCTCATACATATCAACCTTCTCATGGTGGTTATGTAAGTGAGCAACCACAAGGAGGGGAGAATAGTTGTTTTCCTTATAATTTTTCCTCTAGTTTGGTAGATGAGATGCAACAATTTATGGACAGCATGGAGTCAATTTGTGGACAACCAAGCGTGGAACCAATTTCATCGACCGAATGTGCTAATAATAGTATGTTTGGCCCAATTTCTGATCGTAGTTATGATCATCCACCCATTCAAAGGGAATATAATTGGCCTAACAATCTTCAAGTAAGTAATTCTACTTTTTCTTTGTCGAATGAGCTTTACCAACAAATGGAACACTATATTCAGAATTTGGATGGAACACTCCAAGAGCTTCAAAAAGGTGTTTCCACTTTAAGACAAGGCATTGAGGAGTACAAGGAGGAAATGAATAATTATGTTGAAAAAGGCGAACCTTTGGGGACTTTTGTTGATATTTGTGTAGTTAACTCAACTCTTGATCGTAATAATGATCATTCACCTATTCAAAAGGATGAGTTTGAGATTAGCAACACTAAATTCAGCGAGGACCAATGTTATGATGACTATGATAGTGATGATGATTATTATGAAAATACATCGTTTGAACCAACTCATGGTGACATCCCCGAGGAGTGTACAATGGAGTCTTTTTGCGATCAAGGTGAAGACGAAGAGGAATATGTCGACACTTGTGTAGATTACTCAAGCATTGATCTTAATAATGATCAAGAGCCTATTCAAAGGCGGAGCTTGAGGATGATGCATTTCGAGTGTTCTAGAAAAGTTTCTTATGATAAAATTTGGATCCGCAAAAGATTATGTGCCTTACAACAAAGAGGAGTATGTTGAGAATGAGACCGTTTTAACCAATATTGTGGAAGACCCAATTGAGCTTGCAAATAATTGTAATGATGATGTTTATGTCGACACTTTGGTTACGGCAGAAACGGACGAAGAATGGTTGCAAGGTTTGATAGAGGACCATGATATAAAAGAGGTGAATTATTCACTTGAGTTTTTCAAGGATGAAGAGGATTCCGTGATACAAGAGATTGTGCAAGGTTTATCTAACCCTTTGCCTATTATTTCTTCTCCTTTACCTCTTATTGGTTTGAATGTATGTGCTTCGAGAATATTGTTGAATGACTTTGTTTCTCGTTTTCCGCCATTAGAGATACTTGATTCTCATACTATGCAGGTTATGGAACCAGAAACCGTGGAGGTACCCGACTTCTATATTCTTTATGCACTTCCAAGTGTGGACAAGAATAAGTGTGGGGGAAGCTTTTATCGGTTCATAGCTTCACTTTTGCTTTATATTACTAATATTTGTGTGAAGTTAATGTTTGAAAAACAGGTTCTATGGAAGGATCCTCAACTTTTCCGATTATTGGTGTATGGGGAATGAATCTTACAAGAAGCTAAGTCGGGCCGTCGACTTTAAAACAAAGCGCTAAGTGGGAGGCAACCCACCGGTTTTGTATCTTTTATCCTTTTGCTTTTTATTTTTGTTTCGTTTATTTTTTTTTACTGTTTTTATATCATATTTGCATCCCTATGTTTAATTTCATTGAGTCCGTAATCTATCTTAGAAGAGAATTATGATGAATACCTTTTCGTCAGAAAATTTCAGACTGCGCGTAGTTCAGTCCAGAGACCATAACTGTCAGACCGTTTATCAAAACACTGTGAAATTTTGACACTGTGTAGAAAACACGTAGGTGAACAACTTTTTTGTGAAATGGAGTTTTCCAAATTCCTTACCAATTTGCACAGTTTTTGCGTTTTATCTGCTGTTACGTCAGAATTCAGAACTTTCGGTTTTACACATTGAGGACAATGTGAAGTTTAAGTGTGGGGGAGCATTTATATGTTTGTATAGTTTGTTTTTGACACCATTAGTGGATGGAACCATTTTGAATGCAGGAGTTGAGGAACCAATTAACTAAAAGGGACGAATATAGCTGAAATCACAAATTAACATGATAGTTGTTACCATATCTCGGAATATCACCATATCGCATTCTTTTTTTATTTTTCCATATTTATCTATTGTTCTCTAAGTGCTTTGGTGGGTCACTAAAAATCGACGTGTTATTACTGCTAGGATGAAATAGAGTGGTTGAGTTACTAGAAAAAGAAAAAAAAAATTGAAAAAAAAAAAAAAAAAAAAAAAATGAAAAAAAATTTATATAAAAAAAAAAAGAGGACCGATCAATTAGACCAAAACGGAATAAAAAGACACTTGGGAATAGCAGTATGTGTGAAACGTAGTCCCCTGTCTCCGTCGCCTAAACAAGCGTGGAATGCGGGATCCAAGGCAACTATCATGTACTTGCCGACAAGAAGCATGCGCTTGGATCTAAAAGATCTAATCATGCCGTCTACAAAATTGGATCCAGTTTGATCCAATCAAAAAAAAAAAAAAAAAAAAAATATTATTGTGTTGAATAAAGTCACTTTTGGTTCCCTTGTATATGCCAATTGATTGATGTAGCATTCAGCACCAGTGGCTCAATCCAATAGGATTAGGTTCATCTTAGCAGTGACCTTCATGAGATATGGGAAACATCGAACACTTGTGAATATTCGCCAACATCTACATCTCTATCCATCTTCTTTATCTTTTCATTGTGATTGTGGTTTGTTAGTTTCCGAGTATTGTGGCTTGTTCAACTATCTAATTAGAGTTTATTTACTAAAAATTGAATTGAATTTGCAAGGTACCTCCTCCTGTAGTCATTTTGGATTCGTTCATTGATTTGTCACGAATAGACGGAGTTTGAAATATAGGTTTTGTAGGTATATCTCTAGTAAACCTTCACGAGACTATAACTCGTCCACTAGGGACACCTAGGGGTTTAAAGGCTTGTTATTTATGCTAAAAGTGACCGTAGCCTCGACGACACGGAGTTGTTGTATTTTATTGTTTTGTTTGATTTGCTCGAGGACTAGCAAAGTCTAAGTGTGGGGGAATTTGATAGGTGTAGAATACACCGTATTTACTATGTAGAGTTTATGCTTTCTTTGCTATTTTTTCTTGTAAATTATGTATCTTATGTGTGCTTTTGAGTTTATTAGGTGCAATGGAGTCATTTGGAGCAAAAAGACCAATTGGAACTCGTTCAAATACAAGATTTCTACTTTTCATTGTGTAGAGGACGAGAAGATGAAGACAATGCCGAAAGAATGGAGTCATTCCGAGTTCGTATGAAGAAGTTATGAGCAAAACAAAAACTCATGAACAAAAAAGGGCAAACTTGTCATTTCATCACGGGAGACACTATCCAGAGCCCGGTAGTGGTTAAGGGGCTCTCATTCATGGTACCCCTTATCAATCGGCGGTGGGTGTTATTAACACTGGGTAGCCCTTATCCAGAGGATGGTCATCTTTGGGTAGCATCCAAATGGGTCGGTCCTATCCATGGCTTATATCCGGATCCAAACCCGACCCGGATCCGTGTAATTAAAATTAAACTTGAAATCTATCTCTCAATCATTCATTCACACTGAACACATTATTGAGACGGTGGCTGCATTTGAGGTAGAGAGATTGAGAAGATGGTGGATCGATGAAGAGGCGCGAGCCATGAATCAGGTCGGGAGAAATAGAGAAAGCTGGGGAGATGTATCATTGTTGAACAAGCGAGAGAGAAATTGATGGGTTCCGTGAACCAGATTGAGAAGAGCATTCAAAGAAATTGATGGGGATTAATGGCAAGAGATGGTAGTGAACACGGGTATGGGTTGAATCGAATAATGAGATTCGGTAGATCGAAAGGGAGAGAAAGGAGTTTGTGAAGTTGAAATTAGGGTTTAGTTCTTCCCCTGAATCGAGATGAGAAGGGTCGATGCGAGAATCGGGGATAGATCGAATGCGGGTTCGGAGGAGATGTTGAGAAGTTGGTTCTGCTGGTTGTGTTCGGAGACTTGATGAATTACGAGTGGGTCTAGGTCAAATTAGTTTGTTGAGTGATGAATAAGAAGAATTGGAAACTACGGGAGGAGCAAGGGGATAAAGACCCGAGAAGGATAAGAAGATACGAGAAAATTGGTAGTGGTTCGGTGAAGAATTGCACTCATTGGTGCTTTGAAGTGCATAAGGGTCTGGTGGTATTAAGATGGAGGAGCTGAGAAGTTTGGCAGTGAAGGCAAGGGAAATAGAAGTTGGAGTTGCTGTTCAACTGAGACTCTGTTGATGAAGAACAAGTTTCTGAGGAAATGTTGCGACCTGGCAATGGGGTCATGGTGCTGGGAGGAATGTGTTAGATGAATGCTAGGCTTGTGGCGGATGGCTTGACTTTGAGTAGACAGGGGTGAGAGGAAGATTGAGAAGATGTGTTGCGGGTGAATTCCAACTAATGGACTTTGAAGACAAAACCTAGTTTTGGAAGGAGAAAAAGACTACAAAAGGGATATCTTTATCTTGGAACACGTTTTATTATCTCTACTTTATTCTAGGGTTTACACCATGAAGTCTTTTCTCTTTCTTCTTGTGATGAACTCCTTGAATATGAGTAACTAAGTTTTTATTATTGGTTGAAGATGTAGTTGGATTTTGCAACCAAGTTATGATTTTTATGAATTAGTTTTCTCTCAATATTATCGTTCACTTTCTACGGGTTATAATAATTGCATGATTGATGGATTGCAATATGATTGAATGTTTGTTTAGTCGAGTCTAGAATTGATTGAACTCACATCCATATCTATAGCTATTTTAGGGTTTTCATCAAGCGATAACCTTGAATACTAGTAGCATGATATGATTAGGGTTTGTAGTGATACATCCTTGTAATCATATGTAGAAATTGACCTTTGTTCGAATTGTTTTGCTTAATGTATTTCAATTGCATTGATTAGCCTATTTCCGAAACTTAATGCTCCTAGGAATTGAACTTGATTAGCGCAAGGCGTTAGGTTATTCTTTAGGTAGAATTCACATACGCAGCCCTAATGTGTGTGTTGATGAATTAGGGAATTACGGAGTATTCTTGCAATAAGGTATTCTATGGCTTTTGATGGTAGAGATTAAATACAATTCTATTCATATATTCATAAACTTGTTTACAATTGAAGATGAAACCTTTATCCAATATTTTCACATCCTTGATTTGCGTGCTTTGTTTATTTGCTTTTTGTTTATTTTTATTTACACAATCGAGAAATTCTTAGGGTGTTTTATATAGGAAACCATAACAATTTGACAACCTAGACCTCTCTGTGGGATCGATCCTTTCTTGCCCTTGCTATATTTATATTTTGAGTAGTAAGAAAGTGTAATTATATTTGTGTCGCTTACGACAGCGGTCACTCTCCCAGGCTAGCAGCCCCTTATCGTTGACTTGACTCCGCATAGCACTCGCCGTCAAACGCTTCCACCCTCCTTGCTCCTTTTCGCTCCACTGCACGTTTTCTCCTTCTTTTGCTCGTAATGGCTCCATTGCACCTAGTAGACTCAAAATCCAACGTAAAATACATAATTTACAAGAAAAATAGCAAAGAAAGCATAAACAATAGATATAAAATTAGGTGTTTTAGCCACCTATCAGATTCCCCCACACTTAGACTTTGCTAGTCCTCGAGCAAATCAAACAAAACAATTCCAAAAGATACATACAACTCCGTGTCGTCGAGGCTATGGTCACTTTTAGCATAAATAACAAGCCTTTAAACCACTAGGTGTCCCTAATGGACGAGTTATAGTCTCGTGAGGGTTTACTAGAGATATACCCACAAAACCTACTTTTCCAACTTACTAGTTCTCCGTAATAATAGCATCCAACGCGCTAAGAAGACATAGAAATTCTGCACACTAGTCATAAGAGGTTAGACACATAAATGAACACAATCTCATCCTTAAAAGTTGAGAGAGAAATAACCATCCCTTCTCGAAAGAAATTCGGGTTCGGAGTGATCAAAAGTCTCGACTCTGCCTCACAAGAAAGGGTTTTATGAAATTGCTCTCAATAATAAACAGCTTTTTATGGGTCACACATGTGTCCAGGTTGGAATGAAGAGAGAATCCTGCGACACGTTGAATGGTAGGAAGGTGAAAACCCTCCGAAGTATTTTAAAAACCCACATCTTTTATTCATTTTGAAAACCCATTTTTCTGACGATCTCTAAGAAAGGAAATCAACCACTTAACGAAGGTGGGAATATGCTTACTTACCTCGTTATCCGTTCGACGTGCAGCTAGCACCACTCTCACAGCATCCATAGAAACGTCTTCGGTTTTCAATCGGTGTCTTCATCTTCGTCTTCGGTCTTCAACCTTGATGATAACTCTTGAACTTCGTAGAATCTTGACAATGTGATTCTTTCCTATAATTCCGCGTTGCTTGAAACTTCATTATAGATATTTCTTCTTTCCATTGGCTTTATTGAAAGAATACAAAACTAAAAACCAAAATATGATACAATGGATTTTTCTTGTCTCTCTTTTTTTTTCTATTTTTTTTTTCTTTCTATTTTTTTATTTTTTTATTTTTTTTTATGAGACAAGAAAAATAAAACAAATACAAAAAATGAAAACAACACAAAATAATAATGCACCTAACAAAATTTTCTCTTGTCTTTTTTTTTTCATTTTTTTTTTAAGACAAGAGAAATAAACAAAAACTGAAAATAAAAATAAAAATAAGTACAAATGGCCATGGTGTAAGTATTTTACCGCATGATTCTTCACAACTTGTATGTCTTGATATCATAGACTTCTCGAACTCTCATCCTTGATAATTTTCACTCTTGTACAATAGTCTTCAACTTATAAAAATTTCGCTCCTTGTTTTGTTGCTTTACTTGAATCGAAATCTGCTCAATTATGTTTGTTGCTTGTAAACCTTAAACGTCTTCAACTTTCCTTCAAATTTGTGATGCTCCTCTTGTTGATGATGATGGTGTTTCTATGGACCTGTTGGTGTAGAGAGATAAGGTGGATGGTGCTAAGCGGCGAACAAGATTACAAGTGGTATGTAAGTTAGCAATTCGATGTCACCATCATGGTTGATAAAAATAGCACTCAACGAGATCAAAATAGTGCTTCTATGGTGGGAGGTTGGGCAGCTCACCATTCTGCTCGGAATTTACGTACGGTGACACACACTCTAAAAGCACATATTTAGACAGTACAAAGAATTGAAGGTCGGTGCCTCACATTATGTAACATGGGTAGTCTCCACTATAGGGGACCACTACTCTAATACTAGAATTCAGTCTGCACCTTACTTGCCCTTTGGCATGGTTAAATCCAACTTTAACTCTCATACAATTAAGAAACCTGACCATGTTCTCTGTCATATCTAAGTTCGATCACTCTTATGAG
Source organism: Papaver armeniacum (assembly GCA_023531295.1). Classification (NCBI taxonomy): domain Eukaryota; kingdom Viridiplantae; phylum Streptophyta; class Magnoliopsida; order Ranunculales; family Papaveraceae; genus Papaver; species Papaver armeniacum. Next base: position 23,249 of record JAJJWW010015661.1, read on the forward strand.
ATTCTCGATGTAATCTTAGCGACATGTATACTATGTGACTCTAAACTAACTACAAGTTGGAGTTTTTTTTATTCACTAATTTCACAAAAGTTGAAAATTTTGAAAAATTTACAACGCAAATGCTTAACCACTCCCCCACACTTAAACTTTACATTATCCTCAATGTAAATTGAATCGTCCAAGAAAGTCAAGGTGGGAAATACTTATAATAATATGCGACAAGAAAAAAAAACTAAAAACAAGAAAAGAAAAGAAAAAATAAGAGATACAAAACCTATGGGTTGCCTCCCATGTAGCGCTTGGTTTAAAGTCGTCGCCCACTATATCCTTGCAAGATTCATTCCCCATATACTAACAATCGGAAAAGTTGGGGATCCTTCCATAGAACTGTTTTGAAAGCACTAGCTTCACACAAATATTAGTAATATATAACAGAAATGAAGCTATTAACCGATAAAAATTTCCCCACACTTATTCTTGTCCACACTTGGAAGTGTATAAAGAATATAGAAGTCGGGTACTTCCACGGTTTCTTGTTCCATAACCTGCATAGTATGAGAATCAAGTTTCTCTAATGGCGGATAACGAGAAATGAAGTCATTCAACAATATTCTCGAAGCACATACATTCAAACCAATAAGAGGTAAAGGAGAAGAAACAATAGGCAACGGGTTAGATAAACCTTGCATAATCTCTTGTATCACGGAATCCTCGTCCTCCTTGAAAAACTCAAGTGAATTATTCACCTCTTGTATATCATGGTCCTCTATCAAACCTTGCAACCATTCTTCGTCCGTTTCTGCCTTAACCAAAGTTTCGACATAAACATCATCATTATAATCATTTGCAAGCTCAATTGGGTCTTCCACAATAGTGGTCATAACGGTCTCATTCTCAACACACTCCTCTTTGTTGTAAGGCACATACTCTTTTGCGGATGCAATATTGTCCATAAGGAAATTCTTTAGAACACTCATTGCATCATCCTCAAGCTCTACCTTTTGAATAGGTTGTTGATCGTTATAAAGATCAATGCTTGAGTAAGCTACACTAGTGTCATCATATTCCTTTTCAACTTCACCTTGGTCGCAAAAAGACTCCATTGTACACCCTTCGGAGATGTCACCATGAGTTGGTTCAAGTAATGTATCATAATCACCGTCACTATCATAGTCAACATAAGATTGGTCCTCGCTGAATTTAGTGTTGCTAATCTCAAACTCATCCTTTTGAATAGGTGAATGATCATTATTACGATCAAGAGTTGAGTTAACTACACAATTATCAACGAAAGTGCCCAAGGATTGGCCTTTTTCAACATTAGCATCAATCAAATATTCATCACAAACCATATGCACATTAGAATTATCCATATCTTCCTTGCATTGATCAATGCCTCTTCGCAAGCTAGCAATACCTTCACGAAGTTCTTGGAGTTCCTCGTTTGTAGTCTCTTTTGCTTTTTGAAATTCCTCTTGTAAAAATTTGGAAACTTTGTCTATAAAATTAGAGACTTTTTGTTCACGAGCATAAGAATCCTCCCATCCTTGTGGTTGTTCACACACATACCCGCCATAAGGTTGTTGAGGAAAACCATAAGGTTCCATGGAATATTGGTCATAACCAATAAATTGGTTTTGATTATACCCCTGGAATTGGTTGTTGTCATATTGTTGAGGTTGTTGAACCGTATCCATCCATGTAGTATGCTCCTTCCATGAGAAACAAGCACCTGAAATAAAATTCTCAAACCAAAGTTAAAACCCAGAAAATAAGAAAGATAAAACAAAAACTAAAAACAAAAATAAGAAACCAAAAACCAAAAACAAGTGACAACCGCTGCCTCCCCGGCAGCGGCGCCAAAATTTGATCGATTGTCAGCCGACACAAAAATAATTTACACTTTCTTACTACTCAAAATATATAATGAAGCAAGGGCAAGAAAGGATCGTTCCCACAGAGAGGTCTTGGTTGTCAAATTGATTCGGTTTCCTATAAATAACATTCTGATTTTTATAAAATAAAATAAAATAAAAGCAAAATAATAAAAAGTAAACACACAAATCAAGAATAAGAAAGTATTGGTCATGAATTTCATCTTCATTCACAAACATGTTTTCAACACAATAACTAGAATTGATATTTTAATCTCAACTTTTATCAAAGGCCCTAGAATACCTTGATCGCAAGAATATCCGCTAATCTCCTCTTGTCATCAACAAACACATTAAAAGATGCGAATATGAATTCTATCTAAAAGAACAACCTAACGTGTAAAAGCACTAATCAAGTTTAATTCCCTAGATGCATTAGGTTCTATGAAATCAGGCCAATCAAAGCAATCGAACGTGTAAAAGCACTAATCCGATTTAACAAAGGTTATGCTTCACATATGATCATAAGAATATATCACTACAAACTATAATCATATTTATGCTACTTCAAATCGGGGAATTATCACTTTTGCGTATAATAACCCTAATCTAGCAAAAGACATGCATGTGAGTTCTACCAATTTGCAACTTGACAAAACAAACATTCAATCATATGACAATATTAATGGTGAATCATAAACGATAATATGAGAGAAAACTAATTTATTGAACAAAAACTCATGTTTGGAAATCCAACTAATCCATAACCAAAAGAAAACTCTAGCTCATATTCATGGAGTTCATAACAAGAAGAAAGAGAAAAGGTTTCATGTTTCTAAACCCTAGAACAAGAGTAAAGGCAAAGATATAATATAAGATATTCCCCGATTAGGTAAAAGTCTTTTCTGTTTATATGTTTCTCAATTTCCATAAAGGATACTCCTTTCAATATTAGGTCTTCTCAAAACCCATCTCCAAGTGGTCCACCAAGCCCATGTGTGAGAAAAAAAACCCATGTAAAATTATGTCCAAAATTTGTCGCCAGGAAAAGCTGGGATTATGGTAGGAAATTGGCCGGAGTCCAAGACCGGAAAGTATCTCGGTGTGGCAAATTCCGCCGGTCACTTAGGTCAATGGGTCAACTCGGTCAACGATCCAACTCGGTCGGGTCAACTCGGAGGTTGACCAGGAGTCAAGCTGGTCGAGTGAGTCGGATGGGTGAATCGGTGAGTTAGGTAGTCAAGTACGAGTCGAGGCTAACTCGGTGACTTGATTCTAGCCTTCTAGGCCTTTGCACGGCCGATCTTGTGATGCACCATCCTTGTGCCTCACCGACCATGATGGCTATACATCTTGCACTTTAGCTCCAATGCACCACCTCGCAATTTAATTCTAATAATTTGCAATACCGGCTCAACCCCATCCACAAGCACCATCACCGCAAGTTACCGAGACCACCACACTCTCATACAAAACCCCAGCTCCTTCTTGACCTTTTCATGGCCTCACTATGCAATGCTCGCACCGACTCGATCACATCTTCCACTTCATGAAACCACGGTCAATCACTGCTGGCTCGGTTGGCCATCTTGCAACTTCTCGGTCCAATACCCTTTTGCCTCGAGCCATGACCATTTGGTGAAGAAGCACCAATGCACACTGAATCTGCGTTGCACGGAACACATGGAAACGCAATGCAACCCCCGTTTCCTAACATACATCGAGTTATTCAATTTCATTTTCCCATTCGCCTATAGAACTTCATTCATTCTCTCACAAGCAAATAGCTCAGGCCACTTCATCACTAGATTCAACTTCAAATGGCGTGACTCACCATGGCTAGCATACAAAGTATTCAACTTGTACCGTTCATCTCATACTTGAACCGCAACGAACTTGGCTTCCTCTCCATTGCATTTGCAACACTTCAACTCTGCAACTCATTTCTTTGCCTTCAATCTCAACCACTATCTCACAGAACTGCACCACCGGTCCCATTCTTTCGACTTCTTCTTCTCTGTAATCACCACCTGTGATTCCTACAACACCACCATTATACGCTCTGTAGTTTCCTAACATGTATCAACGGCAATAACACCATCACTTCTCGCATTCGGGTCCTCAACTCCATCGACCGCAATTCTATATCGGCTCATCGCTGCGCAGTTTCAATCAACCAATAACATGTACTTCATTTGCAACGGCATTACTCAGCATCTGTTCGATCCTGCAGCTTCATTACCAATCTAGGCCAACAACCAAAACCCACACCACTACATTTCAGCTTAACTCCTCAAACCCATTTGCGCAATAACCAACACCAGCTCGAACCACTTCCAATACAATAACACCTCCATCTTCTCAGGCCACCGTACTGTGACATTTGTTGCTCCATTCCGACTTTTCCATCTGCTCAGTCACTTCACTCCACCACTAACCCATTAGGTCCTGCAATATCAGGCTCGCAGACTTCACCGCTTCCTTAAGCCATTACATCATCACCTTGCAATACCAACTGAAGCTCCAGAACTTCCACCAAATTCTTTGTGTAATTCACCATCTCAGCTACAATCAATTAGTTCCAGTGCTTGATGTCCATTTCAGCTCCTTTGCCTGCAATCTCCATTTCAAGACCACCAGTTTGCATACATTCAAACCCTAAACTCTCTTGCTCCACCAATTTCACCATCTGTTGTTCATTCTTCTAATGAGCAACACCCATCCTCCAATTTCGGATTATGGCAAACCCTTGAAATCAACATTTTCTAACCACGATTTCACGAACTTCAAGCAATTTCAACTCAAAACCTAATTTCTGCATAAGCCCTCTCCGATTTACAACTTCAATTCCGATTTGGATCAAACCCAACCTTTCTCGATTTCTTATTATCACTCATCTCTTTGTAATTCGAACACCTAATTCCGATTCAAATCCATGACACAACACCAATTTCTTCCTTATAATTCTATCTTTCTTGTTCTTCAAACCCTAACTTTTATTTCTAATCCTTGAACAGCAACAACGATTCCCTCATGGCAACAGAACCACCATCTTCCTTCTCCTGCCCTTACAATCTCCTCGGTTCTTCCTCTCGATTCCGGTTCTTCATATGGAACGCCACGTTCTTACTCTCGAGTTTGAACCGAAATTGAGAGAAATGACTCGAGAGAGTCTCGACCCCAAGGTTTTGGTAAGAATGAAAATCGATGCGAGGCACCCGAATGATGGATACGGGCTACCTCGATGGCAGCCTATTAGCTCTCCTTTGAACCGGGCTAGCAGCCCCTTATCGTTGACTTGACTCGCATAGCACTCGCCGTCGAACAACGCCCTCCTTGCTCCTTTTCGCTCCTTGCACATTTTCTCCTTCTTTTGCTCATAATGGCTCCATTGCACCTAGTAGACTCAAAATCCAACGTAAAATACATAATTTACAAGAAAAATAGCAAAGAAAGCATAAACAATAGATATAAAATTAGGTGTTTTAGCCACCTATCAATGAGAAGCTACAAAGTTTATTTATTTTGTAATCCATATGTATTGATAGTTTTGTCACTAAAATTGACAAAAGGGGAGATTTTTAGAGCACTGCTCAGTTGAGCTCGCAAGCGTTGCTATTTCAAGCTTGTTTGTCAAATTTAGGTGATCAAAACCATAAGTCTTGATTTCTAGTCTACTTATAGCTATGTCTCGGATTATGATAGAATGTGTAGTTGTGCTTTAGACTTCACGGCGTTCATCGATTGAAGATGAAGATCTACTGAGTAGTGCTTGGAGGAAATTCATCAACAAAAGGTATGTAGAGACTAAAACTTATCTATCACTCGTAAATTTATTTTATTCTATCTCCTAATGAGACTAAGTCGTATAACTATATAGACTTTTACATTATACACATTTGATATTTGGCGAGTTTAACTCGCTTATCTATTACTCGAAATATGTGTTGGAAGCTTTTTGCTTTAGCTAAGTTTATCATTATTCTTGACAAGTTTAGTTGGAAACAATTTATTTGTTGGAAACTAAATAATAAGTCAAAAGATGATCATGTGAAAATTGTCTTGAAACATCTTACATGATTTGTGTGAGACAGGTCATTTGATGTCGACTCGGAATGTTTCGTGTTGATCATTCGATCACTTAAAAATTACTTATAAGCTAATAGTTTGTGTGAGACCTGCTATTGTCGTCTTCTAAGGATGTTTCAATGATTGAAATGGGAGTTTAGAACAATTAACTATTGTCTAGATATAGCACGATGTATGATACCAGTATGCAAATTTGTTGTGGTATGATTGGTCGAGAACCAAGTTTGCATACCAAAGTATGCAAACATTTTACCTGAGTTAGGTCCAGGACGACGGTATGCATCTTGGTTTGCGAACCGTCGGACAAGACCAAAGTCAGGAACTAAAGTCTGCGTGCCCAGTTTGCAAACTTAGTTGGTTAAGTTCTAAAATCGATTAAGTATGATTTCATACTCATGAACAAATACATTTATAAATTAAGGAATGCAATATTTGCAAACCGTTTCTTAATGTTCATGAATTGATTCATGAATAAGTACTTTGTACAATCGGATTAACTTTATTTCTGAACAAAATATTGGGTGTGGTTGTTAGACCCCCGCCTTTTCAATCGGGATTAACTTTATTCTCTTATCAAGCTTTAATTATTAGACAATAACTTAGACCTTTCTCTTTAGACAAGACAAACACTAGGTTAGTTAAGCTGTTTTTCTTGTCAAGGCATTCGATTAGACTTGAATAACCGAATCCTCAATTTGATAAGTCTAACTAAGATCAGAATTAACTTAGTTTCTCTTATCTCGGAATCGATTTGGACTAAAAAAATGATCCCGTATTTTTTAAGTCATAAACAATATATACAAACCAAAATAAATTGACTTGCACAATTATTTTCTTAACCATAAGCAAATCGAACAAACATAGACAATATATCAGCGCAATTGCACCGAATTTCGTTAAGCAAAAACACTTGATACCCAACAATAAAGAAGATACCAAACAACAAGCCAAATAAATTAAAAGAGTTTTTCTTAACCGAAAACAGTTGAATCATTCACACACACATCCATACACAATAATGGAAAACATCAATTGTACTGAAATTTTGTTAAGCAAAAGCGAGAATATATGCAATATAAACAGGCTTTTCTTAAACAGAAAAACGATTAACTAACAAATTTGTTACCTTAAATTCTGCAGCCTCTTCTCCCCAGAAAGATATATCATTAAGCGTGAGTTCAAATAAAAACTCTCCTCCAATGTGGTGCCATCCTCTCGTAAGAACAAAAGAACAACAACAAAAGTAACCTTTACCAGAGAAAGGTTGAATCGGTTTTAAATAATGCGTGCCAATAGCAAAAGTCGAAAACCCGAAACACATATGTTATGCTAAACACAACTCATGTAAACATAAATTGATTCAACATATTGTGAATTTTCACATATGAGTTTGAATCGGAACACCTTATGATCCTTTGATAAAGCCTACCAACATGGGCTAGAACTTGATCCCGCTAAATCAAAAAGCCATACAAACCATAAGGGTCACATCATATGAGATCGAATATTTAGGTTGATAAAACCGAAATCGAGACATCCCATAAAGCGAATACACATAACAAAAAATAAACAATCATTCACATGCTATGTGATCGGTAACTATCACAAGAATAATTTTAAATAATAATTTTATTCATAAATAATGATAGTTTTATTCAAAATAGACCTTATAGAATAATTGAAGTAAATCAAAACATTGATGTCTATTTTTCTCTAAATAAGAATCTAATCTTATTTTTACGAGCAACTTAATCCTTCATATCAATACTAGAGGAAGAGGTTATTATTTTCAGTCTTGAGCTTGTGAATTTCTTCAAGAAGATAACCTTGTTGCTTGACCATAATTTCTTGCAGTTGAGATATTTTAGTGAAGGACTCTGCAAGAACATGTAATTCTGTCTTTGATTGAACAAAAATATGTGTCAATATCTCAATACACTGATTTTTCTTCAATATATTCTCTCTTTCCTACTTGCTAAGCCAATCTCTATTTTTGATCTTTCTCTTAGGTTTCTTAGCATCAAGAGATGGTGCAGACTTATTCTTAAAGAGATCTTTCAATCAAGCACCTTTGCAAGAGAAGACATCGGATCCTGACTCAGAGTTCGGACAAGGAATGACCAGAGAATGAGAGAGATGTTTTTATATTTTTCATACTACCCGAAAATATAATATTCCTATAAATATGAATATCTTAAAATATATTTTCAATTACTAGAGTTTATTCCCAATTTACAAATAAGTTCCTTGATTTTTGCTACCTCACACACATAATTGGCACACAATGTGAGGATGCAATCTAATACCGATTAGGTGGTATTAATATGAGATTTTCTCTCATCATGGGTGTTAGAGCATGGCTCGGTTGAACCCACCAAGCATTGGTATGTCAAGTTTGGTTGTCATATTTTAGTGAATCAAAACTCATGTTAAGAGTCGCTTTGATTATGTATTAGAGTTAAACTTCGTATAGGTTAGCTTGAAAGTATTAGGATATGAGACATTACAAGTATTGCGAAGACTTGAAGATGTGAAGAAGCAAGGAGCTACAACGACAACAATCATCCTTCCTCTTGAGGTTAGTGATATTTGACTTGAAGCTTGTTTCATTCCCTAACGTATCTTTCAAGTCGTGCATATTGAAAACATAAGCTGCGAAGCATATTGAACTCTAGATAGACATAGTATTAAGGAATACAATACAAGGTTTATTGCTTAACCATTAAACTTTGTAGATAAGACATCGTCATAATCATTTGAATGCTATTGAGATTATGTACGGGTATGAGGTGAGGATTTCATCTGGGAACAATGTTTACATGTGTTCTAAGGAAGTAAGTTCATAAGCTTGTTTGTGAACCGAAAAGGAAATTGCCAGTGTTATTGGTTTTTATTCATTTCATATCTTATGAACAACCAATATGTGTGATAGAGTATAACCACTCACAACTTGTTGTGTTCTTGGTAAACTGTTCACAAAGGCGACTTATGTATTGGTATAACTTTTATTAGTAAAGAAGATCTTAAGTAATCACCTGGGTATGATCGGTTTTTGTATGTCCGAACTTGTAAGGAAATGGAACCGATCCTTGTAAGGTAAAGGAAACCGATCCGAGTAAGGGAAAGGGAACCGATCCTAGTAAGGGTGCAGTACATCAAAGGAACCGATCCTTGTATGGGGTGCGGCAAGGTGTATAGCGAGAAGGGGAACCGATCATATGGATATGTGCAACACATATAAGTTAGATACCATATATATGGGGGAACCGATCCTAGTACCTAGTCGACCGAACTTTTGGGAAGCTAGTGTGGCTATGCGGTACTCACATGGAGGTAGAACAGAAACTTGTTTTGGTAGAACCGTAAACCCATGATTGTGATTGAATGTTGGTTTGATCAATCACATAGTTCTTGAAAGTCGAGATGAACCAATTCTAAACTTGTTTGGAAGTGTGGCAAATCGGTTTCAAGGTTGTAAGTGTGAAAGAGAACTTACAAAGTTAAGATGTCGACAAACTTTGAACACGTCTTGTGAATGTTTATTTCTATAATTGTTCAAAGATATTCCTTAACGGCTAAGGAAGAGAATCCCGAGGATCGAAACATAAGTAAGAAAAGAATCTTTTAATTAAGGTTATTAATTTCATTTTGTAGGGAAATTCTGAATTAGTAATGTGCATTTACTAATTAGATTTTCCGAGAGATTTCGATCGTTATTTTGGACAGAGCATTTCCGAGGAATTATGAAAACCGAATCTGTGCTTTTATGAATATCTTGAGAATATTTTCGGTTTTGGAAATTCCTTGGTGTCCAAACTTCCTTGTCTATAAATACACGAAGTTTGCCTTTCTAGCAAACTAATCCTTCGTAACAAATGATTCACTCTTTTGTTGTTATTCTTCCAGTGTAGCCGCCTATTCGGAGAAGAGTAACCTAATTAGGCGAAATCTCTTATGGCCGCTCAATTTAAAGTCTTCTTTGGGATTGAAGCTCTAGCGCGAACCGTTGGGGAAACTAGATAATTGCGGTTTATCTTTGTTTTCGATTGATTTGATTGACTAACGGTGGTTAAAATATGATTGCACCTAGTTTGTTTATTCTTGAGAATCTTCTCTTCTCGATATAAGATTCACTCAAACTAGTTCGAGTTTCCACGGGGATCTTTAGACTGTTGTTAGTTCTAAAGACGATCTTGTGATAATCCATTGTTAAGACTCCGTTATGCGTGATTGATCACAAGAGATTCAAGTGATTGTGTGCAGGTTTTATTGAAGATTTAAGAAGATTTGAAGACAAATAAGATATTGGAGATCTGACTTGGGTTTTATAATCTTTGGTGTGCACAATACTTGTTTCGGTAAAAGAGGATCCAATTAATAACCGGTTTATCCTTGTGGTAGATTGGATTGATTAATTGAGTAGATCGACATCAATACGTTTCCTTGTGATTGAAGGTATTGATTGGCTTAATCTTAAACGATTACCTTTGGGTGATTGAACATAAGATAGATCTAAGGACGACGAAGGAGTTTATGTTAAGATAAACAGAAGAGCCTTTGTCCGACTCATATCACTTGGTTGAATAAAGTTGATACCAAATAGATTTGTTGTTCCTTTACTGTTTGGAGTACGAACCAAAGGAATTGTTCCAAGTACGTGACTTATTCACAAGTCGGAGGCGTGGGAATACAGACGGAACTAAGTGAACTATAGGCTTAGTTACTTGGTCTCAACTATACGAAGTTAGGTGTAATTTTGTGTAGCGGCTTAATCCTGAGAGTATTCAATTCTGGACAAGGTCCCGGGGGTTTTCTGCATTTGCGGTTTCCTCGTTAACAAAATCTTGCTGTGTCATTTACTTTTATTTTCCGCATTATAATTGTTGATTATAATTAAAGTAAATCACACAAACGTTAATTCCTATTTGCTTGATAAGCAATCCTATTGTGTTTGGTTAAGTCCGAACCTTTGTATCAAGTAAACATACTTCGTTGTTGTATTGTCTTGATCTCGTATCCATAGACGATCACACGAAGTGTGAACCGATTAGTTGTATTGTCTCGACTCAGTCCATAGATAATCACATTCAGAGAAAGGACTTATAGGTAGGAAAAGTTTTAGCTTGAGGTATATTTGGGTACCCTCGCCTTTTCAATGGGATTTAGAACAAACATGGTGTTCTTGATCTAAATATTAGTTGTTTCCTCTTCTTTAAAATTATATGAATTTGAGGTCTCGTCTAGAGTTACCTAATGCCTTGCTTCCAGTGTATTTCCTAAGATTAGGACCAGTCTTTAGCCGGATGACCAAAACCTTTAGACTTAAAGCACTGTGGCTGATATTCATCATCTTCTTCTGATCATTTTTGTTCTTGATTGGAACTCGATCACGGGGCCGAGAAGATCTATGAATATCTTTTACAAATCTCTTATTTCTTTTCTTTAAGAGATCTCGAAACTTCCATAAGTGATTAGTGATAATGTTTGTTCTACATCATCATCGGAATCTTCGCAATCAATTCATCTGAGTCATCTAATAATATATTTTCTCACAAGAGCTTTTGGAAATTTTTCAGCTTTGAAAGCAATTCCTTAAGCTTGAATAGATGGTGATTCATGATCGAAGATCTTTAACTTCCCAACAAGTGTCCTTTGTGAGAGAGTTAAAAGATCATTTGCCTCTATGATTGCATGCTTCTTAGATTCGTATCTAGATGGCAATGACCTAAGAATTTTGCACACTATACCCTTTTCAGAAATAGTCTTTCCACGAGAGAAAGAAGCATTTAATATCTCAGAGAGTTTAATATGAAACTCTTCAAAAGTATCATTGTCATCCATTCGAAGGTTTTCCCAATCAGATGTGAGAGTTTGAAGTATGGCTTCCTTTTCTGACGTGTTACCTTCGAATACGATCTGAAGATTATCCCAAGCTTCCTTTGAAATTTGGCATGTGGATACATGATGTTGTAGATCACGGCTTACAACATGTATAATAGCATTCAAACCATCTGAATTCTGTTTAGCATATGTCTTTACTTCCCCTGTATAATCTATTAAGCATTTAAACTCAGTTTCCGAATCTTCAATTTTCGGGCAATTATATCCTTCAACAATTAATAGCCAAGTATTAAAATCGCATGATTAAAGAAAAGATCTCATAGCAGATTTCCACCACAGATAGTTTGTTCCGTCAAATCTTGGCGGCACGTTTACTGAAATCGATTCATGTGAACTTGAGTTCATTTCTTATAGGTTGGATCGCACCAAACACATATTGTTAGATCTTTTCGTGTTTACCTGATATGATACCAATTGAAAAGACGAGGGTACCCAAATACACCACAATCTTTTTGTTTCAACTTATAAGTCCTCTTACCAAGTGTGATCATCTATGGAGAAAGTCGAGACAATATAACAACTTCGGTATTCACACTTTGTGAGATCGTCTATGGATACGAGATCGATACAATACAACAATCAAAGTATGATTACTTGATAATAGGTTCGGACTTAACCAAACTCTATAGGATCACTATCAAGTAATGCGGAGTTAACGTATATGTGGGTTTTACTTTTAAATATAATAAAATAATTATAATTGTGAAAATAGAAAAGTAAAAGACAAGCAAAATTTTGTTAACGAGAAAAGCGCAAGTGCGAAAAACCCGGGACCTAGACTAGAATTTAATAATCTACGAATTAAGCCGTTATACAAAATCTACACCAACTTTGTATAATTGATACCAAGCAACGACCCTAGTTTACTCAGTTTCCGTATCCATGCGCTTCGAATTTGATGAGTCACGCACTTTGGTATAATTCCTTTGGATCGTATTCCAAATAACAAAGGAAGAACGAATACGTTTGGTAACAACTCTATTGATTCTTTTCAAGATAAAGATATCTCAAGTCATACGCAAAGGCTCTTCCGTTTAATCTAATAAACTCCTTTGCCTAGTTAGATCAATCTATCTAATAACTACCAAAGTAGTTAAGTTTAGATTCGCAATCAATCAGTATAGATCTCAACGAGAAACTATAAAGCGATGTCGATCTCACACAACTAATCAATCGAATAAATCCGATTCTAGTTGGATCCCAGCCGATCAAGATTTGTGCACACACAATGATACGAAAACCAATAAGAAATCTTCTTCATTTTCAAATCTTCTTTAATCTTCAATAATAACCTGCACAACACCACTTGATCAATCACACACGTAATGGAGGCAGATTAACGATGAATTATCACAAGATGTATTTACATCTAACAACAATTCTAAAGATCCCGTCGATACTTCGATCTAGTTTGAGTGGATCTTATATCAGAAGAGAAGATTCTCAAGAATAATAAAACTAGGTGCAATCAAAGTTTCAACAACCTTTAGTCCATCAAATCAATCAAAAACTAATAACATTGCAATTATCTAGTTTTTCACCAACGGTACTCGTAGAGCTTCTTGATCCCACAGAAGTCTTTAAACGAGCGGTCGTAAGAGATTTGACCTAATTAGGATACTTTCCTCTTCGAATAGATGGCTCCACCAGAAACAACAAGAAATGAAGTTTGTCTGGCTCTTAGGATAGTTTGCTAGAAATGCAAACTTAGGCATTTATAGACCAAGGATGTTTGGACACCAAGGAATTTCCAAAACCGAAAGTATTCTCAAGATATGCAATGAATGGAAAAATTCGGTTTTCCTAATTCCAATAAATTCTTGTCCAATATTTATGAAATCTCTCAATAGAAAATCTCATATTAGTAAATGCACATACTAATTTTTATTCTCTAGAGATATGCATTTAATTGCTGGTAATTAAAGCATATAAAATCAAAAACCTTAATTCAAAGATTCTTAATTTATCTCGGCACAGGATCTCCTAGAGTACTAAGGAATATCTTTGAACAATAAATGATAAGAGTTATTGCTCATGTTCAAAGTATGTTGACATCTCTTTACTGTAAATCCTTATTCATATTTACATGGACTTACATTCTTGGAATCGGTTATACCACACTTCCAAACAAATTTAGAATTGGTTGACCTGTATACCAAGACAACTATGTGATTGATCAAATGCCAAATCAGATACATGGGTTCAATCGTAACTACCAATGACTAGGATCAGTTATACCTTGTTAGAGCACTGCTCGGTCGAACTCGCAAGTGTTGCTATCTCAAGTTTGTTTGTCAATGTTAGGGATCAAAACTATAAGTCTTGATTTCTAGTCTACTTATAAATGTCTCGGACTAGGATAGATTGTGTAGTTGAGCATTAGACTTCACGGCGTTCATCATTGAAAACAAAGAACTACTAAGGAGAGCTTGTGGAACTTCATCAACAAAACGTATATGGAGAATGAAACTCATCTATCACTTGGCAAATCTATTTCTACTTTATCTCCTATATTGAGACATAAGTCGTGTTACGATATAGTTTTCTATTATACACATTTGAGATTTCGAGTTGAGTTTATCTCGCTTACATATTTCTCGAAATATGTGTTGGCAAGCTTTCGCTTCGACCAAGTTCATCTGGATCATGTGAAAATTGCCGAGTAACATCTTACATGGTTTTGTGATACAATCATTTGGTGTAGACTTGGAATGTTTTGTTATGATTATTTCAATAACTTGAAAATTGCTTTGATCCTAATAGTGTGTAAAAACGGCTATTGTCATCCTCGAAGAAAGTTTCAATGATTGAAATAAAGAGTTTGTGAAACACTTAACCATTGTTGGATTGTGATGTTGTGTACTCTTGCACATATGTTGTCCATGTCTGGGAACCATAGTATGCGTACACATATGCGTACACGTTGGTTTAAGAAGTCCGAGAACCTAAGTATGCGCACCCGTCACGCGTCATCGCGTAAAGGTTCATGTCCGAGATTTTCTTCGGGATTGGTGGTATACATACTGTTCGTGTACTCGGGAGAAACCCAATTTCCAGTACGGTATTTCAAGTATGCGTACTTGTTCGCGATCTGAACAAAGTTCTAAAAATCGGTTGTGTACATGAACTAATACATTTATATATTAAGGAATGCATTCTTGGCAAACCGTGACTATAATATTCATGAATTGATTCGAGGAATCAAACAGATTTTTGCTTCAATTGTGCTCTTGTATACTTCTATGAGAATATAGCAATTGAACAACTCTTTAACTAGTTTCATTTGAGTCATTTGAACTAGTTATGGTTAAGATTTAATAATTTTGATATGAGAGTGTTCATATGCTAACCTTGGTTAACTATTGTTGAGCCAACATGGTGTACACGCTTTGTATGTACCACACATAAACCTAAAATGAAGGTACATTTTTATTGTGTGTAACAAGCTAAATTCGATCTAATGGTTGAAAGATATTAGCTTGAATCTAATCAGGTTTTCATCTAACAATGAATATTGAATGCTTTGTTACCAAGGTAACTTAGATTGCAAACCCCGATTTGAAAACCGTAGGATCGAATGCCGCACCAAGATTCTCGCGGTATCCATAAGCGACACGCTATGAAGACATCACGGGATGGAAGTAAAAAACGACGTAACTGACGACATCAAAACCACGAGAAAGATGTGAAGATGTAGCGAGATCGAGGAGTGTCGCGAGATTTGACATTTGTACATTTGCGAGATTTCGCAAGACATACGAAAATAAATGACAGACAGCTGTCCTCCACTATGTAATGTCCTATATAAAGAACGAATAAGTTTGAGGGGATGATTTTAGTGTACAAGCAAGTCATTAAGAGAGAGAAAGTTTAGAGTGGTTGTAATTCTTTGGTTTATCTCGACTTTTCATCTTGTAATACTGGAATTTGATCAATAAAACTTACAATTGTTCGTCTTAAAATGATTTGATTGTGTGGTTCTTGTGAGGGGTGTAGTGTGGGATTTCCTGCCTTCCTTAATGATTGCTAAAGCTTGAGGATTGATTGAGGAAAAGATTGAAGATTATTATCAAGGTTGTTCAAATCAAAAAATGGTAAGTAGAGTGGGTAAATCAATAAAAATAGAAATTTAACAAAGGTTGGGTGTAAA
>JAJJWW010015662.1:0-128835 GCA_023531295.1 Papaver armeniacum
TCCACATAGGCCTGCTCGACTCCTTATATAGGTATTACATAATGGATGACCGACTAAGTTGTCCTTTATTTTGGGAATGACTTGCGAAATATCGTAAGTGTACAATTATACAATCTCGCGACACTCTAAACCTCGCTAGATCTTCACATCTTTTCGTGTTTTGGTTGTCGTCATTCATTGCGTCATTTACATTACTCTTCGCGACGCCTTCGTAATCTTGTCGTTTATTAATCTCGCAAGGTATTGATAAATGGCGATATTACGATCCTACATATATATGGGTCGGGAACCCGAATGCTATTAGGAATGAGAAGTAATTGTGGTTATAAGAAATTATTTATTGGAGCCTTTTTCTATTAAGGGTAGTTATGTTGAGCATGCAATCTGTGACGAAAGATCGAGCCTTTTCTATTTGGGATAGTTATACGTTGGGCATGCAAGTACAAACAAATACAAGAAAAGAAAAAACTGAGATAGAATATTAACACACAACAATCGGAAGAAAATAAAAAATCATAAAAAAAAAATGTGTTTTATAGCTATGTTTAATGACTAAGATGCCGTGTGTTGAAAGATTAGGTTTTCCATATACTTAGGTATTAAGTTTCCTATCCATATAAGGAAGGCCTTAAAACTATGTGATTAACACAAATGAATAAAATTCTCTCTTTTTCTTTATCTTATTCTTTTCCTCTACTTTCGTATCTTCGTAATTTGGTAACGCGTTATCAGCACGTAGTTCCAATCACTAAGCAATTTTTTGTTACAATTGATTTATCTTTAAAATATAATCGATCGCATTCTTTGTTTTTCTAAAGAATAAATCCTAATTTTTTTATAACTAGGTTTTAATATTTTTTTTTCTTTACATCTAAATTTAAAGATAACTTTTAGTTTGTCTTATAAATCATATGATATGATGTATATGAAAACAATATTGTTGACTTTTTCTACCGTGTCTTGATCCATTATAATCACACTATAACCTTTTCTTATTTTTTAATCACTTGTACACCCTTACATCAATTTGAATACTATTCATAACAAAAAAAAATAATCACATTGGGATTGTTAGAGAGATTGATTGGTACTTCCGTATTAAAGGTGGGGTTGATACATTGCTTAAGAAAACCAAGTTGGTGGTGTTCTATGAGGTTGCTTAATGAACGATTCCATGTGGAATTGATATCTTGGTGGTAGGCCAAATTGCATCGAGAATTTGCTCCTCCGCAGTAAGGTTTTTCGCTGGTAACAATCAATGTACACATTTTGATTAAGAATCATACTTATAAGCAAATCGGATAGAAATATATCATGGTGAAATAAACCGAAATTATTGTTTAAGAATTTGAATCAAAACTTGGGATAAAGAAAGGCAATACCTTGAATTGCGACGAAGAAGATGAATGGTATACCATTTTTTCTAAATCGGTGCAAATAGAGATGTTGATTTGTGCGTTGCACATGATATCGAGATCCTTGACTTTACTCATTAAGCTTTGTTTCTTTTTGTGCAAAAATTTCCCCCTTTTCGTGGGGTCTTCAATGAATTGTAAAACTGACTTTCCACGTGCCATAACTATTCGAAAGAAGAAAAAAATTTAGTAGAATCATTTAATATGAAAAAATTAATTAATCACATTAATCACATCCATCATATTAATATTATATTATCCTTCTTAACTCAAGAAGGTTTTTTTCTTATTGTAACAAGACTTGTCACGTTTGAAAATTACATCTAATTGGTTAATAATAAGATGTGAATGGTTGGTCGTTTTGAAAATATTCTAAACAATTAGATTTTTTGTTAAATATATCAAAGATTATCTTTTTGAGCATTGCTCATTGAACCCACCAAGCATTGGTATGTCAAGGTTGGTTGTCATATTTTAGTATCAAAACTCAATTAGAGTCTCTTGATTAAGGTTACTAGAGACAACTTCGTTTAGGTTAGACTAGAAAGTATAGGAATGTTGAGACATACAAGTATTGGTTCAAGACCGAAGGACGTGAAGAGTAACGACTATAACGAATACATCATCCTTCCACTTGAGGTTAGTAATACCGACTTGACTTGTTTTCATTCTTATCGTTTCTTTCAAGTTGTTTAAGATTGAAAACATAACATGCGAGGTTATATATGATACTTTAGTATTAGACTTGGTCATATTAGTATGATCAAAGTGTCAAGGAAGTATATGAATGACGAAGTATAACTTTTATCTTTTGAAATTCGTAAATGCGACATCGACATAATCTATGTAACTTGTTACTTGATTGTGTAGTGGATATAAAGCGTGATTTCATCTTAGGAAACTATGTTGTATTACATTCATTTAAGGAAGTACATGTACGAACATGTTTTGTAATTGAAAGGAAATCATAGGTATTTTGGTATGGTTTTCTATGAAGATCTATTGGATGACCAATTCAAACATAGGAGGGAATTCAGTGTAGAACCGATCTTAAATTATGTTGAGAGTCAAGGTAGAAATGATCTCGTACCTATCTTGGGATACTTGCAGAACCGATCTTAGCTTTTGTTGGGAATCATGGTAGACCCCATCCCTACCTATATTGGGAGTGTTGGAAGAACCGATCATAACTATTGTTGGGAGTCAGGTAGAATTGATCCCTACCTATATTGGGAGGCGTGTAAAATCGATTATAACCTATGTTGGGAGTCATGATACAACTTTGTAAGGACCCTCAAGCTCGTCAACGCTATTAGACTAGTCAAGAGAGGTCTTATTGATAATAACTTTCGATTAGTTTAATGCGAAACGTTAATTAATAGGAATTAATCTAACAACGACCTAGAGATGAAATTAGTACCACTGGATAGATCTCAGAAAAATTACGCGGAATAGACTATTGAGCGTGTCGTAGTAATCATGATTCGTTTGAAGCCTTGGCTGCCCATATCAATTTGTTGGGTGCCTTAATCAGTTTCATTGCTCTTATCTCCCAGAACTGGATCGAAGAGAAGTTTATTTTCTTATTCTCTTTCTCTTTCCTTTCTTCTCTTCCTTCTCCTCCTTCTTTCTTCGGCGTTTCAGAGATGAAATCTCTGTTGAGAAAACTCACAGAAAATTAGTGAAATCAATCAATCGAGTGTGGTGTTGATATGTTCATAGCTTAGGTTTGGTTAGAATCCGTGATTGAGTTGAAGAGAAGTGTTTCTGTGAAAGATTATGTTTATGGAGTTGGTTTTGAGTTTGTGTAAAATTAAAGATGAAATCAAACATGAGAAGGAAGAGCAAGGATGGGTTGTTGTTATTGAAGATTATATGAAGTTTAATTGTGATTAAAAGGAATTAGAGTTTATGTTTCGTTCTTCTCCAAATCAGAAATTAGGGTTTCTGTTTATTGAATTGAAGTTTCGATTCGAGTGGTAGATTAAGAAGAATTAGATAGAATCGTTGGATCAGTTTTATTATATTTAAACTTCATGGGTTGGGGTTCTTGATAAAACAGAGACATGGGGTTTCAAGAAGAATTGGAAGGTGAAATTGAGAGTTTTGGAGATGATTAAAGATGGATTTGTGATGAATTAAGGTTTAGTGTTAAAGAATAACTCGAACTGGATAGTTAGGGTTGGAGCAGTGGTTCTGAACATCAAGATGAAATGGATAACTTGAAGTTCTTGAATTGTACTGATAAGGTGTTGAATCAAGTCAAGGCAAAGAAGGTTTAATTCAATTGTTTGGGGTGAAACCAATTGAGGTAATTTATTTCTCAGTAATTTAGTAAAGCTTTTGATTTCAATTAATGAGTTTATGAGTATGTTAATTGAACTAAGTATTGAGATGGATGGGTGTGTTAGAATGAACCTGAGGCTTTGAGAATGACTGGTGGTGTTGCTTTTAACTTTGTTTGTATTGTTAGTAATGTGATTGAGCTACGAAGTAGGATTGAACTGAGTTGAATTAGATAGTGGAACTGAAGTTGCAGTTAGTGTTGGCTGTGAGATAATATAATTGGTGTGGGTTGTATAGTAGAAGTGGTTGGTTTGGTGAACTGTAGAAGTTATTGGTGGGGATGCAGATTGTTTTAGTGTTGAATTAATTTGAATTGGCAGTGGAGATGTAAGTTGAAATTGGGATTTCAGTAATGTTATATGAATTACTGCTTATGAGAATTGGTTGTTGTGTTAGTTGTATAGTTGTGGAGATGGGGTTGATTGAAGCAATGGCATGGTGGTTGTATAATTAGGGCGAAAGAAAGTATGAAGGTTGGTTGGTGGTGAATTGAATATGGTCTGCAGGTGGAATGGGATGTCACAGGACATGAAAGATGTACATGATGAAGTTAGGATGTATGGGAATTGGTGAATGTTGAGCTGATAGTGCAAGGATGTGAAGTTAAAGGTGTTGTTGGTACTGGGATGGAGATGCAAGTGAAGTTGTTAGTGGTTCAAGGTCAAGAAGAAAGTTAGAACGGTGATTTAAAGTTGTAGGTAGCGATTGCTCTGAAAAACTTAAAGGCTGCAATTGCAATTGGTAATTTGCTGTAATTGTGTTTCTAATTTGATTCTAAAGTTTGCTCAAGAATTTATGAGTTGAAGTTGTATTTGAGTTATTATTTGTGCAAGAGTCTTAGCCTGAGTTCTTTCAGCTTAGCTGACTCGACCTAGTATCTCTGACTCAGTTAGTCTGACCGAGATTGAGTCGTTTGTGACTCACTGGTTACCTGTTTTGACCTGGAGTAGACTCAGTTGACAAGGTTAGACATTTGACCTGATCTGGACCTGACTTTGACCTGACTTTGGACGTTGACCTTTAGTTGAATCCTTTTGACTGTTAGTGGCCGTTAATTGACTCCCTCTGACCAGATGTTGACCGTTAACGGCCAGTTGGCCGGGCTTTATGTAATGGGCTTGTTGAGTAATCTTGGGCTTAGGACTAGTTATCCTAATTGATGTTTGGACCCTTTACGGTCCGATTAGCTTTTCGGTTCCTTCTACAAAGTTGTAGATATTCGTAAGACTTAGCTAATAGACTATAGAATCAACCTAATTGAATTAGTAAACCTTAGCTATGCAAAAGATATAGAATAAAAGGTGCAAAGTCGTAAATGGGCTTAGAACCATTAGTTAGACTTGTATGATTCTTGTGTGAGTTATTTTAGCTAGTTTTCTTAGACTTCTTGTGTGATTAACGGTTAGTCTATATTAACAACGATCGATTCAAAGAATGAACCGGTGGATCGTGGATCTCGAGGTAGTGTGGCTTGTCATCAAAGAGGTGGGAATACATTTTACTCTTCTGTAACCATTATTGTTTCTTTTACAAAAGTCTTTGTTTATTAAACTCATGCATTGTCTATTCGTGCATTCCATGCTTTGTTTAAATTGCATTATGTTGATTCTGTTAATCTTTCCACGATTTGGAAAGAACCTGTAATGTTTGTTGTCAATATGAGTTGTTATGGGAAATGAGAATTTCCACGTATGGTATATAGGATACGCTCCTTCGCATTTATATCTACATGAATTTAGCTTTTATGCTTAGAGTGGGTCACCATGGTCTTGGTGATATCAATAGCTCTTTGAGTGTGGTTATACGAATATTATACATTGTTTGAAGAAGGAGTTTGTCCATATACATGTTTGTTTATTGCGGTGACTTGGTCGTTGTTTAACGTTTCGGAGAACATGTATTGTTTTCCAAATCTTGCATATGATTACTTAAAAGTTAAATGTTATTCCTCTGGGCACCCTTTTAGGGATGATGTGCTCATCCATTCCCACTTTGGTTCAGGAGACAGATCGAGTTGGCAATGGATGCTTCGAGGAATTGAGTGGGATTATTTTGGTTAACTCTACCTTTATATTTATTATGTTGTATATTTTATTTGTAAACCAAATGACTATTGTATATGTATCATACGAAAGGAGTTCTTGTATATATATATTTCAGAAAGGGGTTAATTTTGGGTTAAGTTTTTGTGCTTGATTTATAAATTGAATGTTTAAGTGAATGATTTAGATTCTTAGTGCCTCTTTATTTAGTTAATCTCTTTGATTAGTCAGCTGCTAGCTTAGGGGCGCTACACAACTTGGTCCCAAGAGCAAAACCGATTTTCAATATTCACATATTACTTTAGGATTTGTGTGAGTTTGGAATTAGGGTTTGCTAGATAGGAAAGTTTCACATGTCGACATAATTTGAACATGTAAATAATTCTTATCATTGATTGTTCAAAGATATTCCTTGAAAAGGCGAGGTACCCAAATACACCACAATTTTTATTTATCAACCTATAAGTCATTTACCAAGTGTGATCGTCTATGGACCAGTCGAGACAATACAACAACTTCAAAAGATACAGTTCGTGTGATAGTTGATAGGTGTAGAATACCACCGTATTTTACTATCTAGTAGTTCGCTTTTCTTTGCTATTTTTCTTGTGAATTATGTACTTTACGTTTGCTTTTGTGTTATTAGGTATGCAGAGTCGCACGGAGGAAAAGAAGCGAAATTACTCTATTTGAGACAAAGGGCAAAATTGTCTCATGGCAATCACTCTTTGGGAGGAAGTGAGCCAAGGTTAAGGGCGACTCTATTAGGAGGAGTAAATGACAACCTTGCCAAATGTTAAGGGGCTACCAGTTGGGTACCCCTTATACGCTTACAGTGGTTATATCCACTTACATTTCTTACAACAAAAAATGAAAATCCAGAGAAGTTATTTCTTCTCATAATTTTTCACTTTGAATCAAATTGAGAAACAAAGCGGTTTCTTGCTAAATTGAAATCGAGAGAAAATGGAGAGGTAGAGACGACGGGGTGGAGGTACTTTTACCATGAAATCGAGAGCGAGAATTATTCAGTGAGAGACGGATGCTTGCTAGGTCGGAGAATCAGTGAAAGAAGTCGATGTAGAGATGTTGCTCAGATTCAGATCGAGATGGGTTTTGAAAGTTAAGTTGTAAATCGAGATTTGGGATTGTTGTGGCTCAGAGTTGGCAGAGATGATGTTAACATCGACTTCAGAAACAAAGTAGATGCTGCTGCAAATCCGCGGTTGAAATTCAGACGGGTTTGAGATTAGTGATTGAAGTATTAATGGCGTTGTTGAAGTTCGGTGAAAAGGGGTTTGTGAGATACATGAAATTGAGATGGGTTGCTGCCATACAGGGAGAGAAAGGAGTTTGTAGAGATTCGGTTAGGGTCATGTTTCAAATCTGGAAGGAAGAACATGGTGCTGTGGGTTGATTCCGGGGAAGATTGCAAAATTTGAGATGATGATTTGAGGTTTGATTTTGGCTTTGGTTGATTGCATCTGATGGTGATATAATGAATCCAGGGAAGAACATGAATCCAGTGCTGATGTTGGTGTTGCCATTGTGAAGCTGGTGAAGATGAAATTGCTGCTTGAGCTGGAATGGGTTTCCTGAGCCTCTGTTGGTGCTGGTCAGATATGTTTTTGTTTTGGGAAAGTTGAGTAGAGCCGGATGATGAATGAGCTGTGCAATGGCACATGGTTGCAATGGTGGTTCTTTTGGCTGAGAAGTTACCAAAGAAGATTAGATGTATGTGTTAGGCTGTTGATTCATGTGATCTTTGTTATGGGAATGGAATTGCGGGTGAGATGGTTTTCTTGATGTTGAGGAAGGAGTCTAAAATGGTTGAGATGTTGGATGGAGTCTTGGTGCCTTTGGAGGAAGCTAGATATATGTGTAGTGAAGGGTGAGATGGCAACAAATTGAATGGTGAAGCAAGGGCATACCGGGAATCGAGGTGTGATGGCGAGGTGGTTGAAATGCGAGTGCGGGCATGGAGCTAGGGAAGCTCTCTAGCCTATCGAGTGACGGTGCAGTGGCGTGAGGCGGATTCGGTACAAAGTGATGAAACTGGTGGTGTTGTAGAAATGGGGATGCTTGCCGGGAAATGGTGTCGAGTAGCAGATGTGAAGTGAAGCTACGGTGAAAGCAATGTCGGTGCCGATGTGATTCGGCATTTGAGATGGAGGAAATATTGAAAGCTCAAATTGAAGTGATGATGGCTCAGGTGTTCTTAAGCTATGCATTGCAGGTGTGATGCGAGATGGCTGGTACAGTTGCAAGGTGGCCTGAGTTGAGCTAAAGTAGAATGTTGTGGCAAACAGGGATGGAAGAGCGCTGGTCCTGAGATGGAGGTCGCATGAATTTGCAAAGCTGCAGGCACTTGGTGGTACATGGTGAGGTTCTTTGTAGGAGAGATGGTGCTGATGTCGCGAGAATAAAATAATGGATGGATCTTTGAAGTTCTGGTGTTTGGAAGATGGAGGTGAGATGAGGCATTTCAGGGAGATGGAATTGCAGGATGGTGATTGAACTATAAGCAGGTGAAACTATGGCCTGAGGGCTGAGACGTTGAGCTATGGCTTTGAAGGATTAGAAGTTGGTATTTGCACTGTGAACCTGGTGGGTATTAAGTGATGGCCTGAGGAGATGAAGGTGCAGTGAGGCAGAGTAGCCATCATGGATGGATAGGCATTTTGTGAAGCACAAGGATGGTGCATCACGGAAACAGGCCTGTGCAATGGCCTAGAAGGCTGGAACCAAGTCAGCCCAGTTAGCTCTCATGCACAGCTGACTCGGGTCTGACTCACGATCCTAACCCACCTGATGACCCGGTTTGACTCAGTGAGTTAACTCGTTGACCAGATCCGCGTTGACCCGTTGACCGGTGACCGGGCGGACTTTGCCGGTCACCGGAACCGATTTTCGGCCGATTTCCGACCACAATACCAGTTTTCCGGCGACGACTTTTGGGTCATATTTTCTACATGGGTTTCTCCCTCTTATGGGCTTGGTGGATTTTCATCTAATGGACTTTGAAGACTAGACCTAATTTTAGAAGTTGGAGAAAAGCTATAAAGGGGAGGTCTTCTACAACTTATCTATATCTTATTCTTGGAACTTTGGGGAGAGCCACTTTTGTTTACACAACTAGGGTTTGCTTTTGTTCATCTTCTTCTTTATTCCATTGATATTTTTGGTGATGAACTCCATAGCTATGAGTAGCTAAATTCTATATTATTGGTTAAGGATGTAGTCCGATTTCTAAAACTTGTGTTTGCTTTATGTATTATATTTTCTCTCTTGATTATCGTTCAATTCTCTACTATTTTTATGATCACATGATTGAAGTATTGTGATAGGATTATGATGTTTGATTAGTTAAGTGGCCAATTAATTGAACTTGCATCTTAGTCCATAGCTATTTTAGGTTTTTCATCAAGCGATAACCTTGAATATAAGTAGCATGATATGTTTACGGTTTGTAGTGATACACTCTCGTAATCATATGTAGAGTTTGACCATTGTCCGAATTGTTATGCAACGCATGACAATTGCATTTATTAACCTATTTATGAAACTTAATGCTCCTAGGAATTGAACTTAATTAGCGCAGGCGTTAGGTTATTCTTTAGGTAGAATTCACATATGCAGCTCTAATGTGTGTGTTGATGAACTTAGGAAATTAATAGATTATCTTGCTCTCTCGATTCTCTAGGCTTTTGATAACACAAGAGATTAAATCGTAATTCTAATCATATATGCAAGCACATGTCTAAGATTGAAGATGAATTCCTTGACCAATATCTTTCTCCATTGATTACTTTCTACAATTTACTTTGCTTTTAATTTGTTTTTATTGCTTAAATAGAAATAAGAAATCCCCACAATTGGTTACTTTAAGAAATTGATTACGAAATAACTACAATCGCCTCTCTGTGGATACGAACTCTTTCTTATCATATACTTTAGGAAAGTGAAATTATATTTGACGCATACGACAGCGATCAAATTTTGGCGCTGCTGCCGGGGAGGCACACGACTAGTTATTAAGTTTTTAGTTAAGTTTTTAGTTTCTTTTTACAATTTCTGCTTTCATCTTTGCTTTTTGTTTCTTGTCTTGTTTCTCACTTGTTTGCGAGAATTGTTTGCAGGTACCTAATCTCTGGCTTCTAAGGATTGGAATTATCCAAGGTGCGGGATAGCTACTCGACGAGGCACAATACTCCAACCAAGTCAAGACACAACGGACGAGCACGAGTTGGAAGTAGGAGAAGAGATTTTCCGACAACAAGAAGAAGGAAAGGAGGTTCCAATCGTAGAGGAACCACACGTGGAAGAAGAAGAAGCAATGGGTGATGCAAATCGTTCACTCAAGGACTTAGCTTCTCATAGGCTTGATATACAACAGGGGTGTATTCAAAAGGACTCTACTTTTGAGATTAAACCGGGGTTGCTTAGAGAATTACCAAAATTTCATGGCATGGTGAATGAAGATCCAAACAAACATCTTTTGGACTTCCACACCATTGTCACGGCTATGCTTCCAGCAAATGTTGAGGCGGATGGTGCAATGTTGAAGGTTTTCCGTTTCTCTTTAATGGATAGTGCTAAGGATTGGTTGTACTATTTACCTCCCGGAAGTGTCACAACATGGAATGGGTTGAAGAAACTCTTTTTAGAGAGATATTTTCTGCATCCAAGGCTACTCAAATTCGCAAGGAGATTTGTGGGATGAAGCAAAACGTGGAGAATCCTTATATGAATGTTGGGAACGGTACAAGAGATTGGTTGGAAGCTGTCCTCACCACCAATTCAGTGACGCTATGATTATCCAATATTTCTATGAAGGACTCTAATCAAGTGATAGGAATCTCCTCGACGCTGCGGGTGGTGGTGCACTAGTGAACAAGACGGTGGCACAAGCTAGAGAGTTGATTGAAAACATGGCAGCGAACTCACAACAATTCTTGAGTCGTGGTTCGGATGTGATTCTAAGAAGGGTGAGTGAGGTGAGCGAGGTTGAAGAGCTTCGTCAAAAAATGGGTAACATGAACGCAATGCTTCAACAAGTTGCAGCCGCGGTGATACCAAGTTCCTCTCAATCTTATGAAGACGAGCAAGCTAATGCGATCTTTCCAAATCAACAAAGACGGTATGATCCCTACTCCAACACTTACAATCCGGGATGGAGAGATCACCCAAACTTTAGCTATGCCAATAAGCAAGGAGCGATTCAACAACCTAGTTTCAACAACCCGAGTGGATTTCAACCTCAACAACAACAATTCCAACCGAGACAACAATTTCAACAACAACAACAACCTCAAAATATGGGGTCCAATATGGAGGAGTTGTTGAAATCTTTTATGCAAAAGAACGGAGAGTTCGGTTAAGGAGTTGCAAACTCAAGTTGGTTCTATGGCTATGGAGTTGAATCAATTGAAGGCACAAAATGGTGTGAAACTCCCTTCTCAACCTATCAACCCAAAGGAGGGTGTTAATGCAATTACATTGAGAAGTGGTACACAACTTGTGCAACCCGAAGTTCTTGATTCGGGCGTGGTGGAAACACCAAAGGAACCTGTTTTGGAGGAGAAAACCGAGGATTCTCCCAAACTTCTGAGGTACCTATTCCTAACTCTAAAACTCCGGTTTCTACTTATGTTCCTCCTTTACCTTTCCCTCGCAGATTTGCAAATTCCAAGAAGGCGGAACTAGAAAAGGAGATTTTAGACATTCTTAAGAAGATCCATGTGAACATACCACTCATAGATGCAATCAAGCAAGTTCCAAAGTATGCAAAGGTGTTGAAGGACTTATGTACCAATAAGCAAAGGCTCAAAGGTAATGAAGTGCTTAGTGTGGGGGAGAATGCTTCGGCAATCTTACAACACAAACTCCCACTTAAGTGCAAGGACCCTGGAAGCTTTGACATTCCCGTCACAATTGGTAACACCACATTTAACAAAGCTATGTTGGACTTAGGTGCTTCCGTTAATGTTATGCCTGCGTCTATGTACAATTCACTTGATCTTGGTCCTCTTAAAAAGTCTGGAATTGTGTTGCAATTAGCCGATCGTTCTAATGTCTACCCAATGGGTATTGTTGAGGATGTTCTTGTGCAGGTTAATCAACTTGTATTTCCAGCGGACTTTTGCGTGTTAGAGATGGATGAAGGTTCACCTAGGACTCGTCTCTTCCATTGCTACTTAGGCGTCCCCTTCATGAAAACGGCGAAAACCATTATTGATGTTGACAAGGGAACGCTAACTATGGAGTTTGATGGAGAAATAATACGTTTCAACATTTTCGAGACGATGAGATATCCTAGCGATGTCCACTCTTGTTTCTCCATTGATATGATGGACACATTGGCGCAACAAATGTTTGAGTTAAATGGTGTTGATTCTTTGGAAACCGTGCTCACTACACCTATTGACAATGGTTATGCATATAGTGATGAGATGAAAGAAACCATTGGTTCTCTTGACTCATTACCGGAAAAATCAGCAACTAAGAATATTTCATATGCGTCTTTACCTTGCAATAATGAAAAACTTGTGCCATCTATTGTTAAATCTCCAAGTTTAGAATTGAAACCTCTTCCAAGTCACTTAAAGTACTTGTACTTGGGTGACAATGAAGATTTACCCGTGATTGTTTCTAACGAGCTTAATGAATTACAGGAGCAAAAACTTCTAAGGGTGCTAAGGACGTACAAGACGGCCATAGGATGGACAATTGCCGATATCAAGGGTATTAGCCCCGCCGTTTGTATGCATAAGATCCGTGTGGAGGATGATCAAAGCCTACAAGGGAAGCACAACGCCGTTTGAATCCTCCCATGATGGAAGTTGTGAAAAAGGAGATACTCAAGCTTTTGGACGTGGGTGTTATCTACCCCATATCCGATAGCAAGTGGGTAAGCCCGGTACAAGTGGTACCAAAGAAATCGGGTGTGACGGTGGTGGAGAATGATAAGAATGAACTTGTCCCAACTCGTGTGCAAACCGGTTGGAGGGTTTGTATTGATTATAGAAAATTGAATGCCACCACTAGAAAAGATCACTTTCCTTTACCTTTTATTGATCAAATGCTTGAACGTTTAGCTGGACACTCTTACTATTGCTTTCTTGATGGCTATTCAGTTATAATCAGATTGTGATAGCAGGAGGACCAAGAGAAAACCACTTTCACTTGTCCTTTCGTACTTACTTTTGCTTATAGAAGGATGCCTTTTGGCTTATGCAATGCTCCAGCTACCTTCCAAAGGTGTATGGTAAGTATCTTTTCGGAATATGTTGAAAACATAATCGAAGTGTTCATGGACGACTTTAGTGTCTTTGGTGATTCATTTGACCTTTGCTTGAACAATTTTTCTCTAATCCTTGAACGATGTGTTGAAACAAATCTTGTGCTAAATTGGGAGAAGTGCCATTTCATGGTAACTCATGGCATAGTTTTAGGCCATATAATATCTTCTAAAGGCTTGGAAGTTGATAAATCTAAGATAGACCTTATTCGTGCTCTAACCCCTCCCACTACGGTGAGGGAGATTCGCTCTTTTCTTGGTCATGCAGGTTTTTATCGTAGATTCATCAAGGACTTTTCCAAGATAGCATCACCACTTTGTAACCTATTGCAAAAAGATGTGGTTTTTAACTTTGATGAGAAGTGTGTGGCGGCATTCAATCGTTTGAAAGAACTTTTGATTTCAGCCCCTATCATTAAACCACCGGATTGGAGTAAGCCTTTTGAGCTCATGTGCGATGCTAGTGATTATGCGGTTGGTGCGGTGCTTGGGCAGCGTGTGGGGAAGCTTCCTCATGCTATCTATTATGCTTCTAGAACGTTAAATGAGGCTCAACAAAACTACACAACCACCGAAAAAGAGTTATTAGCTATTGTTTTTGCTTTGGAAAAGTTTCGCTCTTATCTAATTGGTACAAAAGTTGTTGTCTTTTCTGATCATGCAGCACTTAGATACTTGCTTACAAAGAAAGAGGCGAAACCGAGGCTCATACGATGGATTTTACTCTTGCAAGAGTTTGATCTTGAAATCAAAGACAAGAAAGGAATTGAGAACACCGTTGCGGATCACTTGAGCCGACTTGCTGTGGACAAGGAGACTATCCCGTTGCGTGAAAGTTTCCCGGATGAGCAACTATTCTCAATTGCCTTTGGAGAACCATGGTACGCTGATATTGTTAATTACTTAGTGTCTAAACAAATCCCAAAGAACTTGTCTCGTGCTGAGAGGGACAAACTTAAGAAGTTAGGCAACCAATACATATGGGATGATCCATACTTATGGAAGCATTGTAGTGACCAAGTAATACGTAGGTGTGTTCCCGAAATTGAATTTAATTCTATCTTGTCTTTTTGCCACTCATATGCTTGTGGAGGACACTTTGGGAGTAAGAGAACCGCTCTCAAGGTATTAGAATGTGGTTTCTTTTGGCCAACTTTGTTTAAGGATGCACATGCATTTTGTATCACATGCGATAGGTGCCAAAGAACCGGCAATCTAGGTGCTCGAAATCAAATGCCGCAAACTATTATTCAATTTGTGGAGGTTTTTGATGTATGGGGAATTGATTTTATGGGCCCTTTTGTCAATTCTAATGGAAATTATTATATCTTGCTTGCTGTGGATTATGTCTCGAAATGGGTGGAAGCTAAGGCCACCCCAACTAATGATTCTAAAGTTGTTTCAGATTTTGTGCAAGCTAATATATTTGCAAGGTTTGGAATTCCAAGGGCTATAATTAGCGATGGAGGTTCACATTTCAAAAACAGTTCTTACAAAGCTTGTTAAGGAAGTACAATGTGTCGCATAGGATTGCAACTCCTACCATCCGCAAACAAATGGACAAGCCGAAGTTTCCAACCGAGAGGTGAAATCCATTCTTGAAAAGACGGTGAATCCAACAAGGAAGGATTGGAGTATGCGACTCAACGATGCTTTGTGGGCGTATAGAACCGCATATAAAACACCTATTGGGATGTCTCCTTTTAGGCTTGTTTATGGTAAACCTTGTCACTTACCCGTGGAAATTGAGCATAAGGCGTTTTGGGCTATTAAGCAATGCAACATGGAGTTGGATGGGGCTGGAAAGCAAAGAAAGTTACAACTTCAAGAGCTAGAGGAGATTCGCAATGATGCATTTGAAAGCTCACGGATTTACAAGGAAAAGACAAAGGCTTTTCATGATAATATGATTTATAAGAAACAATTTTGCATTGGGCAGAAAGTGCTTTTGTTTAATTCTCGTTTGCAATTATTTCCGGGTAAATTAAGGTCACGTTGATTGGACCTTTTATTGTGACTAATGTGTTTTCTCATGGTGCGGTGGAAATTCGTAGTTTAGCTACGGGTAATGAACTTAAAGTGAATGGGCACCGGTTGAAACCATATTATGAGAACTTCTCTTCGGATGTCGTGGAAGGAGTTAATCTTGTGGAAGTACTCCCTCCGGAGGAGTCATAAAAAGCAAGGAGATAGTCGGGCTGACGACTTTAAACCAAGCGCTAAATGGGAGGCAACCCATCGGTTTTGTATCTCTTATCTTTTATTTTATTTTCTTGTCATGCTTTTACTTTTTCTGATTTTTTGTCACTTTTCCGTTAGGATTTCCCACCATGACTTTCTTTGGACGATTCAATTACATTGAGGACAATGTAAAGTTTAAGTGTGGGGGAGTGGTTTATTGCAATTTTTCAACTTTTTTGTGAATTAGTGAATAAGAAAACTCCAACTTGTAGTTAGTTTAGAGTCACATAGTATACATGTCGCTAAGATTACATCGAGAATCTCATACTAGTGACTGAACTTAGAGATGACAGAGAACATGATCGGGTTTCTTAATTGTATGAGAGTTAAAGTTGGATTTAACCATGCCAGTGGCAAATAAGGTGCAGATGAATTCTAGTATTAGAACAGTGATCCCCTATAGTGGAGACTACCCATGTTACATAATGTGAGGCACCAACCTTCAATTCTTTGTACCTATCTAAATTTGTGCTTTTAGAGTGTGTGTCACCGTACGTAAACTCCAAGGAAGAATGGTGAGCTGTCCAATTTCCCACCATAGAAGCACTATTTTGATCTCTTGAGTGCTATTTTTATCAACCATGTTGGTGACATCGAATTGCTAACTTACATACCACTTGTGATCTTGTTCGCAGATTAGCACCATCCACCTTATCTCTCTACACCAACAGTCCATAGAAACACCATCATCATCAACAAGAGGAGCATCACAAATTTGAAGGAAAGTTGAACACGTTCGAGGTTTACAAGCAACAGTACAGAAATGGGCAGATTTCAGATTTGAGTAAAGCAACAAAACAAGGAGCAGAATTTTTATAAGTTGAAGACTATTATACAAGAGTGGAAATTATTAAGGATGAGAATTCGAGAAGTTTATGATATCAAGACATACAAGTTGTGAAGAATCAAGTGGTAAAGTGCTTACACCATGGCCTTTGTATTTTATTTTGTATTTATTTTTCTCTTGTCTCAAAAAAAAAAAAAAAAAATAATAATAATAATAATAATAGAGACAAGAGAAAATTTCTTTAGGTTCATCATTAGTTTTATTGTTTTATTTTGTTTTTGTTTTGTTTTTGTTTTATTTTTATTAAAATGAAAAAAAAAAAAAAAAAAAAAAAAAAAAAAAAAAAAAAAAAAAAAGAAAATTTTTGGGTTTGTATAGTTTGTTTTTATTTTTGTATTCTTTCAATAAAGCCTATGGAAAGAAGGAATATCTATAATGAAGTTTCAAGCGACAAGGAATTTGAGGAAAGAATCATATTGTCGAGATTCTACGAAGTTCGAGAGTTATCATCAAGAGTTGAAGACCGAAGACGAAGATGAAGACACCGATAGAAGACCGAAGACGAAGATGAAGACACCGATAGAAGACCGAAGACATTTCTATGGATGCCGTGAGAGTGGTGCTAGCTGCACGCCGAACGGATTCACGGTAAGTAAGCATATTCCCACCTTCGTTAAATGGTTGATTTCCTTTCGAAGAGATCGTCAGAAAAATGGGTTTTCAAAAATATATAAAAGATGTGGGTTTTTAAAATATTTCGGAGGGTTTTACCTTCCTACCATTCAACGTGTCGCAGGATTCTCTCTTCATTCCTACCTGGACACATGTGTGACCCATAAAAGTTGTTTATTATTGAGAGCAATATCATAAAACCCTTTCTTGTGAGGCAGAGTCGAGACTTTTGATCACTCCGAACCCGAATTTTAGTCGAGAAGGGATGGTTATCTCTCTCTCAACTTTTAAGAATGAGATTGTGTTCATTTATGTGTCTAACTTCTTATGACTAGTGTGCAGAATCTCTATGTCTTCTTAGCGCATTGGATACTATCATTTCGGAGAACTAGTAAGTTGGAAAAGTAGGTTTTATGGGTATATCTCTAGTAAACCCTCACAAGACTATAACTCGTCCACTAGGGACACCTAGGGGTTTAAAGGCTTGTTATTTATGCTAAAAGTGACCGTAGCCTCGACGACACGGAGTTGTTGTATTTTATTGTTTTGTTTGATTTGCTCGAGGACTAGCAAAGTCTAAGTGTGGGGGAATCTGATAGGTGTAGAATACACCGTATTTACTATCTAGTAGTTACGCTTTCTTTGCTATTTTTCTTGTGAATTATGTACTTTACGTGTGCTTTTGTGTTATTAGGTATTCTGGAGTCGCACGGAGGAAAAGAAGCGGAAATTACTCTATTTGAGACAAAAAAAATTGTCTCATGGCAATCACTACTGGGAGCTGAGCCAAGGTTAAGAGGCGACTCTATTAGGAGGAGTATTAAATGACAGCCAGCAAATGTTAAGGGGCTACCAGCTGGGTACCCCTTATCTGCTTTACCTGAGTGGTTATATCCACTTACATTTCTTACAACAAAAAAATGAAAATCCAGAGAAGTTATTTCTTCTCATTATTTTTCACACCTGAACTGAAATTGAGAAACAAAGCAGCACCTGCTGCTAAATTGAAATCGAGAGAGAAAATGGAGGCAGAGACGGCCAGAATTGGAGGTACTTTTACCATGAAATCGAGAGCGAGAATTATTCAGTAAGAGACGGATGCTTGCTAGGTCGGAGAATCATTAAAAGAAGTCGATGTAGAGATGTTGCTCAGATTCGAGATGGGTTTTAAGTTAAGTTGTAAATCGAGATTTGGGATTGTTGTGGCTCAGAGTTGGCAGAGATGATGTTAACATCGACCTCAGAAACAAAGTAGATGCTGCTGCAAATTTGGGTTGAAATTCCAGATGGGTTTGAGATTAGTGATTGAAGTATTGATGGCGTTGTTGAAGCTCGGTGAAAAGGGGTTTGTGAGATTTACATGAAATTGAGATGGATTGCTGCCATACAGGGAGAGAAAGGAGTTTGTAGAGATTCAGTTAGGGTCATGTTTCAAATCTGGAAGGAAGAACTGGTCTGTGGGTTGATTCCAGGGAAGATTGCAAGGCTGAGATGATGATTTGAGGTTTGATTTTGGCTTTGGTTGATTGCATCTGATGGTGATATAATGAATCCAGGGAAGAACATGAATCCAGTGATGATGTTGGTGTTGCCAGTGTGAAGCTGGTGAAGATGAAATTGCTGCTTGAGCTGGAATGGGTTTCCTGAGCCTCTGTTGGTGCTGGTCAGATATGTTTTTGTTTTGGGAAAGTTGAGTAGAGCCGGATGATGAATGAGCTGTGCAATGGCACATGGTTGCAATGGTGGTTCTTTTGGCTGAGAAGCTACCAAAGAAGATTAGATGTATGTGTTAGGCTGTTGATTCATGTGATGCTGTTATGGGAATGGAATTGCAGGTGAGATGGAGCTGAGCTGCTGATGTTGGCAGGAAGGAGTCTAAAATGGTTGAGATGTTGGATGGAGTCTTGGTGCACTGGAGGAAGCTAGATATATGTGTAGTGAAGGGTGAGATGGCAACAGCTGAATGGTGAAGCAAGGGCATACCAGGAATCAGGTGTGATGGCAGGTGGTTGAAATGCAGAGTGCGGGCATGGAGCTAGGGAAGCTCTCTAGCCTATCGAGCTGACGGGTCTGGTGGCGTGAGGCGGATTCAGTACAAAGTGATGAAACTGGTGGTGTTGTAGAAATGCAGGATGCTTGCCAGGGAAATGGTGTCGAGTAGCAGATGTGAAGCTGAAGCTACAGGTGAAGCAATGCAGCTGCCATTAAGCAGTTCTGGCATTTGAGATGGAGCAAATATTGAAAGCTCAAATTGAAGTGATGATGGCTCAGGTGTTCTTAAGCTATGCATTGCAGGTGTGATGCGAGATGGCTGGTACAGTTGCAAGGTGGCCTGAGTTGAGCTAAAGTAGAATGTTGTGGCAAACAGGGATGGAAGAGCGCTGGTACTGAGATGGAGGTCGCATGAATTTGCAAAGCTACAGGCACTGGTGGTACATGAACTGGGTTGCTGCCAGAGATGGTGTTGATGTCGCGAGAATAAAATAATGGATGGATCTTTGAAGTTCTGGTGTTTGGAAGATGGAGGTGAGATGAGGCATTTCAGGGAGATGGAATTGCAGGATGGTGATTGAACTATAAGCAGGTGAAACTATGGCCTGAGGGCTGAGACGTTGAGCTATGGCTTTGAAGGATTAGAAGTTGGTATTTGCACTGTGAACCTGGTGGGTATTAAGTGATGGCCTGAGGAGATGAAGGTGCGGTGAGGCAGAGTAGCCATCATGGCTGGATAGGCATTTTGTGAAGCACAAGGATGGTGCATCACAGAAACAGACCTGTGCAATGGCCTAGAAGGCTGGAACCAAGTCAGCCCAGTTAGCTCTCATGCACAGCTGACTCGGGTCTGACTCACGATCCTAACTCACCTGATGACCCGGTTTGACTCAGTGAGTTAACTCGTTGACCAGATCCGCGTTTGACCCGGTGGCCAGGCGGACTTTTCGGTCACCGGAACCGATTTGCCGCTTCTCCGAACCGATTTCCGCTTCTCCACAATACCAGTTTTCCGCGACGACTTTTGGGTCATATTTTCTACATGGGTTTCTCCCTCTTATGGGCTTGGTGGATTTTCATCTAATGGACTTTGAAGACTAGACCTAATTTTAGAAGTTGGAGAAAAGCTATAAAGGGAGGTCTTCTACAACTTATCTATATCTTATTCTTGGAACTTTGGGAGAGCCACTTTTGTTTACACAACTAGGGTTTGCTTTTGTTCATCTTCTTCTTTATTCCATTGATATTTTTGGTGATGAACTCCATAGCTATGAGTAGCTAAATTCTATATTATTGGTTAAGGATGTAGTCCGATTTCTAAAACTTGTGTTTGCTTTATGTATTAGTTTTCTCTCTTGATTATCGTTCAATTCTCTACTATTTTTATGATCACATGATTGAAGTATTGTGATAGGATTATGATGTTTGATTAGTTAAGTGGCCAATTAATTGAACTTGCATCTTAGTCCATAGCTATTTTAGGTTTTTCATCAAGCGATAACCTTGAATATAAGTAGCATGATATGTTTACGGTTTGTAGTGATACACTCGTAATCATATGTAGAGTTTGACCATTGTCCGAATTGTTATGTGCAATGCATGACAATTGCATTTATTAGCCTATTTCTGAAACTTAATGCTCCTAGGAATTGAACTTAATTAGCGCAAGGCGTTAGGTTATTCTTTAGGTAGAATTCACATATGCAGCTCTAATGTGTGTGTTGATGAACTTAGAAATTAATAGATTATCTTGCTTTCTCGATTCTCTAGGCTTTTGATAATACAAGAGATTAAATCGTAATTCTAATCATATATGCAAGCACATGTCTAAGATTGAAGATGAATTCCTTGACCAATATCTTTCTCCATTGATTACTTTCTACAATTTACTTTGCTTTTAATTCGTTTTTTTTATTGCTTAAATAGAAATAAGAAATCCCCCCAATTGGTTACTTTAAGAAATTGATTACGAAATAACTACAATCGCCTCTCTGTGGATACGAACTCTTTCTTATCATATACTTTAGGAAAGTGAAATTATATTTGACGCATACGACAACGATCAATAGTCTATGGATGCGAGGTCGAGACAATACAACAACAAGATCACTTGTGTGATTGACTATGGATTCAAGATTGAGTCGATACGACAACGAAGTGTTAACTTGATAATATGTACGGTATTAAATCGAAACTCTATAGGATCAATGTCAAGTGATACGGATCAACGTACAAGTACAATTTACTTTAATTATAATAAAACAATTATAATGCGGAATAACAAAGTAAATGGCACAACAAGATTTTGTTAAAGAGGAAACCGCAAATGCAAAAAAACCCCGGGACCTAATCCAGTTTTGAATACTCTCAGAATTAAGCCGTTATACAAAATCTAATACCAACTTCGTATATTTGAGACCAAGTAGACTACTGTCACATGACCATTTAATCGCCTAAATTTTCATGGGACATGACCGGCAATACTATGTGGTTCAGTGAATCAACTTCACCCACAAGTACTCATCCTTACATACTTGCAACAAAGTATGCATCTGCCTTCAGTCTTAAGGAAATACGCAAAGGAAGTTTTCATCATCTTTATCTCTAACTCTTTTTGCCCCCATAAGCATAAGAGGTTTGCCATGCATCAATTCCAATTGACAATCTCACACAAGCAGCAACATAAGAACACAAAGATAAACTGTAACAAACTCATTTTATTGCACTAAAGGAAGATTACAAAACTTGGTTATCACATGGACCAAAATAGGCCATCACCCTCTTGGTGATCCCTTATTCTCTCAAACATGAGACTAACTCTATAAACTCTCTCCTACTGATTTCCAATGCCTCTTGCACTATTTATACATTAGTTACATAGCCAAAAACTGTGCGCAACGCTTGCACACGCATGGAACATCCATGTGTCCCATAGGGTAGTTTTCCTAACTGCCAATTTGCTTTTCAATTGCCACCTTTTGTGTTTTCAAGCCAAATGATGCCATCATCTGTTCTTGGTGGTTAGAATATGCCAAACTTAGTTATAAAACATCTTTATAACCATCTCAACCAACTCCTTTGATATGGCATGCGTGTGATGAACACACACTCGTAACTGACAGCTTGAACTCAAATCCGACAATCATTGCGTTGCACTAAACTTGGCCCGTACCAATGTTCAGCAATGGTTGTGCTTCACTCAACTTGCCAAGTATTTGGAAATGGTTACACTTCATTCAACTTGCACTTCTGCCAAGTATTAGCAATGGTTCACTACAGTCATCCCGATCATGTACTTAGCTTATTTGGATGCCAACACCCAAATATCATGCCAATTGAGTCTTGACTTGCTTAGTTCAACTGCGTACTTCATATGCATCACTTGCATTATTTTTGCCGAGCAATAATCATAAATGACACATTTGGAAACGCCACTGTTGCATATGCATTTTCCAAGCCTTGGCTAATGCTTGGTCTAATGCCAAAGTCATCTCTAATTCCTTCCTTGAGCTGGGCTAACTCTAAATCAAGGATATGCAACACTATCGCGTAGCATTGCATGTGCTAAGTAGCCTATCTTGTCTCGGCCATGTTAGCGCTACATCGTCGGACTATGCAGCTTCATCGGCCATGCCACTAACTTCTGTTTTCCGCAATCTTTGCTCTTCGCTGCTGGGAACGCTAACAAACCTCCCCCACCCAATCTGTTCAACGCCCTCGTTGAACGCCAAAAAGTATACTCGTTATACTTGTTCTTTGGCCATGTACACTTCTGAGCCTATCTCAGAAATCAACAAACTTTTTTGGCCTTTTTCTTTGCCAAAACTTTTCTGCCTAGTACCATATGCCATCACTTAGCTTACTGCCTTGCCATTGATCCTACTGACTTGTATTGTTGTTGTCACGTTGCCTACGCTTCAACTTCAACTATAATCTCATATCAACACCTGAAGAGACGAGGGTACCCAAATATACCTCAATCTAAAACTTTCCATCTATAAGTCCTTTCTCCGAAAGTGATTGTCTATGGACTGAGTCGAGACAATACAACTAATCGGTTCACACTTCGTGTGATCGTATATGGATACGAGATCGAGACAATACGACAACAAGATAACTTGTGTGATTGACCATGGATACAAGATCGAGACAATACAACAACGAAGTATGTTTACTTGATAAAAGGTTCAGACTTAACCAAACACAATAGGATTGCTATCAAGTAAATAGGAATTAACGTTTGTGTATTTTACTTCTAATTATAATAAAAACAATTATAATTGCAGAAATAGAAAAGTAAAAGACACATCAAGATTTTGTTAACGAGGAAACCGCAAATGCAGAAAAACCACGGGACCTTGTCTAGAATTTAATACTCTCAGGATTAAGCCGCTATACAAAATATAAAATAACTTCGTATAGTTGAGACCAAGCAACTAAACCTATATTTCACCTATTTCCGTCTGTATCCTGCGCCTTCAACTTGTAATAAGTCACGCACTTGGAACAATTCCTTTGGTTCGTATTCCAAACAATAAAGGAACAACAAGTCTGTTTCGGTAACAACTCTTTTCAAACAACGTGATATGAGTTTGACAAAAGGCTCTTCTGTTTATCCCAATAAACACCTTTATTAGGTTCTTAGATCTATCTTATCAACAACTACCAAAGTAATTGTTAAGACTATGCAATCAATACTTTAAATCACAAAGAATTGTAATGATGCCGATCTACTCAACTAATCAATCAAG
This sequence comes from Papaver armeniacum, assembly GCA_023531295.1. Taxonomy (NCBI): domain Eukaryota; kingdom Viridiplantae; phylum Streptophyta; class Magnoliopsida; order Ranunculales; family Papaveraceae; genus Papaver; species Papaver armeniacum. The sequence continues at coordinate 23,547 of JAJJWW010015662.1, forward strand.
GTTATCACAAAGATAAACCGATTATAGTTGGATCCCAACCGATCAAATTTTGTGCACACCCAAAGATTATGAACTCAAATCAGAAATCTTCTTTGTCTTCAAATCTTCTTAGATCTTCAATAAAACACCTGTACATAATCAACTTGAATCTCTTGTGATCAATCACACACAGAACGGAGTCTGTTAACAATGGATTATCACAAGACGTCTTTAGATCTACAAACAGTTCTAAAGATCCCCGTCGAAACTTCGATCTAGTTTGAGTGAATCTTATATCAGAAGAGAAGATTCTCAAGCATAAACAAACTAGGTGCAATCAAAGTTCAACAACCGTTAGTCAATCAAATCAATCGAAAACTAATAATAAACTGTAATTATCTAGTTTCCCACCAACGTTACTCGTAGAGCTTCCCAATCCCAAATAAGTCTTTAAAACGAGCGGTCGTAAGAGATTTCGCCTAATTAGGTGCTTTCCTCTCCGAATAGACGACTCCACCAGTAACAACACAACAAGGTAGTTTTGCTGGCTCTGAGGATTAGTTTGCTCTAAATGCAAACTTCAATATTTATAGACCAAGGAAGTTTGGACACCAAGGAATTTCCAAATTCGGTTTCCATAATTCCTGAAAATGCTTTGTCCAAATATTGACCGAAATCTCAAGAGAAAATCTCCAATTAGTAAATGCATATTACCAATTTTTATTTTCTAAAGATATGCATTTTAATTGCTGGAAATTAAAAGCATATAAAACTAAAAACCTTAATTAAAAGATTCTCAATTTATTTCGATTCGGGATTCTCCTTTAGCTATTAAGTAATATCTTTGAACAATAAAAGATAAGAGTTACTGCACATGTTCAAATTATGTCGACATCTTTACTTTGTAAATCCTTTTTCATATTTACAATCTTGGAACCGATTTTCCACACTTCCAAACAAGTTTAGAATTGGTTCATCTGACTTGTAAGAACTATGTGATTGATTATCCTATCAAATCACAATTAACGGGTTTCACGGTTCTACCTCCATGTGGGTACTAGGATCGGTCAGACTAGCTTTACAAAATTTGGTTGACTAGGTACTAGGATCGGTTACCACATATTTATGGTATTTAACTTGTATTCGGTTGCACAAGTCATAGGATCGGTTACCAATAACTAAGACTTGTTGCACCTCTTATAAGGATCGATTCCACACACTTGTGATCGGTTGCACCTCTTGCTAGGATCGGTTTTCCAATGTCTAGAGTTGGTCATACCAATTACAACATATCGATCGTACCATCTCAGGTGATTACTTAAGATTGGTTTCACTAATAAAATTCATACCAATACAAAAGTCAGGCCTTGTGAATAGTTTTACCAAGATACATAGACAAGTTATGAGCGGTTATACTAAACACACATATTGGTAATCTAAAGATTTGCAATGAATAACAATACCAATAAGCCTAGTGATTTCCCTTTCGATTCACAAAATAAGTTTATGAATTGTACTTCCTTTAAACAAATATAAAACATTGTTTCCTAGGACGAAATCTTCACCCATACCCATACACATAATCACAATAGCATTCATACGATTATGTCGATGTCTTATATACGAAGTTCAAAAGATAGACGTTATACTTCGTATTGTAATTCCTTAATACTATGTCTAACTAGAGTGTAATCATTCACAGCTTCGCAGTTATGTTTTCAATATGCACGACTTGAAAGATACGTTAGGAATGAAACAGTTCAAGTCAAATATTACTAACCTCAAGAGGAAGGATGATGTCGTCGATGTAGATCTTTACTTATTCACATTCTTCAAGTCTTCACGTAATACTTGTATGTCTCATATCCTAATAACTTTCTAGTAAACCTATATGAAGTTGACTCTAGTAAATAATCAAGCGACTCTTTAAATGAGTTTTGGTTCACTAAAATATGACAACCAAACTTGACATACCAACGCTTGGTGGGTTCAACCGAGCTATGCTCTAACAACACCCAAATACAACATGGGAATTCCTCTTGCCAATTCCTTGAATTAAGATTGAATTTCACTTGAATCATTTGCGCCTAAGTGTATACAAGCAATGATTCTTCCCAGCTGATCATAATGATCATCGCCATAGCCGTATGCCTTCATTCTCCGAATTTAGTTGCACCACGCAACATAACAAGACTTATACAAGACTTGGCCTCATTCTTCAATCATATGCGCCTACGCCAAATCATGCCATGCCTTAAGGTATGCACTCGATGATTCCATACCACTCTTGGTATGCGCAAAAACCTATAGTCTTTGCTCCACCTTGTCAACATCAGAACTTTCACTAGATTTGGCCTCCAAATCATATTGCAAACTTTACCTTCTCGGACTGGCATCATTGTATGCCAAAGAATCAATACCTTGTTATTCTTTACTTGCATTGTTGCAACACCTTGATTGAAATGCATGACTTTGGTATAGTCATGACTTAGGACTACCAGGGACATCCCACCGTCATTTTGGACAAGGTATCCTCTTCACGCGCCTTTGAAACCAGCAAAGCCTCACTTGCTCTTTCAAACTGCCATGCTTTAATGTAATAGAAAAACAACATGTTCTTCCAAGCAATGAGTCAATCATAACTCATTTTCTTTCGATGGGCTTTCTACATTATTGATGCGTTACTCCATGTTATCGCTGCCAAATGCCGTCGCACTTCTACATAACTCTCAACAACAAACTCGTCTATGCCACCAACTCCTCTATTAATTTGCTTCTTTCACTTTCAGCATCCTCTATTGCATATTTTGGCTTAATATGCTATGTAGTATCTTCTAGGCGAACTAGCTTTACTTTGAATGAAAGTGACAAGAACTCTCATCTCAAATACCCTCATTCACTACTACCTTACATAGAGAGACAATTCCCTACACCAAGGTCCACCTGACGCAAACTGAAAGTGTACTCAAACTTGAGCAAATACTCGCACCAACTGATTGCAACTTGTAAGACCTAACAAGTCTTGCAATACTGACTTCATCTTCGCTTCTAAGCAACAAACAAGGAAGCGAGACAGCACTTATTGTCCCCAATGTAGCAATTCACTTTGCCATATGCACTCTTCCAACTATCAACGTTCTTATGCAACTCCCATAACGAAACACAATATAATTGACACTTAGTTGAATACTCCTTCAAACTAAGGCTATCATGTTGCTTTAGCTTTCATGAGGATTTTCTTTCAACAATGCCTCATGCTGTCTTTATGCATCACCACTATCATCAATTATCCTAACCGCAACCAAGCTTCTTCAACTGCTACCTTTCTAGTTTGCAGGCCACACTTGTTCTCGACGATTAGGACATGCCAATTAGCACCAACATTTTGACACAAACTTGTGCACCTTTGCACAATTGAATTCGACTTAGATTGGTGATTCTGACCATCACCGCTCAGTAAAGTCATATCACTCAATGACTTTCGCGGACAAATTCCTTGGACAATCTCAACAAGGCCATAATCCTTGCAAATGAGGCACCCACTGCCTACGTTCCATGAAGCAAGAATACAACATTCTTCTTCAAACTTGGAACTCATTTTATTGTCCATGCACATCTGGTTACTCTTGTCTTTCCCTTTCTCCAAAATCAACTTCAGTAGTAACAATTGTTGATTTGGAGTAGACAAGAACATCCGTTTGTGGTTATGATCAAATCTTTGGTCTTTGGACACCCTTGTCCAAGCATATTGATCCCACTCATAAACTGGTACAAGCACACTCCTTGTGCACATCTAGCATCAATGAAGAACACTTTACAAACGCAAGACCGTGGTGTATCGGTTTTCCCCTACCTTGCTGAAAAGACGAGGGTACCCAAATACACCACAATCTTTTATTTATACACATGTTAGAGCACTGTTCGGTCGAACTCGCATCTATTGCTATCTCAAGCATGTTTTTCAATGTTAGTGATCAAAACTATAAGTCTTGATTTTTAGTCTACTATAGCTAAGTCTCGGACTAGGATAGAAAGTGTAGTTGAGCTCAAGAACTCCATGGCAATCATCATACAAGGCGAAGAACTACTCAAGGAACTGGTGGAACTTCATCGACTAAAAGGTATGTGGAGACTTGAACTTATCCATCACTCAAAAGTCTATCTACTATATCTCATATCTTTGAGACTAAAGTCGTTTTTCTATATAGACTTTGATTATACACATTTGTTATTTCGAGCCGAGTTTATCTCGCTTATCTATTTCTCGAAATATGTGTTGGTAAGCTTTTGCTTTGGCCAAGTTCATCTTTACCTAGTGAGGAAAGTCATGTTATGTTTCAATCACTTTGAAAATTGCTTTGACGAAAATAACAACTATATAATAACCTCCTCTAAGAATGTTTCAATGATTGAAATGAGAGTTTAGATTATATAACCATTGTTAAGCATTGTGTGGTAACACATATATGTATAAGTCCTTTTTCCTTGAACCGAAGTATGCGTACTTTGTTGATCAGGAAAACCGGAACAAGAGCTGTGAACTCAGTCCGCGAACTGGCGGAAGTTCTCATCCCGAGAATATCTGCTGGAGTTTGAGAACTCCTTCCGGGAACTTAAGTCTGCGAACTTAAGTTGGTTATATCTAAAGACGATTTTTTGTGAACTTATATTTATATTAATTAAGGAATGAAAAATACAACCCGTGGCTATAAAGTTCATGAATCGATTCGAGCGAATCATATCATTTTTGCTTCGATTGTGTCTTGTGTAGTTACATAAGATTTATACAATTGAACAACTCTCTAACTAGTTCATTTGAGTCATTTGAACTAGTTATGGTGAAGAAGAATATGGTTGATATGAAAGTGCTCATATGGCTAACCATTTGGTTAACTATTGTTGAACCATTAAATGTACATGTTTGGGTACGGTTACACAAACCTAAAATCGTGCATTTTATTTCTGTAACAAGCTAAGTTTTCGATCAAACGGTTGAAAGATATTAGCTTGAATCTAATCAGGTTTTCATCTAACGGTGAATATTGAATGCTTTGTTACCAAGCTAACATTGATTGCAAATCCTGATTTGAAAGACTATATAAGGGACAACTCTAGCAACTGGGAAACCTAATCCCCACACCTCATGTGTGATACTAGTTGTATTAGCTAGAGTCGATTCTCCTTTAACCTTAGGTTTCTTCTTGAAAACCAGGTTAACGACTTAAAGACTTCATTGGGATTGTGAAGCCAGACCGATACTACTTTCTCGTAGTTGTGTGATCTGATCTTGCTGATATGATCTTGCTGATTCTATCGTGTTGAGTACAATCGTAACGATTGGCTTGAGATTAATATCTCCGATAGGCAAGATATAAAAGTAATCACAAACATCTTCGTCTCATCGTTTGTGATTCCACAATATCTTCTTTCGCCACGTCGATTAAGATTATTGTGAGGTGATTGATAATCCTAGGCTGTTCTTCGGGAATATAAGTTCGGGTTATCAATTGGTTCCTGTTCACCTTGATTTATCAAAATACGGAACAAAACTCATAGGTATTTCTGTGGGAGACAGATTTATCTATTACTGCAGACTTTTATGTGTGATACAGATTTGTTTATTAAAGTCTTCGACTTTGGGTCGTAGAAACTCTTAGTTGTGAGTGAGATCATCTAAGGGAATCAAGTGCGTAGTATCCTGCTAGGATCAGAGACGTAAGGAGCACAACTGTACCTTGGATTAATGTGAGATTGATTGGGGTTCAATTACAATCCAGACCGAAGTTAGTTTATAGTAGGCTAGTGTCTGTAGCGGCTTAATACAGTGTGTGTTCAATCTGGACTAGGTCCCGGGGTTTTTCTGCATTTGCGGTTTCCTCATTAACAAAATTATGGTGTCTGTGTTATTTCTATTCCGCATTATATTTTGTTATATAATTGAAATATCACAGGTTGTGTGTTAAGATCAATCAATTACAATATCCAACCTTTGGTTGTTGATTTACATTGATTGACACTTGGATATTGGTCTTTGGTACCATCCAAGTTATTTCTCTTGTATTCAATTAGACTCGCAGATTTCTATTTGCTTGAGTAAGAATTATATCGAGAAAGAGAGATATAACTCTTTGATATACTTTATTAAGATTGAGTCTAGTTGATACTCTTGAAAGTATATTGTAGTTTGTCCATACGGATTGCTAATCGAAATATTGGGTGTGGTTGTTGTACCCCCGCATTTTCAATTGGTTCCAGAGCAGGAAAACACGTTCAAGACCTTACAAGTCTGTGTTTTTAGCGATCTGACTCTATGGAAAAGAGTACTATCTCTGATAAACGCGTCACCAGAAATAAAAGTTCTGTCTCGTCTATTTCTATTAAAGAGAAAGATTCTTCAATCTCAAATATAGACGAACCCTGTGTTCAAACTAGACAGACAGGCTCCAACATGTGTTATTCCGATTACCCTTCAAAAGAGATTATCTCTCTAAATGAACGGGAAACAGCTGAAGAGAGTAATTTGATTCTAAATCTTGTTAGAATCCAAGCTGATAGATTTAATCGGTTAAAACATCATGTTGATGTTCTCCTTGGTGTTGTCAGGGACTGCAACTTCAAAGAAAATACTGAAGATCTCTCTTCATGTATATCTCTTGAGTTAAGCCTCAAAAAGGATGCTTTGGAAATTGAACATCGCTTGAGTAAACTCTCTATTCAAGGATGCTGTAAGCAGTCCAACATATCAAGTACTTATGCTACGACTGAAAATGTTCCAGCTCCAGAAGTAAAGTCGGAATCCCTTCCATTCAGAAAAGATGTTTTAGTCTCCTCCAATCAAGGATGTTCTACATCACATGGAAGGAAGAAATCTCCTAACGAGATTGTTAAGACTAAACTGTCTAATCACTCTTGTGATCAAAAAGTATGTCTCTTTTGTGAGGCAAAAAGTTCTGTTAAACAAAAGGGAAACTCTAGGTTGAATAAAAAATCCTTTGTTCAACTTCAACACACCTTAGACTTAATCCTCAAAGGTGTAACATACATTTGTATGTCTAAACCAATTGGTTTTCGTACTTACCCTGTGTATGCTACCAGGAAAGTCAGTTCAATGAGTTCCTCAAATGCTTCGAAGCAGAACATAAGTATTAACAAAAAACATTTAAGGAAAGAACAAGTCTCTCCTATCGTTAAAAAAGTAGATAATGTTGTCCTTGACGTGAAGATTCCTGGAGAAAGGAGCAAAAATGATGATATGAGAAATATCCTGAAGGAGATGATTAAAAGGAATAAAGAAACTATCAATAGGTTGTCAATTCCCTCAAGGCAAAAATCCTCTGGTAAGGACTCAAACTATGTCTCATATTTTGATGACAGTAAGTTTTATGATAATTTCTCACATCAAAAAGATCCTTTTCTAGATTCGGAAAGAAAAAAAGATTCGAACAAAAACACAATTCTTTTAATGAGCTCAGAGCTCATACTTGTGCTAATTAATCACAAGGGTTAAAGAACTTACTCATAAAAATCCCGTTGAGTAAGATGTGTCAATAATCAGGTATAGTGTTAGCATACTGCTTCTGATTAGTGAAGCTATTTTCTTATTATATATAGCTAAACTATTGTTTGCAGAAAAGGTTGCTTAAGTGTTTAATGTCGTTTCTTGTTGTTTTTTTTTTTTTTTTTTTTTTTTTTGTCTTAAGCTTTTCCTTGGGTCGGGTTGTGTTCGTACGGGTACCCCTGTTACTATTACGAATCAATTCTTAGAAACCCTAAAGGTCACCTTCCCTAAGAAACCATATAAATACCAAACCTTTGAGTCACGTATGCATACTTTGGGTTTGTTTGTGTTTGGTCAAGGATGTCTTCCACTTCACTTTCATGTGGTTTTGCGAGAGGCTTTCTTGATAAAGGTATAGGTTTCGAATCTAAAGGGAGGAAGAAAAGAACCCTTGTTGAAGATGATCATCCCAATGCCTCATGTTACTATGCCTACATACATGAGGATGTTGAGAAAGGGGATATGATCTCTGCTGAAGTGGTTCATGATTTTCTTAAATATTTTGAGGAAGAAAAACTGCAGCTTGTTGATACTTTGAAGAGTCTTAATAACTTAAGAACCGAGTTGAAAAAGGTTACTTCTGACCTTGGCCTCATAAAAGTACAACTTAAAGATCTTCTCAATGAAGATATCCTTACTAAAGATGCAGTAGATGCTATCAATCACAAGCTGAAAGACCTGAAGACTCATGAGGATAGTGAACCGTCTATTTAACTTCAGTTCATGTTCGATTTTGGCATAGGAGTCTGTTTTTGGTTTAGCTTGTTGATTTTATTTTCCTAGTAAATCTTCTATTTTCTTGTTTTGTTTAGAAGAATAACTAGAGTTTGGAATAGCCATTATTGTGATTACACATAGCTATGTACAACGTTTACAACTTCATGTTTTTGGATTTATTTGTTTAAATTCTAAAATTGTTTAGAAGATGATTTTTGCAGTATTAATCTTTATGGTTTTATATATTGCAATTTGTTATGGGATATGTGTGTTTGCGTCCGTGAACTATGATTGTCCCATACCTTGTCAAAAGTTAAGTCTTTCATATGTCGATATGCATGTATTGATAAAATAAGGAATGGACTTTTGACAATACAAAAGTTAAGCCTATTATGTCAATTATTGATGGAAGATAGGTTAAAATCTTTTGTTTACAAGGATTATGTCTATTGTATGTCATTGTGCGAATAGTGATGGAAAATTGAATGAATCCTTGTGTATTCCACAGTATTGATCTTCCCTGATACATATTTTATGTATATACTGTTTTGTTCCGTAAGGTTTCTTATGTTTGAGCTTAATCGACTGAGTTGATCATTTTCTTATGAATAACTTAGTCGTAACTCCGTAAGTTCTCTTATGTCGAGCATGACCAATTAAATTAATCACCTTTTTGTGGTAAATTTGATTGTATTTTACCGATTAAATTAATCATGGATTCTCTTGTGGTTAATTTAATTGAGTATTTTGGATTCAAATTCATACTCGTATGTGATTTGTTATGTCCAAAGAAATCCTTCTTTTCTTTTGAAATTAAGGTCGCTCTTGTTGTTCTTTCGGGAATGACATATTATGGGGAACAGTTCTTAATTGAACTTGTGCTTAATTGCCAAATCTTTGTGGGGAGTGCGGTTGTGGAATATTATAGGGGTTATCTTGTATCTTTATAAACTCCTTGATGAATGCATTTAGCTTCGGCTATATGATTGCATCTAAATAAGATGATATGTTCTTTCTTTTGGTCATGAAATGTCTCTTTTGAAAATTTCATTAGGATCCCGTTTTCGTACCTTTGCCAATTTTATTGACAAAAATGGGGATAATTAATATGTAGTTCACACTACAAATACATAAGGTTTTCGGATCATTATGTAAGGGAGAGTGGTTTCCATGTGAGATGGAGTATTGACTAAGGGGGAGTGATACATATCACCATAGTATTGTTGTCGAAGTTGTGATACAATTGAACTTTGATGCTACATAATGATACTATGACACTGTATAACAATGATTGAGAATTCTTGTTTTCTCATTGTTATAGCTACGGATTTTCAACAACGATGATGCTGAACTTACAACCTTTGGGATAATTGGAGTACTTGAAAGTGACGAAGATTTCGAGTAATGTTGAAGATTAAGCATGTGTAATAGGATCTACACAAGTTAATTCATTTATTTTTGTATTCCATATGTATTGATAGTTTTGTCACTAAAATTGACAAAGGGGGAGATTGTTAGAGCACTGCTCGGTTGAACTCGCATGCGTTGCTATCTCAAGCATGTTTGTCAATGTTAGTGATCAAAACTATAAGTCTTGATTTCTAGTCTACTATAGCTAAGTCTCGGACTAGGATAGAAAGTGTACTTGAGCTCAAGAACTCCATGGCAATCATCATACAAGACGAAGAAATACTCAAGGAACTGGTGGAACTTCATCGACTAAAAGGTATGTGGAGACTTTAACTTATCTATCACTCAAAAGTCTATCTACTCTATCTCCTATCTTTGAGACAAAAGTCGTTTTGCTATATAGACTTTGATTATACACATTTGCTATTTCGATCCGAGTTTATCTCGCTTATCTATTTCTCGAAATATGTTTTGGTAAGTTTTTGCTTTGGCCAAGTTCATCTTTACCTAGTGACGAAAGTCATGTTATGTTTCAATCACTTTGAAAATTGCTTTGACGAAAAATAGTTTGTGAATAACAACTACATAATAACGTCCTCTAAGAATGTTTCAAGGATTGAAATGAGAGTTTAGATTATATAACCATGGTTGGATATAAACATTGTGTGGTAACACATATATGTATAAGTCCTTTTTCCTTGAACCGAAGTATGCGTACTTTGTTGATCAGGAAAACCGGAACAAGAGCTGTGAACTCAGTTCGTGAACTGGCGGAAGTTCTCATCCCGAGAATATCTGCTGGAGTTTGAGAACTCCTTCCGGTAACTTAAGTTGGTTATATCTAAAGACGATTTTTTATGAACTTATATTTATATTAATTAAGGAATGAAAAATGCAAACCGTGGCTGTAAAGTTCATGATACGATTCGAGTGAATTAAATCGTTTTTGTTTCGATTGTGTCTTGTGTAGTTACATAAGATTTATAAAATTGAACAACTCTCTAACTAGTTCATTTGAGTCATTTGAACTAGTTATGGTGAAGAACAATATGGTTGATATGAAAGTGCTCATATGGCTAACCATTTGGTTAACTATTGTTGAACCATTAAATGTACATGTTTGGGTACGGTTACACAAACCTAAAATCGTGCATTTTATTTGTGTGTAACAAGCTAAGTTTTCGATCAAACGGTTGAAAGATATTAGCTTGAATCTAATCAGGTTTTCATCTAACGGTGAATATTGAATGCTTTGTTACCAAGCTAACATTGATTGCAAATCCTGATTTGAAAGACTATATAAGGGACAACTCTAGCAACTGGGAAACCTAATCCCCACACCTCATGTGTGATACTAGTTGTATTAGCTAGAGTCGATTCTCCTTTAACCTTAGGTTTCTTCTTGAAAACCAGGTTAACGACTTAAAGACTTCATTGGGATTGTGAAGCTGAGACCAATACTACTTTTCGTAGTTGTGTGATATGATTTTGCTGATTCTATCATGTTGAGTACAATCGTAACGATTGGCTTGAGATTAATATCTCCAATAGGCAAGATATAAAAGTAATCACAACATCTTCGTCTCATCGTTTGTGATTCCACAATATATTCTTTCGCCGCGTCGACTAATATTATTGTGAGGTGATTGATAATACTAGGTTGTTCTTCGGGAATATAAGTCCGGGTTATCAATTGGTTCCTGTTCACCTTGATTTATCAAAAGACATAACAAAACTCATAGGTATTTCTGTAAGAGCTCATAGGTATTTCTGTAGGAGACAGATTTATCTATTACTGTAGACTTTTCTGTGTGATACAGATTTGTTTATTAAAGTCTTCGACTTTGGGTCGTAGCAACTCTTAGTTGTGGGTGAGATCAGCTAAGGGAATCAAGTGCGTAGTATCCTGCTGGGATCAGAGACGTAAGGAGTGCAACTGTACCTTGGATCAGTGTGAGATTGATTGGGGTTTAACTATAGTTCAGACCGAAGTTAGTTTGTAGTAGGCTAGTGTCTGTAGCGGCTTAATACAGTGTGTGTTCAATCTGGACTAGGTCCGGTGGTTTTTCTGCATTTGCGGTTTCCTCGTCAACAAAATTCTGGTGTCTGTGTTATTTCTATTCCGCATTATATTTTGTTATATAATTGAAATATCACAGGTTGTGCGTTAAGATCAATCAAGTAGAATATCCAACCTTTGGTTGTTGATTTACATTGATTGACACTTGGATATTGGTCTTTGGTACCATCCAAGTTATTTCTCTTGTATTCAATTAGACTCGCAGATTTCTATTTGCTTGAGTAAGAATTGAATCGAGAAAGAGAGATATAACTTTTTGATATACTTTATTAAGATTGAGTCTAGTTGATTCTCTTGATAGTATATTGGAGTTTTTCCGTACAGATTTCTAATCGAAATATTGGGTGTGGTTGTTGCACCCCCGCATTTTCAACACCTATAAGTCCTCAACTGAAAGTGATTGTCTATAGACTGAGTTGAGACAATACAACAAATCGGTTCACACTTCGTGTGATTATCTATAATAATAAAATGAAAATAACATATATTAAGTTTGATTTATTACCTTTGCAGCACAGACCCTAGCAGCCCATGATGACTGATAACCAAACAAGACAGATCTATCTTTTGGCTCAATCCAAGGTCTCCCATTCTTCTTGGGAGGTAAAAACACCATAGCATAAATGATTTGTCTTGTCGTTTCTGTTGGTGCATACTTCTTCTTTTCACTCTTCTTATCCTCCACTACAGATTTACCTTTATCAATAGCAGCACCACTAGAAGTGCCAACTTCAGCTCCTCCAGTAAGAACAAGTACACCTTCACTTCCTCCAACAACTCCAACTTCAGTTTCTCCACTAATAGAAAGTACACCTTCACTTCCTCCACCAACTCCAACTTCACTTCCTCCACCTGTGGAAAATACAACTTGACTACCTACAACAGTTCCAGCTCCAACTCCATTTCCTCCACCTTCACTTCCTCCACCAGTCACAACTCCACTTGCATTCCTTGCGTTCGCACCCAATGGTTTTGTGTAACGAGGTTGCAGAGTCGGGTCACTACAAGGTGTTACTTCTTGTGATATTTTCTTCTTTTTTTCTTTTGCTATGTTCAAAGACAAACAGGACCAAAAACCAAAAGTAGATAAGTAAAAACGGTTGGGAATTCTAGACATAACCAAGTCATGATACTGAAAACGGCTAGGAAAAATGGACAGTCCCAGACGCAAACACAAGTACAGATGGGATATTTAGTAATTGACCTAGACGTAAAACAAATAACGTCTTGGAAACATAATTTGCGCCTTTGTTACTCAAATTACGGATAGGAAAACCTACACGTGAAAGATACAGTTGGTTTAATATTCAACACAGTAACACATACGACTAGGAAAAACTTAGCCATTATATAAAAAATGGCTAGGAAACAAAACTTATGGTTAGGAAACAAAATTACGGATAGAAAAGACCTAGACGTAAACACTACCGCTGAAAAAAAATTTGAACACAAAAGAATATACGGCTAGGTATAACCTAGTCGTAAACAACTTATTACGGATAGGATATCTCAATCTCGTACGCATCGACTATTTTACGGCTGGGAGTTCTTATATATCCCAACCGTAAGACATATATACGGCTTGGTATTATTAGGGATCCTAACCGTGAGACTCATTTACGGCTGGGAAAACGAGAACTCCCAGCCGTAAGCAGTTTCAAAAACTGTTTTTTCAAACCTAAATTTTTCAAAACCAACTGAATAATTAATAAAACGCTTAAATAAAGAGTGGGTTTGTCAATTCATACCTTATTGAAGTCATAACAGGAGTCTCGGCGGCTGGTTCATCTCCTTCATTCACTTCTTCTTGATCTTTAGTTGATGAAGTTGATTTCTATGCTTCAGGAGGAGGTGGATTCGACGAAGATTGACCTAGCTTTTCCTTCGGTTTCATGGTTTTATATAATGAATTTAATCAACGATTTTTTTTTTTTTGAATCGACGATTAATCGTTGAAAAACGAAGAAGGGAAGTAGAAGAAGAAAGAAGAAATAAGAGAGGAGTATGAGAAGAAGAATAGGAAGAAATGAAGAAGAAAGGGAGGCGGGCGTTTTTTCCTTTCTTTTATTGATTTTCTGTTTTTTTTTCTTTTAATGATTTTTCCGTTTTTATTTTTTGATTAGATTAGTTAGTTAATGGAAGGGTAGAAGGGTAATAAGTTAAAATAATTGAGGGTATTTTTGAACTTTTACATAAATCAGGTCTCCCCTATAACATTTTGGTTCCAATTAGTAATTTAAGCCCCAAAATTCCAGCCCCTACAACCCCAATAATAAGATTCTAAATTTTATAGATACCAAATCTCATGCAGTACCCGAGAATCTGTTCATGTGATCATTGTTAGTAATCATTCAAAACATATAATATACTCCTAGACATCGAATCAACTGAATATGGCAAGAAAATAATCATAATGAAGTGGAATTTTTAATCATAGGTTCTTCAAATATTATATCTTCCCAGTCTAACATTTTACCAGTTGAATTTGGATGACCAAGTTGCTTTAGTAAAGGCTTACTATTTGGGATGTGCTACATCATAGGGGTTACTCAAACTTTACTGAAGGTGGTTTTTGCTCGGTGTTGGGAATCTAAAGTGTAGTTTTTGCTTGGTGTTGGGAAATCTTCGTGGAATCTGGTGGGAGAATCAATGCAACTGGGAATGCCGACATCGGAGTATGAATTCATTAGAATGCTTATGCACGCAGCGGCTAAAAATCCAGAGGCATTCAGGTTTGAGTGTAAGGAGATTGATCCTCAATAATCTTTATTCTGGTTTTTGTTGGGGTTATCTCATATTTGTTTTTAATGTTAAACATTTTATCCTGGAATGTCAAGAGTTTGCGTAACTCTAGAATGAGGGGAGTCGTTAAAAGATGGTTGGATCTTCATAGGCATGATCTTATTTTTTTTTCAGGAAAACATTTTAGTTTCTTGCTCTGATTCTATTGTGCAACAGATTTGGGGGGAATTCCTCATGATTAGATGGCCCTTGACTCTATTGGGAAATCTGTTGGAGTTCTTGTTATTTGGAATCCTAATAAGTTGGTGGCTGTGGATCATATAATAGGTACCTTCAGCATCAATATTCAGTTCAAAAATACCATTGATAATTTTAAGTGGTTATTCTCAGGAGTGTATGGACCTTGTGAGGTGAACGAAAGATTGAGAATGTGGAAAGAGCTCTCTCTTATGAATACTATATGGAATTTGCCGTGGTGCTTAGGGGGGGATTTTAATGAGGTTCGTTTGATGAATGAGAGAAAGGGTTGTGTTTCTATATCCAGAGGTATGCAAGATTTTTGTCAGTTTTATGATTCTAATGAGCTTATAGATATTCCATCAACGGTGCTCTCTATACTTGGATCAAAAAAAGTAATTTTGGGCTAGAAGCAAGATTGACAGATTTATGGTGAACGCTGACTGGGATGATCATTTCCCTACTATTACTGTCAAGGCGCTGGGTAGGCCATTCTCTGACCACAAACCCATTCTTTTGTCATGTGACTTGGAGGATTGGGGTCCCCCTCCATGGATATTTGAAAGTATGTGGCTGCTTGAGCCTAATATAATTCTTCTTTTGCAGCAATGGTGGGAATCTTTGGCGTCTGCATTTTCAGGCCCTCCTGGGTTTGTTTTAGCTAAGAAATTACAAGCTTGGAAACTTAAAATTCATGAATGGAACAAAAACGTCTTTGGGCGGATAGAAAGAAAATGTGAACAAAATTTCTTGCAAATTCAGTTGTTGGATCATAAGATATATGAAGATAATATTTCTGCCTCTCAAATAGTGGTATATGATAATCTAATGCTTGAAAGTGAAAAATTAACAGACATGGAAGAGCGATTTTGGAAAGATAGGTAAAGTGTTCAATGGAATGAGGAGGGAGATCGTAATACACAATTATTCCATCGTATTGCCAAGATTAGAAGAAGGAGAAATACTTTCTACAGCCTTAAAATCGACTCGGTGGTTGTTGAGGACAAAATGTTGATTAAAAATAGTATCTTGGATCACTTCAAAGCAAGATTCACTCTTGAAGATAATACTTCTATCTCGCTTTCTAACCTGAACTCCAAATTCACTCTTGAAGATAATACTTCTATCTCGCTCTCTAACCTGAACTCCAAGAGCATTAGCTTTGAGGATGCCATTTGGTTGGAAAGACCTATTTCCGAGGAGGAAGTGTTATGTGCAATGGAGTTATTAGGACAGAATAGAGCACCGGGCCCAGATGGTTTCCAAGTTAATATCATTGTAAAATGCTGGCATTTTATGAAAGGTGACATCATGGAGGTGGTTACACATTGATGAGTGCCAAATAGTGCATATTTATACACCTTTTTATTGGCATTTTACTCATCTTTTGCGCTTAGAAATCAGATATTATCCCAGATTCTGTGTTTTCTTTGTTTTCAAGAATAAATATTTGTATTAATTAATTTTGTGTTTTTAGGCAATAAATAAAGTCCGGAGAAACTGAGAAGCCCAAAAGAGCGAAGACTCAGAGGCAAGTGTCTATGGAGCAGAAAGCCGAAGCCCGCGCGCGCAACAGTTGCAACCCAACAAGTAGCAACTCATCTACAAGACATGGGCCCAAGCTATCCATCTCCGACCCGTGACCCGGATCCGAGTCCATCATTCCTGAGCCGTTAAGATCTTCACTCGCCACATCCTACGCTCGCTCGGCCTCGCGCATCAACTCTTGATGTCTGCGCTCAACACCAAATCGCCTCAGTTCTCCCTCGACCGTTCAGATCTCTCCCGCAAGATCCTACGCTCGCTCCTACGTGCGCTTCAACTCTCGATGTCCCTGCCTCACATCGAAATCCCCATACCCTATACCCCAGTCGAATAACCCCTATTCTCCATTTCACTTTCTCTTTCTTCTCCCACGATTTCTCAGAGAAAACCCATGCCTTTCCTTCACCTTCACCCACACCTTTCACGAGCCATCACCACCTCCATCATCACCATCACCAACAACTCCACCAAAGAGCTCTTGCGAGATATCTACATGCCCTAGTTCGCACTGTCTCGGCCTTTAGCTTCTCCAACCCTAGAAGCTAGGGTTAAGGCGATTGGAATTAGGGTTTCACCACCAAACCCCCACGCATGTTCGATTCAGAGGTCAGAGGACGACAAGGAGAGAAGTAGCAGGTTTGGGTCATCATGTATTTTTTATTAGAGTAATTGTAAGAGTATATATTGGAGTTTTGGGAGGGATGAGAGAGGCGATCGATTTTAGTTTCAATTTAGGGTTCATGTTTAGTTTATTTTTCAATAAAAATCTGTTTCTAATGTTCATCATGTGCTAAACTTATTTGCTAGGATTTACATGAAGCCTTAATTCTTGTTCTGTTGTTCAACTATGTTGTGATTGTTCTTGAATGCTTAACTCTTAAGATAATTTCAATCCTTGCACTTCAATACTTTGCTTTCACATTGAATATCATGTATTCATTGTAGCTAGGATTAAACTGTATTGATTGTGCTCAGCTCATGCTTAAGAGATAGCTGCCAAACCCTTGACTAATTGTGCTTAACTTAGACAATTAGTGCTCTGGCTTGGTACTCTAGTTGTTGATTGAATTATTACATTGGTGAATCTCCTTAGATAAGAGATAGTCTTGACACATTGTCCTTGTCTGCAATAGGATTAAGAACTTTCCAACTAGTTGACACACATAACTTGAACAATCCTAACTTGAACCAGTGGTGGATTGGACAATCCTAGTATCCTTCAATCTTAACATTTACAATACATCTTGAGTTCACTTTGTCACCACAACATCACTTAGTCTTAAAGACTATAAACAAAAGCTTTGCATTTCTGTCACTTGCCCCTGAAAACACTTGAGATAGCCTTAGAATAACTTAGCATCCTCTAGTTCCCTGTGGAAAGACCTGTGCTTGCCACTGCCTTCAAGGCTCTGTGCACTTGCAGATTAAGACATAGGAAAAGCCTCTTTTAGCTCCTATCAAGTTTTTGGCGCCGCTGCCGGGGAACTTGTAGTGTGCTGTTTAATCTTTGCTGTTTTTCTTCACTGTTTTCCAACCATATTTGTATATATATGCTCTGAAGTTGCTGTGATGTCTTCTGTTGCCTTGAATCATCACTGAGTTTCATTCTTAGCCTTGGATACTTGCTATCATTTGCAACTCAGTACACTGTCATATCTGTACATTGAGCTTACTCATTTTTTGCTTTGGCTGTGTAACTCTGGGAACTAAATTTCTGTGTTGAGTAACAGGTACTTTTGGAGCAAGCTGAGACATAATCCAAGGAGCAGAGCTGGTGGATTTGCCTAAACCCAGTATTGCACTGGTGGTATTGTTCTATAAGCCCATTTCTACCCTGTGTGTATGCATGAATTATTCTGCTAGACCTTTAATCTTGTGAGCCATCTGCCACTCTGCAAGCCCCTGTAGCTGCAGACTGTAAGCCACCACTTGGATCGCCTAGTTGGCTGAAAGCTCAAGAGAGACTTTGAGTTAGTTCTCATCTGCTCATCTGTAGGCCTGTATTCTGTGGTACACAAAAACCCTGAGCTTGGCGGTAACCAGCAGGCCTGCCTCTTTTGCATGATAAGTTAGATATTTTCTTAAGCTTGCTGTCAACTTCATTTGTGCATAACTGGAAATAGATCTTGAATCTGTGAATGAACCTTGTATAACATGAGCATGTTCTTTTGCATCTGTGTATGATTATGCTTCATCTATGCATTGGCTAACTTGCCACATGCTAAGCCTTGTTCACATAGACACTTAGCTGCCATTGTTACTCAACATCTGTGCTTAACTGCAAGCCCCTGTAGCTGCAGTGCCTTGACCCCTGTGAGCCATCAGCTCTTGCTAGCCCCCTGAAGCTGCAAGCTGTGAGCTTAGCCTGTTGAGCCAATTGTGAACATTTGAGCCACAAAACCCCTGAGCTCTGAGTTTGACATCAACTCAGACTTTTGGTATCTGAGTGAGTTGATGCCACAAACTCAACTGAGCCAGTTGACAATACCATCCTTGCACCTGAGCATGCCCTGGAAATCATTGAAATATACTTGTCTGATAAACTAGCTTCCCTGCTAGGTGTTGTTGACTCTGACTTCTATTGGCTCATTTGTGCACCTGAGCTTGTTAAGACCATCTGCCATGCTAGTACTTGCATACTTGTTAACTCGAATTCTGCTAAAATTGTTGTCCGATTGACTGTGAATCAACCCTGCTGTGTTGCTATCAATTGTGTTTGAATGTGTATGAAGTAGCAAAGCTGGTGAATAGCATTTAGCCTGTTGATTTTTCAAAACAACACAACCCTGCACAATGCTGCACCATTGAGTGGGCACATCCAATAACCTGTGCACATCACAAAAATTTTGCTTCACCAGTGTGCTGTGTATTTTTCTGAGTTCTGTCTCCATGTGCATAAGCTGAGCTGCACTAGCCCCGAGCCTGTCTTTGTTCTCTTGTCTCTTAGCAAGAGTTGTTCTCTTAGCAAGCTGTGCTCAAGCTGTGCTGTCTCTTAGCAAAAATGGGAGAGCAAAAAGTGGGTTGATGAAAGTGTTAGCACAACCCTGGGCTGCTTAAGCTAAAACCCATTTGTGGGCTTTGCATTTCACTAAACCCTCAGCCCACAAATCTGGTCAGAACCTCGCTAAAAACAAAAACCCAACTACTTTGGGCTCACTTGATTAATTTTGTGCATTATCAACCCACTTCGGGGCTTGCACAAATCCGAGCCCAACACCACAAAATGGGCCATACATTTCTCAACCCAATCATCCGGCCGTGCAACAATCAAACCTACACCTTTTGGGCTGGAACCAACCTTTTCAATTTGGGCTCTACAACACCAATAACCAATTTCTTGGGTTTGAGTCTTGTTTTAGTGGGTCATTTTTGAGTCTTTGCTTTCCTGTGTTGAACTTGTTTGTGTATTAACATGCTAGAGGCGCGTGCTAGGCTATGATTGTGTCTTTTAGAGACCAAACAAACCGACTAGTTAGAATCCGGCCGGACGAAATCGTAAGCATACCCAGTTCTTCAACAGAAAGCCCAATTCCATCAGAAAGCCCATCCGAATCAGAAACCATGGGTGATGAACAAAACCAACCCCGTAGTCTCAAGGACTACATGTACCCAACTAGGGCAACCCAGCCCTCTTGCATCATTCTGCCAGCCGATGCTTGTCAGTTTGAACTGAAAGCAAGCACCATTCATATGCTACCCGTGTTTAGAGGGGTCAATGCTGAGAACCCCTACCATCACGTGAGAGACTTTGAGGATATTTGTGGGACTCTGCGTTTTAACCAAATGACAGAGGAGTCCCTCAAATTGAGATTGTTTCCTTTTTCTCTGAAAGACAAAGCCAAGTCTTGGCTACATGCTCTACAACCACAGTCCATTAGAACCTGGGATGACCTCACAAAGGAGTTTTTCAAAAAGTTTTTCCCAAACCATAAGACTGCGGCAATTCGCCAAAGTCTAAATGGTTTTGTGCAATTAGAAGATGAGACTCTAGCAAGGTACTTGGAGAGATTCAGTGAATTACTACTCCAATGTCCCCACCATGGTTTTGAAAAATGGAGACTCGTGCAAATCTTGTATGAGGGTCTAGATGTTAGAACCCGAACCACAGTCGAGTCAATGTGCAATGGTGCATTTATTGAGAAGAGTGCCGATGACGGTTGGTCTTTCTTAATCGAAGTCGCAGAAAAGACTCAACAGTGGGAGTCCATCCGAGAACCAAAACGGACTACCCCTACGAACAATGTTTATAGAATCGAGTCTGACTTTGAGGGAAGGGCAAAAATGGCTGCTATGGCCCGGAAGATAGAAGAGCTTGAGTTGGAAAAGCATGTAAGATCTAATGCCCCTACTCTCCGTGACCAAATTGCTATGGCCACTTGTGCCGCATGCCATAGTTCTGACCACTTAGTGGACAGCTGTCCAGATCTACATGCATTTCAAGAGTCCCAAACCGAGAAGCCAATGCATTATACCAGAGACAAGAGAACAACCCTTATTCTCAAACCTACAACCCAGGGTGGAGGAATCACCCTAACTTCTCATGGTCTAAAGGGCCTGCACAAGGGGGACCAACACATAACAACCAAGGATACTCATATCCTAGAAACCCCCAAGTACAACCACCCCTCGCACACCACAGAGAAAAAGACTAGCTTGGAAGACTGTGTCATCTCGTTGACCCAAGGTCTTTCAAAACTTGAGAAAAGTACCGACCAACGTCTCACAACCCTAGATCTTAAGATAGGGCAAATCTGTGATGCATTGAATGAGAGAGAGAAAGGAAAATTCCCTAGTCAACCCCTACAAAATCCAAAGACTGTGTTTCAAGCAGGCTCCTCTACCTGCAATGAAACTTCACATAGTCAAGCGAATGCTGTCACCACTCTCCGAAGTGGTAGAATTGTTGAGAACCATGTAGGTGTACCACCATCAAGTGAGTCTACATCAGACTCCCAAGTACACACAACACCACAGAAAACATCTAATGTAGAGAACGAATCTGAGCCTATTGAGAAAACCAAGAGTCCTACTAATATAGATGTTCCTGTGCCAAGTCATGTTCCTGTTGCTCCATTTCCACAACGGTTGGTGCAACAGAAGGGGGGTACCCAATACAACGAGATGTTGGAATTGTTCAAAAGAGTTAACATAAACATTCCATTTCTCGAAGCAATCAGGCAAATACCTGCCTATGCTAAGTTTTTGAAGGACCTGTGCACACAAAAGCGAAAGCTTCATGTGCATAAGCGTGCCTTTCTCACCGAGCAAGTAAGTTCAATTATTCAAAACAAAACCCCACCTAAGTTTAAAGACCAGTAGCCCGACTATCTCTTGTACTATAGGTGAGCATACAATCGAAAAGCTTTATTGGACTTAGGAGCTAGTGTGAATCTACCGCCATATTCTCGTGTATGTGCGGTTAGGTCTTGGGGAATTGCAACCCACTCTTGTCACGCTACAATTAGCGGACAGATTCTGTGCGAATCCCTCGGGAATCGTTGAAGATGTGCTAATCAAGGTTGATAAATTTTATTTCCCTGTGGACTTCATTGTGTTAGATACACAACTTTGTGCATAATCCCGAAAATCATATTCCGTTATCTTAGGACGTCCCTTCTTGGCAACGTCAAACGCTATCATAAATTGTCGTAGCGGGATATTGAATTTGTCTTTTGGCAACATGACTGTAGAATCGAATGTCTTTCGTGTGAACCAACAACCCATAGAGTGTGATGATGATGAATTGCACGAGGTTAACATGATTGAGAGTCGATTCAAGACTCATTGCCCGACATTTTGTCAAGTGGACCCAGTGCAAGCATGTTTAGAAAATTTTGACTTAGATCTCTTCGATTCGAGTACATTAGTGAAGTCCACTCTTTGCTAGAGTCTGTGCCACCCATGGATATTGCTAAATGGCGTAATGCAAAGTGGAAACTCTTCCACTCTCTCGATACCACATCCGCCCCACCTCTTGACACACCACCTAAGCTTGATTTGAAACCTTTACCCGATACCTTGAAGTATGCATTCTTAGGTCCTACGAGACTTTACCTGTGATTATTGCATCATGTTTAGACACGGAACAGAAAGTCAACTTTTAGAAGTACTTAATGAGCATAAAGGAGCCTTAGGTTGGACCATCTCCGATCTTATGGGTATAAGTCCCACAATTTGCATGCATCACATAAACCTTGAGGAGAACACTAAACCATCTAGGGAAATGCAAAGGAGACTTAACCCCAACATGAGAGATGTTGTCAAGGGTGAGATTCTGAAACCGCTTGACGCGGGTATCATCTACTCCGGTCCCCGATAGCATGGGTCAGTCCTATTCAGGTAGTACCCAAGAAGTCCGGCATTACTTGTTGTTCAAAACGAGATGAATGAGCTACTTCCCACCCGTGTGACCTTTGGGTGGCGAGTATGTATTGATTATAGAAAACTGAACACGGTAACCAAGAAAGACCATTTTCCCTTCCCTTCATTGACCAAATCTTTGGAAAGGTTAGCCAAACATAAGTACTATCTTGCTTCTTAGATGGCTATTCTGGCTACAACCAAATTCACATAGCACCCGAGGACCAACAAAAGACCACATTTACATGTCCTTATGGAACATTTGCTTATCGTCGTATGCCTTTTGGGCTGTGCAATGCACCCGCTACTTTTCAACGTTGCATGATGAGCATTTTTTCCGACATGGTAGATAAGTTTCTTGAGATTTTTATGGATGATTTTTCTGTGTTTGGATCTTCATTTGATGAGTGTTTGCATCACCTCACATGTGTGCTAGTTAGGTGTAAGGAGAAGAGTTTGGTCTTGAATTGGGAAAAATGCCATTTTATGGTTAATTCAGGCATTGTTCTAGGGCATATCATCTCGGAAAAAGGCATAGAAGTAGACAAAGCCAAGGTGGTAGGCCCGGAAAGATGTTTAAATTACGGCCTACGGGTTATACCGCAAGTGCACGGCGTCTATCGGAGACGCGGCAAGTACGGGTCGAACCACAGAGACTTGTGGTGCCCTTATGTGATCTAAGGCTTGCTACTTAACTGAATTTCAAGTGACAGAGTAACAAAATAGTGTTTTGCCGAAACGGCTGAGTTTGAACTGAGTTGATGAACCTAAACTAAGGTAAACAAATAGTGACAGGGGATGCTAAGGTCTCAATTCTACCTCTAATTCCTATTGTGTGCTTAACTACGTTGAGGTCTTGTTGTCCTGTGATTGATAAGGGCAGGGAGTCAATTCCACCACCTATCTCTCCCTATAAAGCTTCAAATAACAGCTAAGGAACTGATTTAGAGTCTGGTTTGTCTAATGAAGAAACAGCCATCAAGAGAATCAGTGTAAATAATATAAACAAGAGCTGAAACACACTCAACTCAGTATTAACCTAACTACAGTGCATCCATGGCGTTGGTATGCACTGTGAGAGAACTGAGTTGAGGTGTTTAACATTGAGGCTGTCTAATAAAATTAAGCTCTCAAGACATTCAAACAAGGTGAGTTCACAACAGATAATTTAGGGTTTCATTGAGACCCTAACAGCTTAATTAAAACATCAAAATAAGATAACAAAAATTAAAACTAACCCTAATTGACACTCCGGCTAATCCAGGCGTACCAAAAACACACACCCATCTCTTCAATTTATACATGCACTGACCCAAAATACCCAAACCCTAAAATCAATTAAAAATAGAAATTAAATGAAGAGACAGAGTACCCATACTCTTGTAACCTCTGACTCGAGCTTCCTTCTTGTCTAATCGTCTCAGAACTCCATGCTGGGGTTGATTGATCGTAACCCTAGTTTCAATCATCTCTTACATAGCCTCTAGGGTTTCTAGAGAGGCTAGGCGAGAGATAAGTGAAGCTAGAGAGGGTGGTTGTGGCGCTGTGTCAGGAAGGTTGTTGGTGAGGTGGTGATGGAAGAGAAGGTGGAGGTGGTGTCTGTGGAAGAGCAGAGCTCTGCTCTGATGGAGACGGGAGAGGAGAAGAAAGAGAAGACGAAGAGAGGAATGGTCTGCTCGATTAGGGGTATAGGGTTAGGGATTTCGCTGTTGAGCGGTCACAGCGGGGTATGATGAGAACGCTGCACCGAGCATTGGATTTGGCTGGGAAGATCTGAACGGACGAGAATGGTAGCCGGTCTCGGTGTGATCTGGTGTTGTACGGGATCATCGAGAGATAGATGTAAGCGATGGAGCGACCGTTGGATGTAGCCAGGCGAGATCTTGACGGCTCAGAGTGAGCGGGCTCGGATCCGGGTCGTGGGTAGCTCTAGCCCATGTCTTCCTTGTTGGGTTGCAACTGATTCGCGCGAGGCTTTGGCTATCTGCTCCATAGATGCTCGACTCCAATTCTTCGCTCTTTTGGCTCCTCAGATTCTCCGGACTTTATTTAGTACCTAAAAATACAAAATTAATTAAAACAAATATTTATTCTTGAAAACAAGGAAAACACATAATCTGGGATAATATCTGATTTCTAAGCGCAAAAGATGAGTAAAATGCCAATAAAAAGGTGTATAAATATGCACTATTTGGCACTCATCACAAGGTAGATCTCATTCAACAATTGCCTCAACCTCGTTCTGTGAGGGACATCAGATCATTTCTAGGCCATGCGGGTTTTTACCGCCGATTCATCAAAGACTTTAGTAAAATTTCACGACCTTTGTGCAATCTTCTTGCGAAAGATGTTGCATTTGTCTTTGATGATGCTTGTAAGGAAGCATGGGAGCAATCGAAGGCTCTCTCACATCCGCCCCTATAGTCGACCCCCGATTGGTCATTACCATTTGAGATTATGTGTGATGCGTCCGACTATCTTCAGTAGGAGCTGTTTTAGGCCAAAGAGTAGACAAACTCCCTTATGTGATCTACTATGCTAGTAAAACACTTAATGATGCTCAATTGAATTATTCCACTACTGAGAAGGAGTTGCTAGCTGTTGTGTTTGCATTAGACAAGTTTAGATCTTATTTGATAGGGTCTAAGGTTATCATTTATTCTGATCATGATGCATTGAGATATCTTTTGTCTAAGAAAGATGCTAAGGCTCGTCTAATTCGATGGATACTCTTGCTACAAGAGTTTAACCTCGAAATTCGAGATAAGAAAGGGTCGGAAAATGTTGTTGCCGATCACTTGTCTAGGTTGAATGTTGAATCTTCGATGAGTCTCGTGTTGATTAGGGAATCATTCCCCGATGAGCAATTGATGCTTGTGTACGAGATGCCTTGGTTTGCTCGACATTGTAAACTACCTTGCTACAGGTTGAATGCCATTGCATTGGTCTAAACAAGACCGTTCTAAGTTCTTGGTCAAGTTAAACATTTCCTTTGGGATGACCCATATTTGTTTAAGTATCGCCAAGACCAAATCATTAGGAGATGTATCCCCAACCGAACAAAGGGACGTCATCTCTTTTCTGTCATGACCATGCATGTGGAGGCCACTTTAGTGCCAAGAAAACCGCTGCAAAGATCTTGCAAAGCGGTTTCTATTGGCCAACACCGTTTAAGGATTGCCATGCATTCCGTGTTGCTTGTGACCGATGCCGAAACTAGGAAGTATATCTAGGAGAAACATGATGCCCTTACAACCCATTTTGATTGTTGAGCTGTTTGATGTTTGGGGCATTGATTTCATGGGTCCATTTCCGAACTCTGAAGGTAAGTTATACATTCTTGTTGCTGTTGATTATGTCTCTAAGTGGGTAGAGGCCATTGCATCCAAAACCAACGACCATAAAGTTGTTCTTTCTTTTCTTAAGGAGAACATTTTCTCCGTTTTGGAACCCCGAGAGCGATAATCAAAGTGATGGAGGTAGTCATTTCTGCAATAGACCCTTTGAATCACTAGTGCGCAAGTATGGAATCACTCATAAGGTCGCAACACCTTACCATCCTCAAACCCGGTGGCCAAGTAGAAGTTTCTAATAGGGAAATTAAGCATATCCTTGAGAAGACCGTCAATCCTTCTAGGAAAGATTGGTCTTTGCGCTTAAATGATGCTTTATGGGCCTATAGGACTGCATACAAGACTCCCATTGGGATGTCTCCTTACAGACTTGTGTACGGAAAAGCATGTCATCTACCAGTTGAGTTAGAACACCGTGCATACTTGGGTCGTGAAAAAGTGAATTTTGATCTTGATAAAGTGGTACCGTAGAAATGATGCATATGATAGTGCCAAAACGTACAAACATAGGATGAAAGTGTTTCACGACAAGCGCATTCTGCGCAAGTCTTTCACCCCAGGACAGAAAGTTTTATTGTACAACACTAGATTGCATTTGTTTCCAGGAAAGCTACGTTCTCGATGGTCAGGACCATACGTGGTACGTACCGTCTTTCCCCATGGAGTCAGTAGAAGTTGAAAACCCAAGAAACAAGAACATTTTCAAAGTCAATGGTCGAGATTGAAACCATTTCGGAACATCTTCCACCAGAAGTTGAGACCGTTGACTTGGAAGACCCCATCTATGTGGACTGATCTAGTTCACTTGTGTACATACTTATGGACTAAAAATCCATCATCTTTCCCTTTTCTTTTTCTTTTTACATAATTTTGATGTGTGCTAACCAACCTTTTTGTCTTGCGCTCGTGATTGTTTGCTTTCAAAGCATTCATCTTTCTATGGTTTAGCAACACCCTTGTACATCCGGTAATCTCTTCCCTTTTCTTTATTTAACATAGTTCTCTCGGTATGTGACTTTTTAAATTCTTATTATCTGTTGACACATTGAGGACAATGTTTAATTTAGGTTTGGGGGTGTGATTTGCATTTAGAGTTTTTAGTCTTTTTGTTTTTACTTAAACCTCAAAAAAAAAAAAAAAAAAAAATCGAAAAACTCAAAAATTTGCATAAAAACCTCCAACTTTTAGAGATTTTAGAGTCACTAGCATGCTTTTAGCTATGTTTACATAGAGAGTCTGACCGAAATAACAAGAACTTGGAAGTACTGGAGAACGCAATCGGGTTCCTTAGTTGATTAGAGCGTTAAAGTCGGATTTAACCATACCGGAGGGCGAATTAGGTGCTGTTTAGATATTCGGTAGTAGAATTGTGATCAACCATAGTGGAGACTACCCATTTTACATCAAGCGAGGTACCGACCTTCACTCTTTGTGACTTTCTAGAAAAGCTTTTAGAGTGTGTGTCACCGTACGTCAATTCCGGGTAGGAATGGTGAGCTACCCAACTTCGCACCACTTTCATAGACTACTTTTGATCTCTTG
This sequence comes from Papaver armeniacum, assembly GCA_023531295.1. Taxonomy (NCBI): domain Eukaryota; kingdom Viridiplantae; phylum Streptophyta; class Magnoliopsida; order Ranunculales; family Papaveraceae; genus Papaver; species Papaver armeniacum. The sequence goes on from JAJJWW010015662.1 coordinate 51,070, forward strand.
AGTGCTAATTCCGTCAATCATGAGGGTGACGTTTAAAGATGAAAACTACTTCTAAATACCGATTTGCCATTAGCATCACTCGCTCTCTCAATCAGCAGATCCATAGAAACACATCATCGTCAGCAAGCGGAGCATTAGCAGAATATTTGAAGAAAAGTTGAGATAGTCCAAGGTTACATACAGCAAAGAAAAAGAAGATGAGAATTAATGAAGTTTGTTAAAAAATTGAATTTTATCGTTCTAGCTTTGATAAAAAAAAAAAAAAAAAAAAAAAAAAACTTAAGTTTTTGTGAAGTTCAGAAGTTCGTCATCAATAGTTGAAGACTGAAGACCGAAGACCGAAGAGTGAAGACGTTTCTATGGTTCCTAAGAGAGAATGATGTTAGTTGCCGATCGGGTGAGAAGGTAAGTGAGTACTCCCACCCTTGCTAATGGTTGATTTCCTTCCTTAGAGATCATGGAAAAGATTCTTTTGTCCACACTTTTGTGGAGTCTCCAGATTTTATTTCAGAAGGTTAGCCTTCTTACCTACAACGTGTGCAGGATTTCTCTCTTTATTCCTGCCTGCACACATGAGAGACTAAAAAGCGATCTTTTTGAGTGCAATTATCATAAAACCCTAATGGTGAGGCAGAAGTCGAGGCTTATGATCACAATCGAATCCGCATTCTTTCATATGGTATGGTTACTTCTCGCTCAAAGACTTAAGGATGAGAATGCGTTCTTTAGTAGTTCTAACTTCTTGTTACTAGCACGCAGAAACTCTATGTCCTCATAGCTCCTTGGATGCTTGAGACTCTTTTACACTCGAAGTTGGAGAAGGTTTTGTGGGTACACCTCTGGTAAACCCTCACGAGACTACAACTCGTCCACTAGGGACACCTAGGGTTTAAAGGCTTAGTGCATACGCTAAATGCATTCGAGAGACTGCGACAGGGGTATAGTTAGGATTTCTTCATTTTTGTTTCACTTGAGGACAAGTAAAATTCAGGTTTGGGGGTATTTGATGAGTGCCAAATAGTGCATATTTATACACCTTTTATTGGCATTTTACTCATCTTTTGCGCTTAGAAATCGAGATATTATCCCAGATTACGTGTTTTCTTTGTTTTCAAGAATAAATATTTGTATTAATTAATTTTGTGTTTTTAGGCAATAAATAAAGTCCGAGAAACCGAGAAGCCCAAAAGAGCGAAGACTCGAGAGGCAAGTGTCTATGGAGCAGAAAGCCGAAGCCGCGCGCAATGATGCTGCAACCCAACAAGTAGCAACTCATCTACAAGACATGGGCCCAAGCTATCCATCTCCGACCCGTGACCCGGATCCGAGTCCATCATTCCTGAGCCGTTAAGATCTTCACTCGCCACATCCTACGCTCGCTCGGCCTCGCGCATCAACTCTTGATGTCTGCGCTCAACACCAAATCGCCTCAGTTCTCCCTCGACCGTTCAGATCTCTCCCGCAAGATCCTACGCTCGCTCCTACGTGCGCTTCAACTCTCGATGTCCCTGCCTCACATCGAAATCCCCATACCCTATACCCCAGTCGAGTAACCCCTATTCTCCATTTCACTTTCTCTTTCTTCTCCCACGATTTCTCAGAGAAAACCCATGCCTTTCCTTCACCTTCACCCACACCTTTCACTGAGCCATCACCACCTCCATCATCACCATCACCAACAACTCCACCAGTAGCTCCTGCAGATATCTACATGCCCTAGTTCGCACTGTCTCAGCCTTTAGCTTCTCCAACCCTAGAAGCTAGGGTTAAGGCAGTTGGAATTAGGGTTTCACCACCAAACCCCCACGTATGTTCGATTCAGAGGTCAGAGGACGACAAGGAGAGAAGTAGCAGGTTTGGGTCATCATGTATTTGTTATTAGAGTAATTGTAAGAGTATATATTGGAGTTTTGGGAGGGATGAGAGAGGCAGTCAGTTTTAGTTTCAATTTAGGGTTCATGTTTAGTTTATTTTTCAATAAAAATCTGTTTCTAATGTTCATCATGTGCTAAACTTATTTGCTAGGATTTACATGAAGCCTTAATTCTTGTTCTGTTGTTCAACTATGTTGTGATTGTTCTTGAATGCTTAACTCTTAAGATAATTTCAATCCTTGCACTTCAATACTTTGCTTTCACATTGAATATCATGTATTCATTGTAGCTAGGATTAAATTTGTATTGATTGTGCTCGGCTCATGCTTAAGAGATAGCTGCCAAACCCTTGACTAATTGTGCTTAACTTAGACAATTAGTGCTGCGGCTTGGTACTCTAGTTGTTGATTGAATTATTACATTGGTGAATCTCCTTAGATAAGAGATAGTCTTGACACATTGTCCTTGTCTGCAATAGGATTAAGAACTTTCCAACTAGTTGACACACATAACTTGAACCAGTGGTGGATTGGACAATCCTAGTATCCTTCAATCTTAACATTTACAATACATCTTGAGTTCACTGTCACCACAACATCACTTAGTCTTAAAGACTATAAACAAAAGCTTTGCATTTCTGTCACTTGCCCCTGAAAACACTTGAGATAGCCTTAGAATAACTTAGCATCCTCTAGTTCCCTGTGGAAAGACCTGTGCTTGCCACTGCCTTCAAGGCTCTGTGCACTTGCAGATTAAGACATAGGAAAAGCCTCTTTTAGCTCCTATCACACATTTTGAAAGGACAGGTAATATCGACTGGAGATTAAAGTATACTTTTCTTGCTTTGGTCCCTAAAAAGCAAGTGGTTGAGAAGATTAAAGATTTACGGCCAATTAGTCTCACTTTTTTTTGCTAAACAATCAAATTTCATTCATAGCCAAAAGGATTACAAATTACAAATCAAAGGGACTAACAAAAGAGATAAGCACAAGAATGCCATATATGGCAGTTTCTAACAAAATCTAAAATACACTTGGTCTGGTTTTTCTAGACAATTCAAAAAAGGTGGTTTACTTTCAAAGATATTCTGTTCCCCTCTTCTTAGCATTGCACCTTTCTTTGCCATTGTATCTGCAGAGAAATTGACTTCTCTGTAACAATGTTTGAAACTCCAAGAGACTACCTTTGCACAGATCTTTTCCCATCTTGTGACCGCAAACCATGGGAGTTTATTGCTCTGGAAAGCACTAATGGAAGATTTTGAATCTGTGCTGAAGATCAGCTCATTAAATCTATGATGAATGGCTCACTCTCCTGCAATTAATATTGCAAATACCTCTGCATAGTAGTTGGTAGAAATACCTAGACCACCTGAAATAGCAATAACATAATCTCCAGTTCTAAGTCTCCCCACAATCCCATAACCTGCACATCCTGAGTTTCCTCTAGAAGCTCCATCACAGCAGAGAAGTAATTTCCCCTGCTCTGGTAACTGAAAGAAGACTTCTTTAATGGTAAGGTTATTCACACCCCTTGTCTTCAGACCAAAAAACTTGAGTATATCTGTAGATCATACTGCTTGTTCCATATTTTTGATGTCAGTCTGAGATCACCATCTGCAATTGCTTGTTTTATCTTCTTCTTAGTTGCATTGTGATCACACTTCCCTTTACCATAAGCACAATCATTTCTCAGAAACCAGAGTTCCTTCATAGTTATAAATGCACCCAACATCCATATTTCTTGTATAGAAGGACTCTTGTTCTTTGCCAACTGAAAGATATCTTCAAAAGATCTTGGATTTCTAAAGTTAAAAATGCCACCAAGCCAGCTCCAAATGATCTCACTGTAATTACAGTACCACAACATATGATCTCTTGTTTCCTCATTCTTTCTGCAGAGTATGCATCTTGACACCATATTGAATTTTCTCTTCTTCATATTATCATCAGTTGCACAAATATTTCTAGCAAGTTTCCAAACATTACTAGAAATACTGGGGTGAATGGATTTTTCCATACCTTCTTAGTCCACTGCAGAGAAGTAAATTTTTGTCTTATGACTTCCACTGCTGAAGCAACTGTGAAATGTCCTGTGATAGTCCCAGTCCATATTCTCTTGTCTCTACCTTCACCAAGTACTGGTAAGTCATTAATATTGATCATCTCCATGAGTTCTGTTGGAACTATCCATTCACCATCAAGAATAAAGTCAGAAACTTTCATATCTGGAAATTGCATAATATATGTATTTTCTGGATACATTTCTTGTAGAGGTTTCTCCATCACCCATTTATCTTTCCAAGCAGAAATACTAATTCCATCTCTAACAATTTATCTAGTATTTTCTTCCACTTCACCAATTACCCACTTTATTCCTGGCCAAATTGAGGATTTCTTGTAATATGTAATCCATTCACCATTTTTATTTTTATACTTTGATTGAAAGAATTTTGATCAATCATCAGTTCCATTTTGAATCCTCCAAAGTAGCTTCATTAAAAGAGCTTTATTGATGATCTCTAGTCTTCCCAGTCCAAGACCACCTTCACTTATTGGAGAACATGTCTTATTCCATTTCAGGGTTATCATTTTCTAGTCATAGGTCCCCGACCATAAAAAAATTCCTAATAATTCCTTCACACTCCCTTATTACTTTCTTAGGCCACTTGTATACTGATATTGAATATATAAGAAAACTACTGAGAACAAATTTAACCAGTATGAGTCTTTCTTGAAATGATAGAATCTTACCTTTCCAACCATCCAATCTCTCTTGCATCATATCTACCACACTCCATATATGCTGAATTCTCACACTGCCTTGTACCAACATTAATCCTAAGTACTTGTCTGGAAAGTCAGCCAAAACTACATGACATTCTTCAGAAATTTGCAATCTTCTGTTTTGACTAGTACCACCAATGAAGCACTTGCTTTTTTCCAGATTTACTTGTTGTCCTGATGCATCTTGATATTTTTTAAGTAAAGCCATTAGCTTGTTGACATTCATTTTTTCACCATTGCAAAATAAGAATATGTCATCAGCAAATAAGATATGTAAAGGTTGCACACCTCCTTTGTTTACCATAGCTTTCAAACTGCCATATTTAATCATTTTTGTGATATTTCTGCTAAGGATATCTTCAGCTATGACAAAGAGAAGTGGTGACAGTGGATCACCCTGTCTTAAGCCACTACCAACTTGGAAATAACCTTCTGGTCCTCCATTAACTAACACTGAAATTCTTGCAGATTGCAGAAGTACTTGTAGACAGTGCAACCCTTGATCTGATAATATGCCAATTTTGTGTAATACTTGAAACAAAAATTTCCAGCTAAGAGAATCATATGCTTGAGTGATATCAAGCTTTAAACTAAAATTTCCTCCTCTCCTCTTTGTTTCAATTTCATTTATCATCTCAGATGCTAAGGCAACTTGTTCTTGAATTGTTCTTCCTTTTATAAAAGATCATTGCTGAGGGGACACTAGTTTATTTATTACCTTCTCCAACCTTGTAGCCCATATTTTTTAAAAAACTTTGAAACTGAAATTCATAAGACCAATTGATCTGAATTGCTTTGCTTTTTTTGCAAAGCAATTAGTATCACAAATAGTATCTTCAAAGCGATAACTAAAGTTCTTGCAGAGCGGCTGAAGGTGATGTTACCCAAACTAATCTCTAATCAGCAATCAGCTTTTGTGAAGGGTAGGCAAATTTTGGATAGCATCCTAGTAGCTAATGAATGCCTTGATTCAAGATTAAAGCTAGTAGCTCCTGTGGTAATTTGCAAAATCGATCTCGAAAAGGCCTTCGACAATGTCAAATGGTCATTTTTAATAGAAGTTCTCAAGTGCATGGGGTTTGGCAGAGTTTGGAAAAGGTGGATTTCTGGATGTATTTATAAAGTTCCTTTTTCGGTGCTCATTAATGGATCAGCATTTGGTAAGTTCACGTCTGAAAAAGGATTACGTCAGGGAGATCCCCTCTCCCCTTTCTTGTTCCTGCTAGTTTCTGAAGTGCTAACCATGTTGTTCGTCAATGCTGAAAATTCTGGTCTTCTAGGAGGTTTCTTATCTTCTTCCTATTCTTCGGCTGTTAAAGTTAGTCACTTGCAATTCGCTGACGATACTCTTGTGTTTATGGATGATGATGCATCTCAAATCAGAAACTTAAAGTATATTCTTCTTTGGTTCCAATGCGCATTTGGGTTAAAGACTAACTTCTCTAAAAGCAACCTATTTGGGATTGGAGATGTGCGAGATCTGGAAGGTTTGGCTGAAATCCTAAATTGTTCTTGTAATAGCTTTCCAACTGACTATTTGGGTATGCCGTTGGGTGATAAAACTAACACAGTTTCCAAATGGGATAAGGTGGTGGAAATTTGCAAAGCTCGCCTAGCTTCTTGGAAAATAAAAACTCTATCAAGAGCTGGTAAGTTAACCCTTATTAAAAGTGTGTTGCAGAGTATTCCCATCTTTTTTTTTTCTTTATTCATGTCTCCTGCTAGTGTGATTAAATCTGTCGAGAGGATCATTAGAAATTTCCTTTGGGATGAATCTTCAGATTGCAAGAAGCATCATTGGGTTGGGTGGAAGAATGTTAGTAAACCATTGAAGATTGGGGGTCTGGGTATACGCAAGCTGAAATCTCTTAATAAATCTCTGCTGCAAAAATGGTGGTGGAGGCTAAGTAAAGAACAAGATGCTCTTTGGGCTAAGGTTATTAGAGATAAGTACGGGATTGCTGATCTAGGTTGGAGGACAAATCAACCAAACCAGAAACATGGAGTAAGTTTGTGGCGAAATATATATTCAGTTTCTGATGACTTTTTCAAGCAATGTCAATTTAAGATTGGCAATGGAGTTAAAATTAGGTTGTGGGAAGACAAATGGCATACTCAAGGTCCTCTATGCGAGTTGTATCCTAGACTCTATCAACTGTCTACAACTAAACAAATATCTGTGAGAGATGCTAAACTTTCTGATGTTGACGGCTTGCATTGGGATTTAGGTTTGCTGCACAGAAGAAGATTTTATGATTCTGAAATTTCTGAGCTTGCTGGTCTATTACCAATGGTGGAGAATATTAGTCTTGACTCTGAAGAAGAAGATACTCTCATTTGGCTTGGAGATGAGAAATGTATATTCTCTGTGAAGACGGCATATTCTGCTTACAATCAAGAGAATCTACAACCAGTTGATTTTCCTAAATGTAAAGTGTGGTCTCACGATTGGCCACATCATGTTGGATTCTTCTTATGGCAGGCGTGTTTGGGAAGACTTTCTGCTATGGACAATCTGCATCAAAGACACACAACCACTTCTCAGCTGATTTCGTGTAAGTTATGTACTAACGGTGAAGAATATGCGGATCATCTTCTCCTTCACTGCCCCTCAATTTCCGGAATATGGCCTTACTTCTGCAATGGAGTCACTAATCGGACGGTAATGCCTAACACTGTTAAAGAACTCATTTCTAGTTGGAAAAGCTGCAACCTTACCTTCTAAGGAAAGCAGCTATGGAAAAGACTGCCAGCTGCTATATTATGGGGCGTTTGGAAGGCTAGGAATGCCTTAACCTTCTCTGGCAAACAATTCAAGGTTCTCGACGTAATTAGGGATATCAAAATTGACACTTTTAACTGGGCAAAGAGTTCACCTTGTTTTAGAAATGTAGACACTTCTGCTGTCATTTTGGGTTGGGAAACTTTCTTTTTAATCCACACTAATAAGGTGTCAGTAATGGTCTTGTAAGGGTTCTTTGGGTTTCTTTCTTTGCCAGCCTTTGGCTGTTGGAGTTTGTATTCTTTCATTCTTTTAATCCATTTCTTTCTTTACCAAAAAAAAAAAAAAAAAAAAAAAAATATTCGTGAAATTTGACAATCTCTTATATGCTTTTGGCCCGACCCAAAGTCGTAAAAGGAGTTGTTGACTCAAATTAACGGGGAGTGCACTTGCCTAGACTTCAACTAGTCATAGAGAGTTTTACAACTTGAGGAAATGCAACTTATGTACTTTTGGTGCAAGGATGAAATTGTTAGGTATTTGCATCCAAAGACGAATTTGTCAGCGCCATGCCAAACAAGTAAAAGGTGACTTTGACGGGCGTGTAGCATTTGGTAGATTTAATCAACGTCAACAAAACATCACAACAACAGAAAGATGAATATCTTGATTCTAGGTAAAATATCAGCCGCCTTTTCCATGAATATTCCTCAAAAGATCCTATCATTTTCTCATTATGCGGTAATGGATGAACTGGAAAAAATATCAAGAATTTTCAATTCAATTCTAGAAATTCTTTAACAAAATTTTGCCTGCTTTACATAACAAATGAATATGCCTACAAAGAATGGGGGTCCAATTGGATCATTTGTGAACATTGGACTAATTTACAGGGCAATGGAAAATGCCCAGAAAATAAATAAATGTAAATTTCTGTTGTATTTACAGTTTTTCTAACTCTAACAAAGAAAACAGAAGACTCTGTTTCCTAAGTTTTTCCTATCTTACAGCTAACCAACTATCTGAAGTCGACCAATTTGGTTCTTTCCCTGACACTAATTCACCGATCCGATCTTTCAAACAAGTAGAGCAATCTGACTCATCTTTTTCAATCGAATCGCTCCATGATTCAGGAAAATCAAAAGTACTTTTAGGAGACGAATATGTTCTCTTCAATACCTTCAATGAAATAGTACCGACTTGAGCATCAAAATCGTTGGGAAGAAATGGATGTCTCAATAACATCTCAGCCGTCCATCTCTTTGTTGGATCTCTAATAAAACATTTTCTTAAGAAATCTTTTCCTTCTTCTGATATTTCTGATGGAATTTCTGGCACTTGTTCAGTAAACCCAATTCTGTATAATAAATTACTCAAATCTGAACATTTCCAAGCTGGTTTTCCAGTAATCATTTCCATTACAACACAACCAAGTGCCCAGATATCTGAAGCTGTTTCATTTTCATTACATGAAACCGATTCTGGTGACATATATAGTGGAGTGCCAATGAATCCATTAGAACTTTTCCCACTTCTTTTTGCTAACCCAAAATCAGCAATCTTTAAATCAATTTTGCCTTCTCCAGAACAAAGAAGGATATTCTGTGGTTTAATATCAGAATGAACAAAACCCATTTCATGAATATAACCAATCCCCTGAGTAATCATTCTTGTGTAACTTCTAATTTCAGATTCTCCCATTGAACTTCCAGATTTGATTAGCTGAGATAAATTACCCAATGAAGCAAATTCAAGAAATATATTATACATTTGAACACCATTTTCAACTGTAACATCATCACCAAAACACTGAAGAATTTGTGGGCAACCGTTTAATTGAGTTAGAATCTCTTTCTCTTTTTCCAACATTGAAGATTGAGAAACCATTGATGATTTTACTGCCATTACTGATGGAAATTCATTCAAGTTTCCTCTTGGGGTTGCCATGTTTACTGTTCCAAAACTTCCTTTACCAATCATTTCTCCTTTAATCCACTCCATTAGTGCTGCTTTCTCTGTTTTGTTGCTCCGTTTTTGCTCTGTTTTGCTTTCTTTCTGTTTCTGTTTGTGTTTAGATTTTGACTTGGTTCTTCAGTTTATGAGCTGAGAAAGTATTTATACAATTGTTGTTCAAATGGAATCACTAGGAATTTGTTTCTAGTGATTTGTGAAGAAGTTGTTAGGTTAATTGAGGCACGTGTGTGTGAATGTAAAGAAAAAATCTTTAGACAAAAACGTGGATAATAAGGTCCACGCGGGCGGGACTTGATATTTTAATCGAGTCCACTAGTTAAATTTACTAAAATGCCAGTGTCATTAACGCAGCCTGGAGCTTGGTGCATGAATTGTTGTTGAAGGTGGGTTTCGAGTATCTTTCCACTTACTTTCCGCGGCTGTTCAGATTAACCATAATATTTATGACCAGTTTGGAAATTTAATACAGAGTTCTCACTTAGCTAACTTCACTTGACTGGTGTTCTAGTTGTTATTTTCTGCTTTACTTTGGCACCATCTTTGGCTAGTCAAGACTCGAGTAATATTATTTGTAAGACTCAGGTTTGCAATTCTTTATACGTCAGATTTCCGACTTTGAATTTTGCTATTCTTGGAGTCAAATATAGTGTGATAAACATGCCGAGGCTCCAATTTTAACTTTCTACCCTAATAAGGGTGTCGTACTAAAAAGAGTTTCTCCAGAAACCTAAACTTCAACGGATCATTATTTTATTTTATTTTTGATACAATCAGCAAAACTGATTATTAAGTTCATTGGTGCTAAATACTAGTAGGACTTAAGAATTTGAAGCTTTGTTTCAGGTGTTATAAATAATACAAGTAGTGAGCACGTGCGATGCACGTCGGCAACATTTTTTTCCCTTAATTTTTCCTTCCATTTCTGAAAAAGTAGTCTTTCATTTTGGTTTTCAATTTGGTTTATTATTAGGTAAAAATAAAAAAAAATGAATGAAACGGAGACAATCTTTCGTATCCAAAACTAAAATCTATAAGTAATTTTGTAGTATATTAAGTGAAGTATTTGAGCATCATATAGGCAACATGTAAAAAAGTACATAGGTTTTTTAAATTATAGCTATTTTTTTCGGAGAAACTACAAATATATTAAAAAGTAAAAATTTGATATAGTTGTTTATACTCGTTGCGTAGGTGATTCAAAGAGCTTTCCTAATATATAAAATTCACAAAAATCCGACGTACCGTTTGGAAGATATGAAGTTTTTAAATATTTATCAACCTTTTGATAAAAATGGTATTTCTGTAAATATAAGATTTCACATATTATTATTTTTAAGTCCCTATCATGTTAGGCATTTCGGTCCATATTGAGATTTATTAACTAATGGTCCTTATTCTGTTAAGTATTTTGATCCCTATTCCGTTTGGTGAACCAAAATCCGTTTGGTTAACCAAATTCCGTTTGGTAAACCAAAAATGGCTAAGGATTTTTGATTTAGCTTGCTTGCATTAAAGAGGGGGAGATGATTTCGGGTGAATTTCCTCTGTTGTGGTTAAAACTTAAAAGCTGAATCAAGCTGGATTTCTGGAGCTTCTAGCCCCACCAGAGAATAATTAGACCAATAGGAAATTGCTATAATAAATTCTAGAGCTTCTGGTCCCACATAAAATATTTAGACCAATAGGAAATTGTTTCACAAAATTTAGAATAGACAATAATAATTGCACGGGTTTAAATAATCCCAAATCCAAAAACTGGTGGACGGGCTAAGTACGTTTAAGACTTGGGCAACCAATCTAAACCCGTGCAACGCACGGGCGCACAGGGCTGGCCCTGACGTTTTGTTGCCCCAAAGAAGACCTTAAAAATTTGCCCATTCTCAACCAAAAAATCAATAAGCTTTTCCATCTATTGTGTCCAATTACCTGATCAAACATGTCTATATCTCTTAACTCAGCACCTTCGTTCTCATTGTTCACATCATAAAACCACAGCTGCACTTACCTTGGAGATGGTGGCTCAAGTGGTAGAGGTATAGGGATGGAACACCAGTAGGAAGAAGACGACTGGTTCTGTAGAAAATCCGAGAAAGAAAAGATGGCCTCTCGTTCTCTTTAACTAGTAAGGACACATGTGCGATGCACATGCTTGAATTTTACTCTTCCAACAATACTAAATTTGAAAGTCATGAAATTTTTTCCTAAAACATAAATTTACTATTCTTATTTGTACTCGTTACGTAGATAATTGAAAGAGCTTTTCAAATATATAACTTTTACAAAAATCCGGTGTATATTTTGAAAGATATTAAGTTTTTAAAAATTTTGATTTATTTTTAAAACAATGGTATTTATGTAAATATGTAAGAAATAGGGACAATTAAGTAATTTAGGGGATCTCCTACCAAAAAGAGCTCTTTTCTTTATATTAGTAAGATAAGCCATCAAATTAAGTACTTAAGAATACGCCCCTAAATCTCTTGCTACACTCCTTTCTATAAACCTTAATTTTGTTTCTTAATGCAAAACCACCCTAGATAAAATACTCTTTTCTGCCCCTGTTCCGGTGCTGCCCCAAAGTCAACCTTCATTGACCTTCCCTCTCGGCCGGCACTGCGGGCGCACATCTAGTTGTAGCAAATGTCGGCCGAGAAATGACTTATCGAAGTAGTGAAGTCACTTTTTGAATTGGATGACACATAATCTTTTTTAGTGATACCACCTAAATTTTCCAAAAAGGAACACGCAATTGGGGGATATATAAACTAATTGGGGGATATGAATTACTTCCCCCAACCCATGGTGTGTGCTAAGGGGTGACTTTTGGGGGCGAAAATACTAAAATACCCTTCCCACAAAATAAAAATCAAAAACTTAAAATCAAAAAACAAAATCATATCCCCCATTTCCATCTCCACTTCTTATTAATCTTATTTAGGGGTGGAGCTTTGAAACCCAAATATTTCCCATTCCCTTTCGAATTCTAAACTCTCCCCACTCTATATCAAATTCTCTTCTCCTCACTTTGGAAACCAATTTTTTTTTATTCGGAAGTGATGAAGATCATCTTGAAAGTGATGATGACCTTTCTAATTCTAAACTCTCCCCACTCTATATCAATTCTCTTCTCCTCACTTTGGAAACCTATTTTTTTTATTCGGAAGTGATGAAGATCATCTTTGAAAGTGATGATGACCATTAGGAATTGATGAAGACCATGCCGGTATCATGTTAGGCATATGGTCTTCATCAATTCCGCATGGTCTTCATCACTTCCGTTTTGAATTTTTCCTGTATTAATCGGTCCACTTAGGCATAAAAAATAAAGCAACATGGTATGCCGGAAAACAATACCTGGCATGGTCTTCATATCAACCGACCATGCCGTGATAGGATCGATTAATACCAGAAAAAATTCAAAACGGAAGTGATGAAGACCATGCCGGAATTGATGAAGACCATATGCCGGAATATGATACCGGCATGCTCGAGAATTTCCTATCAATGCCGGTAGTCAAGTGAAAAAAAAAAAAACATTCTGGATACTTTTCATCCTGTTCCGGCATAGAAATTTAAGCAAAATACCATGCCGGAACATGTATCGGCATGCTCGAAAACTAGATTACCATGCCGGTACCTGTTCAAAACCAGAAAAAAAATCAACATTCTAAAGATCAAAACCAGAAAAAAAATCGTAACGAGAGAGCGTCTCGTTGGGGCTACGCTCCCCGGATAGTGGCAAACAATTTATTAACATTTCCAACAATTGCCCGCATGGGTTTGTGGTTGAATACCATGCCGTCACCAAGCTTTTCAGTTTGCAACAATGGTGGATTCAAAGAAAAAAATCAATTTTTCAACCTCTTATTAGCGGTAATTTTCTCATCACAATCATCTTCCATTTTCAAAAAAAGAAATTCCTCTCAAATATTTGTTTCCCTCCTTCTACTCTCACCCAAAATAAAATAAAAAATACACACTAATCTATCCCCAAATACTTATGATTTTTACTAATTATTATTAACCACTAAACCTAATTAGTGAGGGGTAAATTAGGAATTAAAAAAATAATTACATAAGGGGTGACCAAGAATTGCTATTGGGACTCCTATTTTGTCTTGTAGCTATATCTCCAATTAGTTTTCATATCCTCAATTGTGGGTTCCCAAAAAGCCATTTTATTCATATATTTCAGATTGGGGTTTTAACGAAAAATGACTATTCCGGGATTCAATTATTTTCTTAGAAGAATCATTGGATTTGAAGATAAATCTGACTTTTTCGGATCCAACTTAAGATATTTCCCGATGGGGGAGAGGTGTTGTATTTTGATCCATTTTGATTACGATCATGTGGGTTGTACTTGTGAGACCAAGAACAGCAGATAGGTGTGAAAACGTAAAGGATGATGAAAAGAAAAAGTCACGTGACTAGTGGATGGTTATTTTATTTTGTGCTAATCTGATCTAAATCTTTCGACATGCACAACGCGCTATTTGACCCTTCAATTTAGGGATTGCATACATACAATTACAAACCCACGTTCTGAATCGACAAGTTTGATGAGCTGAACCAGCTGGACTATTGTCTCCGGCTAACGTGTATTGTGTGCTGTGTTCTTCGTATAAATGAGTTGCAGCAGCCAGCAGGGTCTTGTAACTTGTTGATTCTTATTTTAGGGTTTTACACTAAGGAAGTTCTTATTTTATTAGTTTTTACAGTTTTTCTTACATTTTTGCTGGAAAAATTGACTGTTTTACCAGAGAAACTAGCAATGATTTTTGGGTTCCGGCTGAAACTAAGGGTTCCGGCTGAAACTAACACTTTAATTTAGCTTTTCAGCTGCTTTAAAAAGGCAGTGATTAGACACCACCCTGTTTTAAACAAAATCTTCTATTTTTTGGTGAAGCATTTTGATTTTTTCCTTCACTTAAAATTCTGGCTCCACCACCATTGGTGAGCTTGTTAGAGATTATAGTGCAATGCATGTAATGTGATAATCGTTTATCTGAAACAATGACATATGTGATATTCATTTTCTAGTAAATCATTCATGGTTACCACATGTGGTGTGAGGTGATTAATCCTCCTGACCCATCCATGCAAAGAGATCTAACCCCAATTTGATGGACAATCGCCACCTTTTAGTGAAAGATCAGAGAGAGAGAATTGTTGATCTTGACATGCAAGTGTGACGAGATTTTATTTTATTTGATAAATGTGAGAGGTCATGCATTGCGATGGAGGACGAGTATATCTTTTTTTTGATTTTTTTGATTCTTTTGAATAAGTCAACATCCTTTCAAATTTAGGTGGGAAAAGTTATTCAAGTTGTTCAATTCCAAATGTTGATGATATCGTTTATATGACATTTTCAAATTTAGGTGGGAAAAGTATTGTTATTCAATTAGTTGTTCACTACCCATTCTCTCATGAGGTCATCAAAAAGTCGCTTCCTGTGTAAAATAAAAATTTTAAATGCAGCCGTGTATCGTTTATGAGGGATCTTTTTAAAATATATTTCTGTTTTTTTCTTTCTCATTGGCTGCTAAAAAATGGGTGAAAAATAGCTCAGCTTTCTAACGATTTCTAAACTGTTTACAAAGATTTGGATAGCTGATAAGGTGAAATGAATCTGACAAGTTCAAACAACGCACAATTATATGTACTTATATTGGTTTTATTGTAGCTAGCTAGATTCATTGGTTCTGTTTTTATGATTTGTGCTGTTTGTGCATATTGGCATTAGATGAAATTGGTTGAGTAGAAATCACGAGCAATTCTAACTATAAGAATGAATGACGTCTGCAGTGATCATATCAAGTGGAATGAATTTTGATTGGATACACAATTTGAATGAAATGAATCTGAGGACTACGTGGGGACCTATTTTTAGGTACACCCACACATGGTTAGTACTTAGTAGTTAGTGGTTATAGCTAATTACTGTCGAGATTTAATGTACGAGTAATTGATAGATTTCCTTCCTGCTATTCATTGATGCTTTAACTCATGGTAGCCCAAAGCCTGTGGTTGAAGCATCAACAACACCATCAGGTAGCCCGCAGCAAGCAGTTTGCATCTTATACCGACAGCTTGGCGAATGGATTAGCTAGGTACTGTACTATCTCCGAAATGAAATATAAAAACATCAAAACACTTTCTTCAGATAAATGTGAGACTTTTGGCGATCACTATTTGGTTTCAGATTTAGAGAGCGTATGGAATAACTAGTGAATTACAATTGTACTGCAATTGGTGCATCGGTTTTCATTATTTACGGTGAAGTTAACCATGATTACTAAAGGAGGCACTGGCATTGCTATGGTGGACACCAGTTTAAAGATCCATTGGTCAGAATTATTCTTCTATATGAATTAGTATCCGCCTGCTAACACCAGTAACCACATTTAGCGATCGTGATTTTTTTCTTTTTTTTTTTGATTACTTGGTACAGTGGTCCCTAGATTACTCCTAAATTTCATTCATTTAAGAATTTTAGCAATTACAAGGGTTCGAACCCAACCTCCGCAGTGGGAGGGAGCATGAGAACCATCGTGAAGTTAAAAGCCAATTAAATTACACAAAAAATTAAAAAACACACAAATCAGGCAGGCTCTGGATCAGCTGTCCCCAAGTTGCTTGCCTCTCCCTGTCTGGATTAATGAGAATATGCCACTTGTCTTACTTATTAACTAACTGAAAATTCACGTCGTTTGCCCTATGTCAAAATTAACCACACATATCTTCTATTCTTTTCACTTTGCTAGATACTTATCTTTTTTATTATTTGGATTTTTGGGGTAAATTATATATTTTTTGTTTTGTTTTTTTTGAAGCATGAGAAACCTAAAGAACAGGACTAGCTAGCTATTACACGTGGGTATTTTATACTCACAGAGTCATTTGATAGAATTTGGTTGATAAAAAATGGGATTGCCTAGGCCCATATTGTTGTTGATAAGTTTTCTACTTGTCTTTCGTCTGCTGCATAGTTTTCTGATGCGTGTCGTAGGTGCAATCAAATTAATTAATATTTCCACTCAATTAAAAATAATATAATGGAAGTCAAGTTCGTTCCCACGAGGAGCAAGAGATTCTAGTTGTAAAAATTGTCACAAAAGGGGGGTGTAAAAAGCAAAAGAAAATAAACAAAGCAATTAAAATCGAAAGTTGAAAGCAATAAGAGAGACAAGATCAAGGAATCCTTCTTCGTTTGCAAAACAATGATTAAAGTTATGTTCTTTTCTACTTGTTATTAGTCATGATTATCACCAACCGTAGGATAGCGAGGTCCGCTTAGCTAGCCCCAAAATCCCTTATTTCACCGAGTAACAAGTCCGCTTAGTTATCGATTCTATTCAAAAGAACCACCTTGAGGTCCGCTTACAAGATGTAATTTGAGAATGCATTAAGGTTTATGAATTTAGGTTTAGTACTAGTAGTTAAACTCGGTTCGCTTGGTTCACTTTCTAGCGTTGTTTCTACACACAATTGCTCCACGGAATCCCTCCGCAAGGTCTTGTGTTTTCTACTTGTGTAAAGTGTCGAGAACGATTACGTATTCCCTAACTTATACTAGATATAGATCAATTAAAAAATCAATTTAGCGTGCACTCCAAACAATCTATCAATCAATCATGAATGAATAAACATTCCTATTAGTAAAAACAATCGATAATCATGTGAAAAACTCAAGATAGAATTGAAACAAAACTCAAATCATGTTAAGAACTAGGAATTCATCCTCAATCAATAAGAAAATTAGTTACTCATGCTTTTGAAATTCACACAAATAATAATTATTAAAAGGAGAATTTTTAAGTTCACACAAATAATTAAGAAGAAGAATCTTAGAAAAGCAAGCAAAAACACAAGTGTTGTGTGTGTAGAGAGGTGTGTAAAAGATGTAGAAAACTTCTCTATTTATAGGCTTCAATATTCTCCAAATCTTCCAAGGAATAGAACCCTTTTCCTTTTGCAATTCAATATCCAAATTCAAGTCTTTCTCTTCTTCCATCTTCTCTTTCCAAATTTGAGTCCAATTGTCCATCCAATTCCTAGCCCAAGTCTTCACACCCATGAGAGAAGTCCATAGAAAATTCTGGAATTTTTGGCTCGCTTAGGAAAACCAGTATTATGGCGGAATCCCGTAGGAATTATCGCCGCCGCCACCCGAGTCTCGTTGTCGTCAAGGAATATTCGACGGAATATTCCGTCAGTCCACCGTTATGACTAACGGTCAAACGGGTCAATCGTCGGTCAACGGTCAAGGCAAAGGAATGAGTCGATCATCGAGTCGCCTTCTAACTCGGTGACCGGGTCTTCTTGGGGTGAGTTGAGTCGCTCGACTCGTCTGGATCGGGTCATCGCCGAGTTGAAATGAGTCAACGATCCGACTCGGTCAAGCCTTTGCAATCTTGCATAGTGCAGTTCACGGCCATGAGGGTGTATCTTCCTGTTTCATTCACGGCCAAGATGGCCTGTCTTGCATCTCGGTATTGCGGCCATCGCCTTGCACCTACCCCCTTCCCGCAATTGGCTTCACACCGGTCCTTGAGAACCATTCATCGGTGACTCATTCACACATTTTACGCAATATCAACACCACCAACCCCGCAATCATTAGTGCCAAACCTCCAAGCCACTTACTACGGTGCAACATTCCACCATTGAAATAGCCACCATTCGGTTCCATTTCCACCGCGCAATGCTAGCCAACCACCAAGCTCTTCACTTCTTCATCGTCACTGAATCGCAACTCAGAGACAGCAGCACTCATTCACAGACTACAATTCAGTGCCTTGTAACTCTCGGCTCAATCATCTTTGCACTCTGCTATCACCATGACCCGTATAGCTGCTGCACCAATTCATATCCAGCCATAGCCTGCACTGCTGTAAACCTAGACATTCATCTAATTAAGCAGCTTCACTTCATTCCCAGCTCAGCTAATACTCAAGCCATTACCTGCAACATACATCTAGCCGAGCACCAGTTCTGTCTCAGTTAGCCCACAGTGCAACACTCCATCCCCTGCAGTTCCATACACCATCTCCATAAGCACCTTGTCCTGCACCACCTTGCTCTATCTGAGCTGCAATCAAACTCAGTACCACCATTGGCCCCTCTTCCTTCTCATATTCATCTAAGCGACTTCGGTTCCAACTTCGGCTCTTCCCGAGGCCATGTTTCCACCTCCCAGGTCTATTGCCATGTCTTGGCACACCACAAGACTGTCAATCTCATTCAAGCCTCGGTGTACGTGTCTCAAATTCTCAGCAAACACTCACTTGATCTCTACTTTCAATTCATCAGCTCCATCTTCTCGACACCTTCACCATGAGACTCGAATCACACCCTATCTCCCCGAGCTTCAACTCTATTTCTCCCGACCGTGAGCAATCTCTCGCTTATCTCAATTTCTCGATCGACATCAACAATTCGAATCAAACCCTCGATTTCTGGCGTCACCAAACTCTTCTTCCATCTACCGAGTTCGACGGCAACAACTCGATAAACATTCGGCTCTCAATCTACGAATCGCACCATCGCAATGAAATCACAAACCCATCTTCAAACCCTAACCTTCTATTTCATCGATCTCTTCTCGGTGATTATCAACAAGCACCAACTCGATTCCGAACCCTAGATTGAACCACCACAATCGAACCCATCTTGTTCTCCATCTCTTCCCATCATCTCGTAGTCTCTCGATTCTCGATTCATTAATCCTCGTCTCTCAATTTCTCCGGCTCTCGAATAAGTAACGGCTGCGCCATCTCTTCTCTCTTGGTTCGGGTGAGAAATGAGCGATAGAAGAGAAAGAAAACCTCTTCACGATTTAGGGTTAGATGAGGGTAGGTTATTGAGTGTCTGAGTCACGGTGATAAGGGTTAACTTTGATGGATTGCCCCTTAACCTCATCTGGACTGCATTTAGTATTCCTTCCAAAAAGAGCTGCCCCTTAACCATTACCCGGGCTCAGGATAGTGTTCACCCCCGGAAATGACAAAATTGCCCTTTTTGCTCAAATTGAATGATTTCTTCTTCTTTTCTTCCGTGTGACTCCAAAGTAGCTACAAAACTCAAAACAAGCGTAAAATACAAAATTCACACGAAAAATAGCAAAGAAAGCATAAACTCTAGATAGTAAATACGAGTGTATTCTACACCTATCAAATTCCCCACACTTAGACTTTGCTAGTCCTCGAGCAAATCAAACTAAAAACTCACAACTTCAAAGCGTTCAAGCATCCTAAGCATCCAAAAAGTTATGAGGACATAGAGTTTCGCATGCTAGTAATAAGAAGTTAGAAATACTAAAGAACATATTCTCATTCTTAAATATTGAGTGAGAAATAACCACACCATAATGAGAGAATGCGTGTTTGAGAAACGATCAATAAGCATTTTGCCTCGACTTCTGCCTCACCAAATAGGATTTTATGATAATTGCACTCAAAAAGACGGCTTTTTATGGGTCTCACATGTGTGCGGGTAGGAATGAAGAGAGAATTCTGCAACACGTTGAATGGTGGGAAGGACAACTTCCGAAATATTTTAAAAACCCACATCTTTTAATATTTTGAAAAACCATTTTTCTGACGATCTCTACGAAAGGAAATCAACCATTTATTATTGAGGATGAGATTACTTACTCACCTTCACATCCGATCGCCAATTATGATAACACCACTCTCACGGCATCCAATAGAAACGTCTTCCGCTCCTCGTCTTGATCTTCTTGGTCTTCGTCTTCGGTTTCAACTATTAATGATAAACTCTTGATCTTCGTAATTCCTTGACAATTTGTAACTCTTTTACCTTAAAACCTTGTTGCTTGAAACTTCCTTATATATTTTCCTTCCCCACGGCTTATTAAATAAAAAACAAATATTTCTCTTGTTTTTTTTTTTATATATATATTTTTTTTTTGAAACAAGAGAAATGAAATACAAAACAAAAAAAAGTAAACCATGGCCGTGGAAGAAGTATTTTACCGCTTGATTCTTCACAACTTGTATCGCCTTGAAATCATAAACTTCAAAAATTCTCACCTTTTAATTTTCTTCGCTTTCATGAATAAGTCTTCATACTTGGATATAAAATTAACTCATTGTATTGTAAGTCTTCAACATATATGTAAAAATCTGCTCTTTGTATGTTGCTTTACTTGTATTTGAAATTTTCTCTTTTTCTCGTTCCGTTGCTTGTAAACCTTAAACTTTTTCCAACTTTCCTTGTAGATTTTGATGTCGCTCCTTGTTGATGATGAATGTGTTTCTATGGATCCGTTGTTGTCGAGAGAGAGAATGGTGCTAACTGCAAATCGAACTACAAGAAGGTGGCTTTCATCTATAGACGTCACCCTTATGATTGACAAAATTAGCACTCAAGAGATCAAAGAGTAGTGCTTCTATTGGTGGGAGGTTGGGTAGCTCACCATTCTACCCGGAATTGACGTATGGTGACACACACTCAAAAGAAGCTCTTTAGTAGATGGAAGATTTCTGGTCGGTGCCTCTCATGATATGAATACGGGTAGTCTCCACTAATGATTGATCAGCAACTCTAATAATGCACTTCTCCTGCACCAAATTCGCATCACCGGCATGATTAAATCCATTATTTAACACTCTAACAAGCAAGAAATCCGAATGTAGTTCTCTAACATTTCCAAGTTCAATTATGTCGGTCAAAATCTCTATGCAAACATACCTAGAAGTATGCTAGTGACTCTAAAATCTTTAAAAGTTGGAGATTTTAAGTAAAACTTTTTTTTTTTTTTTTTTTAACTTTTTTAATTTTTTTGTAATTTTTGTTTTAAAAACATGCTTAACCACTCCCCCACACTCAAACCTTACATTGTCCTCAATGTAATTGAATCCTCCTAGTAAAGTCAAGGTGGGAGATTTTAACATGATAAGGAACAAGAAAAAGAAATAACAAAAAGCAAAAAGATAAGAAATACAAAACCTATGGGTTGCCTCCCATTAAGCGCTTGTTTTAAAGTCGATGGCCCGACTTAGCTCTTGCTGCATATTACTCCTCCAGAGGGAGTGAATCTTGAAGTCCAATTACGTCCACATGCTCTGTTGGAAAGTTTTCATAATATGGCTTTAACCTATGGCCGTTGACTTTCAAATGTTGTCCTGTTTTGTCACTAACAATTTCAATCGCACCATGAGCATAAACATTAGTAACAAAAAATGGTCCCACCCAACGGGACTTAAGCTTTCCCGGAAATAAACGTAAACGAGTATTAAATAAAAGAACTTTTTGCCCCACAACAAAACTTTTCCATGAAATCATCTTGTCATGAAAAAGCTTAGTCTTTTCCTTGTAAATCCGGGCACTCTCGTAAGCATCATTATGTATCTCCTCTAACTCATGTAGTTGTAACTTCCTTTGTTTCCCCGCTTCATCATACTCCATGTTGAATTTCTTTATCGCCTAATAAGCTTTATGTTCAAGTTCAACCGGTAAATGACAAGCCTTACCATAAACCAACCTATATGGAGACATACCAATCGGTGTCTTATACGCCGTTCTATACGCCCAAAGTGCATCATTGAGCTTAAAGCTCCAATCTTTCCTTGTGGTATTCACAGTTTTCTCAAGAATGGACTTGATCTCACGATTTGAAATTTCCGCTTGTCCACTAGTTTGTGGATGGTAAGGCGTACCAATTTTGTGTGTTATGTTGTACTTCTTGAGGAAAGCGTGAAAAGCCTTCTTGAAATGTGAGCCTCCATCGCTTATCACCACTCTTGGTGTACCATGCCTATTAAATATGTTTTCCCTTACAAAATCACAAACAACTTGAGAGTCATTAGTCTTGGTGGCTCTAGCTTCCACCCATTTCGAAACATAATCAACGGCAAGAAGTATATAAAAGTTTCCATTCGAATTGACAAAAGGGCCCATAAAATCGATACCCCACACATCAAAAATCTCAACGGCGAGAATTGGTGTGAGTGGCATTTGATTTCGAGCACCTAGATTGCCGTTCGTTGACATCTATCACACGATTTACAAAAAACATATGAATCTTCAAACAAGGTGGGCCAATAAAATCCACTCTCGAGAACTTTGAGAGCGGTGCGTTTAGAACCAAAGTGGCCACCACAAGCAAAAGTGTGGCAAAAGGAGAGGATGGATTGAAATTCGGAGTTAGGTACGCACCTTCGCATTATTTGATCAACGCCATATTTCCATAAGTATGGTTCATCCCACACATATTGCTTAGCTACCTTCTTAAGTTTCATCTTTTGAAAATTAGACATTGTACTAGGTACTTTCCTTGTCACCAAGTAATTCACTATATCCGCATACCAAGGTGTTGATTCTTCCATGGAGAAAAGTTGTTCGTCCGGAAAGCGGTCATGTAATGGAAGTTCCTCTTGAGACATAACAAGTCTACTAAGATGATCCGCAACGGTATTCTCCACACCCCTCTTATCACGAATTTCTATGTCGAACTCTTGTAACAATAGGATCCACCGGATTAATCTTGGCTTAGCTTCTTTCTTCTTTATTAAGTGTCTTAGTGCGGCATGATCGGAATACACAATAACCTTTGTACCCACCAAGTATGAACGAAACTTTTCCAATGCGAAAACTATAGCCAATAACTCCTTTTCCGTGGTAGAATAATTGATTTGTGCATCATTAAGGGTCCTAGATGCATAATAGATAACATGGGGCAACTTGTCCACTCTTTGACCCAAAACGGCTCCAACCGCATAATCACTAGCATCACACATTAATTCAAATGGAAGATTCCAATCCGGTGATTTGATAATTGGCGCACTTGTCAACATCTCCTTCAATTTATCAAAAGCATCCTTGCATTCCTTGTTGAAGTCGAAAGGTACCTCCTTTTGTAATAACTTGCACATCGGCATGGAGATTTTGGAGAAATCCTTGATAAACCGCCTATAGAAACCTGCATGACCAAGAAAAGAACGGATCTCCCTCACCGAAGTGGGATATTGTAAGTTTCTTATTAAATCTATCTTTGACTTGTCCACTTCGAGCCCTCGAGAGGACACAATGTGACCAAGTACTATGCCGTGGTTTACCATGAAGTGACATTTCTCCCAATTAAGGACAAGGTTTGTGTCTATGCATCGTTTAAGAACTAGTTCAAGGTTGTTTAAACAACCATCAAAAGAATTGCCATAAACACTAAAGTCATCCATAAATACCTCGATGATGCGCTCCACATAATCCGAGAATATACTCACCATGCATCTTTGAAAAGTAGCCGGCGCATTGCAAAGGCCAAACGGCATCCGTCTATATGCAAACGTTCCAAACGGACAAGTTAAAGTGGTCTTCTCTTGGTCCTCCGGTGCAATAACAATTTGGTTGTATCCCGAATAACCATCCAAAAAGCAATAATAAGAATGCCCGCTAACCGCTCCAACATTTGATCAATGAAAGGTAAAGGAAAGTGATCCTTTCGGGTTGCAGAATTAAGCTTTCTATAGTCAATGCACACTCTCCAACCGGTTTGAACTCTTGTAGGAACAAGTTCATCGTCTTGATTTCGAACAACAACCGTGACTCAGGACTTCTTTGGTACCACTTGAACCGGACTTACCCACTTGCTATCGGAAATTGGGTAAATTACCCCCACACTTAGCAATTTGAGTATCTCTTTTTCACAACCTCCATCATGGGAGGATTAAGCCGACGTTGAGCATCACGTACCGGCTTCACGTTTTCTTCCATTAGAATCCTATGCATGCACATGGATGGACTAATACCTTTGATGTCCGCAATTGTCCACCCAATAGCCGTTTTGTGCTCTCTCAAGACTCTAAGCAAACGGTCTTCTTGTACCCGGTGTGAGGTTCTTTGAAATAATCACCGGAAGCTCATCTCCATCTCCCAAGAAAGCATACTTCAAATGGTCCGGAAGCGGCTTCAATTCTAGTTTGGGCGCCTTCACAATAGATGGTACAAGTATTTCATCATTCACGGGTAAAGAAATATATGAAACATTACCCTTTTTAGCTTCTTGTAATGTCTCCAAGGCACCACACATCTCCACCAATTCATTGGAGATTTCAACATCCAAGTTAGACAAGCCGTGGACGTCCAATTCAATGCTCTTTTGCAACACCACATCAAGTTCATCCTCTCGATTCAATTCCACCATTTGTTTTGCTAATGAATCAACCACATTAATGGAGTAAACGAAATGCACATCACTTGGGTAGCGCATGGCTTCAAATATATTAAAGTGTATTATCTCCTTATCGAATTCCATAGTGAGTGTACCCTTATCCACATCAATCTTTTTCTTTGCGGTCTTCAAATATATTAAAGTGAAATGAGTCAACGATCCGACTCAGTCCAAGCCACTGCAATCTTGCATAGTGCAGTTCACGGCCATGAGGGCTGTATCTTCCCTGTTTCATTCACGGCCAAGATGGCCCTGTCTTGCATCTCAAGTATTGCAGCCATCAGCTTGCACCTACCCCCTTCCTGCAATTGGCTTCACACCCAGTCCTTGAGAACCATTCATCAGCTGACTCATTCACACATTTTACGCAATATCAACACCACCAACCTACGCAATCATTAGTGCCAAACCTCCAAGCCACTTACTACAGCTGCAACATTCCACCATTGCAATAGCCACCATTGGTTCCATTTCCACCTGCGCAATGCTAGCCAACCACCAAGCTCTTCACTTCTTCATCGTCACTGCACTGCAACTCAGAGACAGCAGCAATCATTCACAGACTGCAATTCAGTGCCTTGTAACTCTCGGCTCAATCATCTTTGCACTCTGCTATCACCATGACCTGTATAGCTGCTGCACCAATTCATATCCAGCCATCGCCTGCACTGCTGTAAACCTAGACATTCATCTAATTAAGCAGCTTCACTTCATTCCCAGCTCAGCTAATACTCAAGCCATTACCTGCAACATACATCTAGCCGAGCACCAGTTCTGTCTCAGTTAGCCCACAGCTGCAACACTCCATCCCCTGGAGTTCCATACACCATCTCCATAAGCACCTTGTCTGCACCACCTTGCTCTATCTCGAGCCGCAATCAAACTCAGTACCACCATTGGCCCCTCTTCCTTCTCATATTCATCTAAGCAGCTTCAGTTCCAACTTCAGCTCTTCCCAGGCCATGTTTCCACCTCCAGGTCTATTGCCATGTCTTGGCACACCACAAGACCTGTCAATCTCATTCAAGCCTCAGTGTCTGTGTCTCAAATTCTCAGCAGCACTCACTTCGATCTCTACTTTCAATTCATCAGCTCCATCTTCTCGACACCTTCACCACAGACTCGAATCACACCCTATCTCCCCGAGCTTCAACTCTATTTCTCCCGACCGTGAGCAATCTCTCGCTTATCTCAATTTCTCGATCGACATCAACAATTGAATCAAACCCTCGATTTCTGACATCACCAAACTCTTCTTCCATCTCTGAGTTCGACGAAAACAGTGATAAACATTCGGCTCTCAATCTACGAATCGCACCATCGGCAATGAAATCACAAACCCATCTTCAAACCCTAACCTTCTATTTCATCGATCTCTTCTCGGTGATTATCAATGAAGCACCAACTCGATTCGAACCCTAGATTGAACCACCACAATCGAACCCATCTTGTTCTCCATCTCTTCCCATCATCTCGTAGTCTCTCGATTCTCGATTCATTAATCCTCGTCTCTCAATTTCTCGGCTCTCGAATAGTAACGGCTGCGCCATCTCTTCTCTCTTGGTTCAGGTGAGAAATGAGCGATAGAAGAGAAAGAAAACCTCTTCACGATTTAGGGTTAGATGAGGGTAGGTTATTCAGTGTCTGGTCACAGTGATAAGGGTTAACCTGATGGACTGCCCCTTAACCTCATCTGGACTGCATTTAGTATTCCTTCCAAAAGGGTCGCCCCTTAACCATTACCCGGACTCAGGATAGTGTTCCGGAAATGACAAAATTGCCCTTTTTGCTCAAATTGAATGATTTCTTCTTCTTTTCTTCCGTGTGACTCCAAAGTAGCTACAAAACTCAAAACAAGCGTAAAATACAAAATTCACACGAAAAATAGCAAAGAAAGCATAAACTCTAGATAGTAAATACAGTGTATTCTACACCTATCATTTTCCAGACCATCTGCTGCTTGATTCCGTTATCTATAGTTGTGTTGTATAACACAATAAGGAATTTGTTGCATTCTCTGTTTTATTTCGGCAATCATTTCTGCAATATACCACGGAGCTTCATTCTCTGTTTTTAGGAAGCGCGTCAGATTACCGAATCCTTCTCAAAGATAACTTTTGGCCATTGTCTCTTCGTTGTTGTCCTTGATGCGGGAGAGTTGCCCACGTTTCGGCTATTAGCGTTGTAGTTATTCCTAGAGGCTGCGCGAGAGCCATCACAAGTTGAGCACTCGAATCCAAACCTGCTCCCGCCATTCCTAGATGTCCCCTAGCACCCCCATCTGTGTTGATCTTTATCCAATTTGCTTTGTATCTGGTCCAGCTTGCTAATATCGTTGTTGTTTCTCTGATATTTGTTGGAGTGGCCCTGGGTGGTGGGTCGCCAGGTAAAACCGGGGGCATAACTTTTTTTGCCCATTCGAATTCCTGTTGTTGCCTCAAGTTCTGTGCTAGAATGTTGTCCGAGGGGTGCATGGTGTTGTTTAAAAACCAATTCATTTTTGGACTTCCAGATATTCCAGAAAGAAAACAAAACGATAATATAGATGGGGTATGTCTAGTGTCTTGCAAAATTGTCATTTGATTGTTCATATTTATATGGGAGTTGATGTTGGTTTGGTTTGTTGATAGACGAGATAACAGGTTGTTCCATGTAGCTGTTGCAATTGGGCAGTGAATAAGCATGTGCTCCGCTGTTTCTGCTTTGGCGTTGCACCGGGGACATTGGTGGAATTGGTGAGGTTGATGCGGTGTAAAATGAAAAGGTTAGAAGACCTTCATTTATAGTTTTCCACACGTAAAAAAGAATTTTTGGTGGATATGGTAAGTTTCGCAAGAATTTGGTTGGTGCGAGAGGATTTAGGTGGTAAGTCTTGTTGTATCATACAATTGTACCTGGTGGCAGTAGTGTATTTTCCGGATTTTGAGTGTGGCCAAAGGATCTTATCTGGAGGCATGTCTAGGGAAAGGTGGATGTTTATGATGTGTTGGACAACAACGGGCGGGAGGTGGTTCAGTTGTCCATGATTCCAGTTATGGGTGAAAGGGTCAATGAAATCAGCTACTAACTGGATTAGGTAGCATTGGTCCAGGTCAAGGTTTTGAGATTGAGGTATCCAATTTTATTTTATAGGCGTGTCTAAACCGTTTCCGATGCGATGAAAGATGAGTTGTTGTAGGGTAGGTATGAGGGAGGCCATTTGTTTCCATTGTGGGCTGTAGGAGGAAGGAATGGGTGTGTTTTCCAGGAAAAATCGGTTGATTTTGTAAATATTTCTCATTGTATAATTTGGTGCAAATGGAATTAGGGTGGTCGTGGATGTTCCAGATTCTCTACAATCCACTGCTTTATTGTGATGACTACTTTTCCTTATGCCGAGATCCCCTTTTGTTATCGGTTTGTTTAGTTTGGTTCATCCTAATGGGTGAAGTTTTTTAACTGATGAATCATGGTCCCAGAAAAAATTCCTAGCTATACGCTCTATCTGTTTATGTATATGGGTGGCTGTGTTTGCATAAGATGATTTGAGGTAGGAATCAATGAGGTTTTAATGAGCACTAACCTTCTTGCTGGAGTAAGGCACTTGGTCATCCATCCTTGAGCCTTTCTCGCCAAACATTGAAGCAGTGGGTCGAATATGTGACTAGAGGTTCTCCCATGTTTAAAATGTACTCCAGGTATATTAGTGGGGTTGACGATGTCGGCATGTCAAAGAATTATTGAATAGCGTCCAGCTGAGGTTCTTGCAGTCTTGGATGGTGAAATATTGTTGATTTTGCTGTGTTGATTTCTTGACCTACTGAGGAGCTGTAGGATTAAAGTAGTCTCTTGAGATGGACATTGCTTTCCCGGGATGCCTTGTAAGTGATTAGGAGGTCGTCTGCATATATCAAATGTAATATAGGTGGAGTTTTTTGAGAAATGTTTGGCCCTCTTACAAGATTTTGACCTTCCAAATTTCCAAGATTTGTCGAAAGGATTTCTGCACATATTATAAAATTATAGGAAGATAGAGGATCTCCCTGTCGAATGCCTCTCGCATGGGTGATGTATCCGTGAGCGGTACCGTTGATGTTAATTGAGTTGATAAATGAAGTGATGCGTAGCATAATGTAGTCCACAAATGTGGTTGGAAATCCCATTTTTGTAAATGTTTTAATGAAGCCCCAATCTAAGCTATCATAAGCTTTCTTAATATTTAGCTTAAGGGCTATTTTTTGGATCTTTGGTGAGAGTGGAGGTTTTAATGTGATGGAATAGTTCTCCAGCAATAGCTATGTTATCATGTATTGATCTTTGAGGGATGGAAGTGTTCTGATATGAACTTATTAGAAATGGGAGGAGAGGCCATATACGATTTACCAGGATTTTTGATATCACTTTGTATATTAAATTGCAAAGGCTGATCGGTCTAAAATGGGATGGTTTTGATGGATGGACGATTTTTGGGATTAGGGTGATGCTGGTGTGATTAATGAGTGGGTGAATGTTTAGGGTGCTAAAAAAGCTGCGAACCATGACTATTAATTGATGGTGTAGGGTTTCCCAGAATACCTTGAAAAACTTAATTGTATACCCATCAGGTCCAGGAGCGCTTTCAGAGTTGATGGAGAACAGAGCATGTTTGATTTCTATTGTAGTCACATCTGATAGACGCATTTATATGTCTATTTGGATCTCAATTATGTATATTGTTAGTGCTCGATTTTGTACTTATTTGGTTATTTTATATCTTTGTAGGTGTTTTTGGAGAAATAAGCTTTTACGAAGAATTTGGCTCGAAAAGTGGTATTTGGATCTCCGATATGAATTATTAAAAGCACCCAGAGGACGCGATAAAGACACCCAAAAGAATTCATAAAAACACTCATGAAGATTACTATGCACACCCCAAAATTACTATTTCCACCCAATTGCTAAAGGGAGGCTAGCACAGGATAGGGGGAGGTCATCTTCAACATTTTGAATTTTCATAATTGGCGGGAAAAACTTGTTTCCACGGAACAGATTAGGATTGAATTTTTGGGGGATTTCTGAAGAGATTCAATCAGCGGAAATAGTTTGGATGGACTCATAAGGGCTAAACAGGCTTGGTATACATGTTGGATTAAGAAAACTTGGGCTTGATCATCGGTTCTCAGCACAACAGGGGAGGATTATTCTCGGTTTTTTTCTGGATTTATTTTGGACGAGATTTAGTCAAGTTTGCACGTACATATGGTTTGATAGTACCATGTTTTATCGAAACAGGCTTGGTAACCGGGTTTATATCGGAAGGAAAGAAAGATTACACGTAATAGGACATAGAGAACTTCTCGGGATTCAGGCTTATCGAGTTTGGAAGTAAACAAGGTATATGAGTTATCTCGGGAGAGTTTGGGTTATACTTGGAAGTTACGTCGAGCAGAAGGAGAGAATATCTTTTATTCTATCTTAGAGAGTTTGTATCGAACAGAGAAACGCGTGAAAACAAACAGGGAAGGAAAGAAAATCTCCGTAGTCTCCGGTAAAAGAAAAGAAGATATTGTGGAACATTTAATCGAGAAACTTCGACCGGTGGTGAATAAATAGGTTAGTAGGAGTCCCAGAAAGGTCTGTCGAGAGTTTGGGTACGCTGCAGAGGGGAAAGAAAAGCTGCAGAGGTGAATTACAGAGGTGCAGCAGCAGCAGGTGAAGAAGACGAAGAACTGACGCTTCAGAACTGTCGTTCTGAAGAACACGAAGAACAAACAGAAAAGAACTGTCGCTGTTAAACAATGTCAGTGATAGAAGCTTTGTAACAGTTAGGTTTAAATCTTCAACACTTGTATTGTAGCAGTGACGTCTGTAACATATATACAGCGTTGCAAATCTCTGTCTTAAACAATTTCTTCAATAAAAACACCTTTTAGAGCTATGAAAAATTCTTTTGGGTGTGTTTCTACCATGATGAGCTAAACCCCATCGCTGGGATGACGGAGGAAGCCAATTCTCAACACTATGGTCATTTTATTAAATTCTTTTTACGACTTTTGCATTAATATAATTTGAATTATGATTTTGAATTAATTAGTTGTGATTTAGTTTGATGGGTTATGCTTAGCTTAGGTGTTTTGATAATCCATGCTTACCATTTACAATTAATATTTTATAAAATCTACCTTGGCAAAGATTAAGAGTCAATAATTGTTGTTTTTGGAGCTATACTTATCTAAGAATTAATGTTGAAACCATAGAATTAGAGTTTGGTGAAATCCTGATTCCCAGTAATCTCTCAATATTGTCATTATCTTTTCTTTTATTTGCTAGATTAATTTTATTTAAGTCTAAAATCAATATCTTCCCAAGTCCGAGAATCAAACCCTTTACTTACCACAATTAAAACTACATCAACATCTTTCGTGAGCTTGGTGCATTGTTGAAAAGCGGGGGTCTAACAACCACACCCAATATTTCGCTTAGCAATCTGTATGGACTAACTCCAATATACTAACAAGATAATCAACTAGACAATTAAACTCAATCTTAAAAAAAATATACCAAAGAGTTATATCTCAATCTCTCAATTCAATCCGCAATCAAACAAATTATAATTTGCGAGCCCGACTGAATATACGAGAGATAACTTGAACAGTACCAAAGACCAATGTTCAAGGATCAATCAATTTCAATCAAAAACCAAAGGTTGGATTTAACAATAGATCGATTCAACGCACAACCTGTGATATTTTAATTATATAACAAAATATAATGCGGAAAATAAATAACACAGACACCAGAAGTTTTGTTAACGAGGAAATCGCAAATGCAGAAAAACCCCGGGACCTAGTCCAGATTGAACACCACACTGTATTAAGCCACTACAGACACTAGCCTAATACAAAATAACTTCGGTATGGATTGTAGTTGAACCCCAATCAATCTCACACTGATTCAAGATACAATTGCGTTCCTTACTTCTCTGATCCCAGCAGGATGCTACGCACATGATTCCCTTAGTTGATATCGTCCACAACTAAGAGTTGCTACGACTCAAAGTCGAAGACTTGATAAACAAATCTGTCTCACACAGAAAAGTCTATAGGAATAGATAAATCTGTCTCCACAGAAATACCTACGAGTTTTTTTCGGTATTTTGATAAATCAAGGTGAACATGAACCAATTGATATACCGAACTTATATTCCCGAAGAACAGCCTAGAAATATCAATCACCTCACAATAATCTTAATTGATTAACGAAATAAGATATTGTGGAATCAAAAACGATGAGACGAAGGTGTTTGTGACTACTTTTCTATATTGCCTATCAGAGATATAAATCTCAAGCCAATTTTACGATTGCACTCAATCACGATAGAAACAGCAAGATCAGATCACGCAACTACAGAGAAAATAGTTGGGTCTGGCTTCACAATCCCAATGAAGTCTTTAAGTCGTTAACCTACAGGGTTTCGTGAAAAACCTAAGGTTAAAGGAGAATTGACTCTAGCTTATACAACTAGTTATACACATGAGGTGTGGGGATTAGGTTATCCAGTTGCTAGAGTTCTCTTTTATATAGTCTTCAAATCAGGGTTTGCAATCTAAGTTACCTTAGTAACAAAGAATTCAATATTCACTGTAAGATGAAAACCTGATTAGATTCAAGCTAATATCATTCAACCGTTAGATTGAACTTAGCTTGTTATACACAAATTAAAAGCACCTTCATTTAGGTTTGAGTAACCGTACCTAAACGTATACACTTAGTTCGTTTAACAATAGTTAACTAATGGTTAGCCATATGAGCACTTTCATATCAACCTTATTCATATTCACCATAACTAGTTCAAATGACTCAAATGAACTAGTTAGAGAGTTGTTCAATTGCTTAGATATTATAGAAGTATACAAGACACAATCGAAGCAAAATCGGTTTTGATTCACTCGAATCGATTCATGAACATTATAGCCACGGTTTGCAAATATTGCATTCCTTATTATATAAATGTTTTAATTCATGAACAAACCGATTTTAGAAAGTAACCTACCTAAGTATGTGAACCGGTACGCGTACTTAAGTAACCAGATTGAGTTTGTTTTCACTTTCAAACTCCGGCGAGAAATTCACGGACGTGAACTTTCCTCGATCTGCGTGAGGGTACGCATATTTTGGGTTCCCGGTTTTGGACTTATACACAAATGTGAGAACACACTATGTTTATATCCAAAGATGGTTACATATTCTAAACTCTCATTTTAATCATTGAAACTTTCTTAGAGGATGTTATATAGTTGTTATTCACAAACTATTTTTTTTCATCAAAGCGATTTTCAAGTTATTGAAATAATCAACATGACTTTGTTCATGAGTAAAGATGAACTTGGCCAAATCGAAAGCTTACCAACACATATTTTGAGAAATAGATAAGCGAGATAAACTCGGCTCGAAATAGCAAATGTGTAAAATCGAAGTCTATATAGCTATACGACTTTTGTCTCAAAATAAGAGATAGATTAGATAGACTTTTGAGTGATAGATAAGTTCAAGTCTCCACATACCTTTTGTCGATGAAGTTCCACAAGTTCCCTGAGTAGCTCTTCGTCTTCATATGATGAACGATGTGGATTCTAGAGCTCAACTACACTTACTTTCCTAGTCCGAGACTTAGCTATAAGTAGACTAGAAATCAAGACTTATAGTTTTGGCAACTACACTTGACAAACAAGCTTGAGATAACAACGCTTGCGAGTTCGACCGAGCACTACTCTAACAATTATCTTGATGATAGTCTGGGTGTAATTTGTGCAAAGAGCTCCCCGCTTATTGTTGTACTTTGGATTGTATATCGATCAGTAAAATGATAAAGGATGATTCGAATTACCTGATCTTTATTGCTGACCAGTTGTTTTGTTGATCTTGCAATTGTTGTATGTTATTACAACTGCAGTGTATGATGGATTTTATGTGGAAGAAGGTTGTATTGTTGTCTCCCAATTGAAGTCATTGGATTATGGATCTTTGTTGCCAATATGTTGCATGACATTGTAGCAAAGTTAAGTGATGGGATTGAAGTTACTTTTCTTGGTTCAGCCAATAGTGTAGTTCATCACCAGTTCGCATAGCACATTGATGTTGTGCCATTTGAATTTGAGCCGTTAATTTCTTGATTAGTTTTGGAAGGTGTCCAAAAGTTTCATTGTTCCGGTCCATAAGGATTTCGCCAGTTGTAATTAGCTTGAGCTGAAGGTCTAAAACAGATTCCGAGTCATTTTGTTGATTCCATGTTGTTTTGACTATCTTCTTGAGTTATGGGTGAGTTAGCCAAAGATGCTAAAACTTGTAGTTTTGTTGCCCGTGCCAGTCAATTGCTTTGGTATGTAAAAGGATTGGATCATGATCATAAGCTATTCTCGGAAGATGAACAATGCCTGCATGAGGGTTGGTGGTATGCCAATGCTGGGTAGCGATGACTCGGTCTAGTGTTTCCATGATATTATCTTTTCCTTGTTGATTATTAGTCCATGTGTATGGATCCATGCGGAATCCTAAGTCTATGAAGCCCATTTGATCCATCATCGTGAGGAAAGGTTGAGTCTGAGCATATGTTACTTGCCTTCCTCCTCTCTTTTTTTTCCTGATTGGTTTTTTTTTTTTTTTTTTTAACCAAACTCAGAATTTTATTAATCAAAAACCAAAGGTTACAACTAAAGGAGAAAAGAAAAAAAAGAAAAAAAAGGAAAAAAAGGAAAAAATGGCTAAAGTTGACAACATGTCATGAGCCAAAGAAAACAACATATCAGAATCTGTAATACACTGTATCTGGGTGTTCAATTCTGTGCATAGAAGGAGGTCTTTCATTAAATTTTACTACTTGACCTTTTCCAAGATATCCTCCCTTCTTTGCAAAGAAATCAGCAGAGAAGTTAACCTCTTTGTAGACGTGATTAAAATGAATTGTTTTAATCCTCCTGCAGATGTTTTCCCATCTATTCAAGACATACCAAGGCAGTTTGTTTGTTGTGAAGGCAATAATTGAGGCTTTGGAGTCAGAGTTGATAATAACCTTATTGTGCTCTTTGAGTGTATCCCATTCCAGTGCAGCAATAATCCCCATCACTTCAGCAATGAAATTAGTGGTAATTCCCAGACCTCCACATTCAGCTGTAAGAAAATTCCCTGCATTGTCTCTTGCAATAAATCCATAAACAACACAACCAGGGTTTCCCTTGGAGGCACCATCACAACAAAGAAGTACAGTATTTGGTTCAGGTAGAGAAAAGAAGCATTCAATAGCTCTAAAATATTTAACCCTTCTGCATCCTATGTTGAAGTATTTCAGAATTTGCAGATCATAAGTAGTATTGTTCATATGTCCTTTGAGTCTTACCTCACTGTCCTGAATCTTCCTCTTTAATCTTTGGATGGATTTTATGCTATCTGGTTTAATATTCTCAAAATAAACATTGTTTCTAGTGAACCACATATCAACCATTATACTGTAATAAGCAATATACCATAATTCTTGGATTACAGGACTCCTATTCATGCAGGCTTTAATGACTTCTTCAAAGGATTTTGGAATTTTAAAAGCAAAAACTCCACCATTTCCAGAGAATTTGGCCATAATCACAATCCCATAAGATATGAGGAATATTATCTTGATTGTTAGAGCATAAATAACATTTGAAGCTAAATTCATACCTCTTTTTTGTACATTGTCATCACTGCTGCAAGCCCCTCTAGTGTTTTTCCAGATGTTGCTAGCTGTTGAAGGATGGACATATGTTTTCCAAATTTTCTTGTACCAATTTAGCTTTGGATGTTTTCTTCTGACAATATTAACAACACTATGAACTGAAAAGTTTCCATCTTGAGTAGCAGTCCAAATAAGCTTATCTGGACCAGAAGAAGGTAAAGGAAGATCTTTGGTAGAAAGTAAAGGAAGTATTTCTTATGGAATGACCCAAGCATTATCTTTAAGAATAAAGTCAACTCTCAGATGAAGGTTTTGTTGAATAAAGTCATTGTTAGGGAACAATTTAATAATACTACTCTCAAGGATCCAAGTATCATGCCATAAGGAAATATTTCTTCCATTACCCACAAGCCATCTAGTGTTTTCCTCAAACTCAGGGATTATCCATTTAATTCCAGGCCAAATGGTTGATTTTTTATAACAAGTAATCCACCTACCATTTTTATTCTTGTATTTGGCCAAGAAAAAGTTTGCCCAATCTTCTTCAGAAGTTAGAATTCTCCACAAAATTTCATTAGAAGGGCTTTATTGATATCCTCCATTCTTCTAATTCCTAAGCCACCCTCTTCAGTTGGTGAGTGATAGGTGTATTAAACACCTTGATTATATCTATAATTGATGCTTTCTTTGTTATGTTTTCTGGCGAATTATGTATTATTACGTTTGTTTTGAGTTTTAGGTACTGGAGTTGCACGAGACGAAAAGAAGAAGAAATCACTCAGTTTGAGCAAAAAGGGCAAATCTGTTATTTCATGGGCGAACACTATGCGGAGCCTAGTCAAGGTTAAGGGACACCTCTTTTGGGAGGAGTATTAAACATAGGTTAGCTGAGGTTAAGGGGTTGTCAATTGGTTAGCCCTTATCGAAGCGACAGTGTCAATAACCATCCCAACCTACTACCTAAAATCCGGAGGAACCATCGTTCATTGTTCATCCGAAATTGAGAAATAGAGAGAGATAGAAATGGAGGTTTAGGGTTTGTAGTGGTGAATCAGTGGGAGATTGAGATGAGATTCGATATCTCAGAAGATGGGTTTTTACTATAACTGGTGGTTATGTTCAACCAAGGAATTGAAGGGGTTCGAATTGCTATGGATCTGCTAATTTGGGAGATGGGTTTCTATTCTGTCAATTGAAGAAACTAGGGTTTCTCTCGATCTGGAGTTAGGGTTTATCGAGATGGATAAGAAGAAATCACAAATCTAGGGTTATTGTTGAAATTGAGAAGTGGGTTTTGATATTTGTGCTCAAGGAAGTAGGAGATCGAGATTACAATGGAGATACAAGGGGTGCAGTCTTGTGGTTCGAGATGGGTTGAATTACGGGGACGGATTTGATCCGAAATTCGAATTAAGGGAGATTTGATGGAGTTGTCTGCATTGTTGATATTCATGGAATGGCAAGATGGGTATCCTTGAGAAGTTAAACTAAAATTACAAGCTTTGCCTTTGGCTGGGATTGTGCTGAGGTTATAAAATGAGATGCAGCTGGTTACAAAGCTATTGCAGGTGGTCTCTTGATGATCAAATAGAATTTGGTGGAGTTCATTGGCCATAGAGAGAATGGCACTCGGGTGATTGCGGGAATCAAGTTGTCCTCCGAGTATCCGAGTGGCTATGGCGATAGCGCAACTGATTGTCTTTGCTATAATGAAGGGAAGTTGGTACTGGTGATTGCAACAGAAGATGGCTTAAACTGAGAACAAATGGTGGCACTAATATGCTAATTATTGGTATTGGTGAAATGGTTTACATAGTATGGGTGCACTATTGTTGGTTGTGTCATGGTTGGTGGTGCACAAGAAGGAAGAGTTGATGCCGCAACGAGTAACGGAACCTGCAAATGAACTGAGGCACTGGATGTTGAGGTTGCCGTGGATTGAAGCTGCAATGGGTGAATGAGCTGAAGTACATCGCGGTAATGGAATGTGTATGAATGAAAGAGCAGAGTTAAGGTGGTATGATGATGTTGAGTTCGGGCGGTGAGAAGTCAAGCAATGGAATAGTGGATTGCAGGTTATGGGACTGGAGTTGTGTGTGAAGTACAATTGATGTTGCAGTCAAGAAGAAGATAGCTGATTGTGTTGCTTGTCATAAGTGTATGGGTTCACTTGGCTGATTTGAGGTCAAGAGCTGGAAGTGCAGGGTTGTATGGCAGTGGTGGTCTTGTAACTGAGCCAAGGAGCAGCTGCTGGGAGATGAGAATGAATGGGAGCTGCAGAATGTAGGAAATTGTGCAGTTTTGGTGACTTGATGCTGAGCTTGATGCGCAATTGCAGGTGGAGCTGCTATTGGATGCAGTTTGAATGAGTGAATGTTGCTGCCAAGAACAAGATAATGGTTGAAGTTGTAGTTCAAATTATACTGGATGGAAAAGACTGACAGGGGAAATAGATGAATGTTAGGATTGAATTGAGCAGGGAATGGAGGTGCTGAAATATGGCAGTGATTGAACTAATTGCAGAACTGGAGCTGTTTGAGTTGATGTTGGCAGCTGAGACTGTAGATTTGTGGTATTGGATGTTTACAAGGATTTCGGGCAAGAGACGAAATTGCAGCTGTGAAGTTGAGCTACAGATGGTGCAACATACAGAGCCATCATGGCTGGAAGCACAAGGATTGTGCATCACAAGATTTGGCCAATGCAAATGGCTTAGGCCAGAGTGAATCAGACTGAGCTGCACTGATTCGATTAGAGTCCCGACTCGATTGACCCGACCGTCTTGACTCGGCTTGACTTTGACCGATTTAACCGTTGACGGTGGCCGGGCAGACCTTGCCGGCCACTCCGAGATGTTTTGGCGACTTTTCCGGCCAATTTCCGGCCATAATCCCAGTCCGGCGACGAATTTTGGACATAATTTTACATGGGTTTTTTCTCACACATGGGCTTGGTGGACTTCTGATGTTGTTTTTAGTTGTTGTAGTAAAGTGGTAAGAAGATGTCGTTCTCTCGAACTTGTGAAGGATTTTTAGACTTAAAATCAAAACAAAAATAGAAAACTCACTAAAAATTATAACAAAATCGACAAAGTTGTTCTCAATATTAAAAGATACCGAGGCTAAGATTCCACTATTTTCCAAGTTCAAAGTGATTACACCAATACTTATATTCTTGCAATTTTCTTGTTTAGTTTGATTCTAAATATTGCAACAAGTAGATTTTCAAAAGTAATAATTGTAAATACCAAGTATGAAGCATCAAAAGTCTTAAAACTAAGCATACTCCATCAAAATAGATCACAATCACTCAAATAAAAATCATATTCAATAATAGTTCAAGGCAAATAATCATATAATAATTGCAAATAAAAGATAAAATAGAATATACCACTTTTTGTTGGAAAAATAGCTTCCTCTATCGCCTCAAAGAATGGGGTTTAGCTCCTCATATTAATCATGATCTCAAAATATTATTTTATGGTTCAAAAGTTGATTAAAAGGTTGAGAAACAATAAAACAGATCGCTTGCAACGCTCGTAATGGCGTTACAAAGAAGCTGTTACAAGGACTATTCTGTAAACCGTCTTATGCACCGTTGGTTTGTCATTGAATCTAAGACACCGAAACGATTGTCTTTGATGGCCCTTTGTTCTTCGTGTTCTTGGCCTACACCAGTAGTAACTCGATTCTCCGAAACTCTTGATTTTGTTCTCTGTGTTGTTCTAAACCTCCCCAAATTTTGCGTAACTCCTGCTAGACCTCTCAAAGAACCTATTTATAGCCCACAGCTCGATTATAACTCGATGAAATCTCGAGAATATCTCTTTTTTTCTTCGGCAGCAAGGCCCGGAATTTTCTTCTCTGCGAATCTTCTTACGCGGTTACAGGCTGTAAAATCCTTCCTAAATTACTCCAACTTCTATGTTTGATAGATACGAATCATCACAGGACTTATCTTCCACGAATCTTCCAAATTTATCCCAACCGAAACCCGTATTTTTTTCTTCTCCCTGTTTCTCTCCA
This sequence comes from Papaver armeniacum, assembly GCA_023531295.1. Taxonomy (NCBI): domain Eukaryota; kingdom Viridiplantae; phylum Streptophyta; class Magnoliopsida; order Ranunculales; family Papaveraceae; genus Papaver; species Papaver armeniacum. The sequence continues at coordinate 90,310 of JAJJWW010015662.1, forward strand.
ACACGATCATGCAGCCCAAGTTGATCGATCCAAACTCTTGTACCAAGCATGTTAGGCTCTAACAGGTCCAGCCCACCAAAATCCCACGATTGAATCTCTATAAATCCGCTGAAAAATCCAACTCCAAATCAGTTTCTCGCTGCTGCCATTTTCCCGCCAATTTCTGATATTTGAATTGTTGAAGATGAGGCGCCCCCTATCCAGAGTAGGGGTGCCTTTAGCAGCTTCCTTGGGGTGTCCTGAGGATACCCCTTAGTAATTTGGGTACCCCTTATCCGTAGTGAGGGTCCGAATAGTAGATGTCCTCCGGGCGCAACTTTTCGAGCCGATTTTTCCAAAAATGTTTATTGGCCAAAAATACCTACACACACATAAAACACCATAATAAGTACGAACATGAGCACTATCAATATAAAGAATCGAGACAAATTAGACACAAAAATGTGTCTATCAAATACCCCCAAACCTATTATTTGCTAGTCCTCGAGCAAAAATAAAATAAAATCCTAACTCATTTTGTCGCAGGCATCGTCGATTGCATTTAGCGATGCATAAGCCTTTAAACCCCTAGGGTGGCCCTAGTGGCCGAGTTATAGTCTCGGAGGGGTTTACCAGAGGTGTACCCACAAAACCTTTTACCTGCACTTAGCTATCTACGCAGAACCTGGAAGGCACTAAAAAATCTCCTTGGTTGGCATACTTATTGACTACGGGAGGAAGTACCCGATGCGAAATTACAATTGTCGTACACGAGTTTGCACTCAAGCATACTAAAATTCATATATAAGTCACGAGAGCTCTACTCGGATAGTCGCACTATGGACATCAATACCCTGAGTCAAAACTAATCACATGGATAGATCAAGAAGATGGATATAGAGAAAAACATAGATGGTTTTGATGTTTACTAAGTGATCGATGTTTCCCATATCTGTCAAGGCCTCCGCCAAAACGAACCTATCCTAATGGACCGAGATACTAGTCGACTAATATCAACACACCGGCATATACAAGGGAACCAAAGTGGTCGATAACCTAACTCTTGGTCAACACAACTGGCATATACAAGGGTTCCAGTGTTCGACTTTATTGAATTTATTCCGATTGGTCAGATGGTCTGGTCTCAACTTTTTTTTTTTTTTTTTTGTATCTCAATCACTCTAATTCACCCTAGCATCGGTAACAACTTGATTCGTGGGCCCCACCTAATCACTTAGAGAAACATAGTTTAAAAACAAAACAAAATAAAAATAAGTGAAAAGGACTCAACGAGATTGGTGAAACTATCATGTTATTTCTAACACCCGAGCTCGTGCTTTTATGAATAGACTCTTTAGATGTTGCCATCTAATCGATTGGTTCCTCAACTCCTACAACCAAAATGCTTCCATCCACTTAGATTGGTTAGTGCCATCCTTAATAAGCATAAATTTCTAGGCTCGGAGTTTATTGTAACAAAAAGGTAACAAAAGTTTCTACCCCACCTCCAAACTTAAATCTAACATTGCCCTCAATGTTTCTAATTAAAGAAAAAGACCAAAAATATAAGTAACATGAGGAAACAAAGAAAGAGAGAAGTCGGAAAGATAGTACCCGGGTGAAGTATAACCAAAAACCTACAAAAATAATGTACAACATACAACCCGCCTCAATGGTCAATCAAGGTAAACGTGGTCCTCCAGAGGGACCTCCTCAACATCACCTGTAGGAAAAGGCTCAAAAAGGGCTTCAATCGCTGACCGTTAACCTTTGAAGAACTACTACCATCTGGTGTCTCAATATCAATAGCGCCATGAGGAAAACAAGATGGACCACAAAAGGACCGGTCCACCGAGAGCGCAACTTCCAGGGAATAGATGCAAACGAGTGTCATACGTAAGAACTTTTGACTCGGGAGAAAATGACTTTCGTAAAATATTCTTATCATGCACAAGTTTCATTTTGTTCTTATACTCCTTAGCACTATCGTATGCATCTCTACGAATCTCGCCCAACTCATTGAGCCGGGAGTTTTCGTGAGCTCCCGCCTTGTCAAGTGAAAAGTTTAAGTTCTTAATAGCCCAATAGGCTCTATGCTCTAACTCGACAGAAGGTGACATGCCTTGCCAAACACTAAACGATAAGGTGACATTCCAATGGGTGTCTTAAACGCAAAGACGGTAAGCCCATAAGGCAAATTAAGCCTCGACGACCAGTCTTTCCTATTAGGATTAACTGTTTTCTCTAGAATACGCTTAATTTCCCCGTTGGAGACTCTACACGACCACTAGTCTCGTGGGTGATATGGGGTTGCTACTTTGTGGGTAATACCATATTGTTTCATTAAAAGTGCAAACGGTCTATTACAAAAGTGTGAACCTCCATCACTAATTATAGCTCGGCGGCGTATCAAAACGTGTAAGTATGTTCTCTTTCAAAATCGGGACTACGACCCTGTGGTCATTTGTTTTACACGGAACCGCCTCAACCCACTGGCCGCTGTCGTAAGCGACACAAATATAATTTACACTTTCTTACTACTCAAAATATAAATATAGCAAGGGCAAGAAAGGATCGATCCCACAGAGAGGTCTAGGTTGTCAAATTGTTATGGTTCCTTATAAATAACACCGGTAGTTTTGTGATTTTATAAAATAAAATAAAATAAAAGCAAATAAAGAAATAAGCAAACAACTAAGATAGAAGAGATATTGGTTAAGGATTTCGTTTTCATTCACTAACATGCTTTTCACAATAATTAGAATTGATATTTAATCTCAACTTTTATCAAAGACCCTAGAATACCTTGATCGCAAGAATATCCCGCAAATCTCCTCATGTCATCAACAAACACATTAAAAGATGCGAATATGAATTCTACCTAAAGGAACAACCTAACGTGTAAAAGCACTAATCAAGTTTAATTCCCTAGATGCGTTAAGTTCTATGAAATCAGGCCAATCAAAGCAATCGAACGTGGAAAGCGCACTAATTCAATTTAACAAAGGTTACGATTCACATATGATCATGAGAATATATCACTACAAACTATAATCATATTATGCTACTTGTATCCAAGGAATATCACTTTGCGTATAATAAACCCTAAACTAGCAATAGATGTGATTAGAAGTTCTACCAATTTGCAACTTGACAAAACAATCAATCAATCATAAAACAATATTTTCAGAGAATTGCAAACGATAGATATGAGACAAAACTAATGTATTGAATCAAAGAATCATATTATGTGAAATCCAACTATTCCATAACCAATAATAAACTTAGGTACTCATATTCAAGGAGTTCATCACAAGAAGAAAGAGAAAATATTTCATGGTTGTAAACCCTAGAATAAAAGTAGAGATAATAATAAAAACGTGGTAGATAAAAGATATCCCATAGATAATAAAAGTCTTCTCTTTATATAGCTCCACCTTCCAAAACTAGGTTTTGTCTTCAAAGTCCATTAGTTGGAAATTCACCCGGCCCACCATGGAGAGAAACCCGTGTAAAAATTATGTCCCAAAATCGCTCGTCGGAAAACTGGGATTATGGCGGAATCCCACCGGAATCGTCGCTGGGAAAATATTTGGTGTGACCAAATCAAGTCAAGCCCACCGGTCAACGGTCAAGACAAGGCTATAGGGTCAAATCGGGTCAAGGTCGCATGGGTTAGAGTCCGTCGTGGTCAGGTCGTCTGCGTGGTCATCCCAACCAAGCCATTGTGACAGCCATATCTGAGCTGCACTATCATTGTGCATCAGTGCTTCCTCCAGCCAAGATGGCTGTGTACAACTCAACTCATTCAATCCTCCCTGTAACTTCAAAACAATATCAGTTCAATCACAGCTACCATACCACAGACCAATTCCTCCATACTTCCATCTCAAATCTACTCCTCTCCTCAGCCAAGACAGCCTCCAACACCACAGCACTGCATCCACCAATTCCATTCCATTCCCGGCAAAACTCTTCTTTCACAGACCACCCCCAGCTTCCATGCTAACAAGCAACATCACCGCACAACACATTCATCACGTAATTGCAACTTCTGACTCTCGCAATGCCTCAAACAACTCCACCAGCAGCAGACTTGCACTTTCTCCATTCTCTTAACTCGAGCCTTTGTGTCACAATACTGCATTTCAGCTCCATCGAAGACCCATTACCTTAAGCTCAGTCCCATTCATTCACAGCTGCATCATTACCAATTCAGGCCATTCACTCCAGTGCCTGAGTTCATCAATCACAAAGAATGCTTTTCTTGTCTCACCAACCTAACTCAAACCCCATCTCAGTTGCATCACCTCCTTGTACCAGCCTTCCTTGCCACTCTCACTTCTCTTGTAGCCTCACATGCTCATTGCAACTTTGCTCCATCCAAATTTCGACTCATCACCACTGAGACCCATTGCACCACCACCTCTAATCTTGCAATCTCACCCCGTATTTCAATTCCATTCATAAGAAGAGCTCAAGCTTATGAGTTCACCTTTGCAACCTCATGAGCAACAATCAACAATGCCTTGCTCTCGCTTCAATTCAAGCCCTTGCCCGCCTTCATCTCGGCTCAAAAGACATCACTCCATCGTCGCACCGAACACTCGCCAAATGCAACTCTATCGTGCAATGTGCTCGGCTCCAACACCTGCACTCTACCTCGCCATTTTCCGCAGACTTCTGTTCACCTGCAATTCTCAATTCCCCATTAGTGCACATCACAAACTATCACAGCCCACACAACCATTTCCTTGACTCTAGCCATTGCAAACAATGCGACCGCACAAGATCAAAGATCACTTCCATTGCTCAAGCTTTCAATGAACTGCGACTTCTTCATTCCCATTGTTCTTGAGCCTAGCAGACGCTCAAATTCTTCTTCCCTTGTCGCTCGCTATCTCGATACTTACTTAGCTCTGTCGGTCTCCCTATACTCACCAAAGACACCCACATTTGCCTATCAATGTCTTCAATTCCACCCGCACTAACATTCATCTAAACCTAGCAAAGACGATTCAAGTGCATTTTCCTTCACCGAGCCATCCTCACAAAGACACGTGACAACACCACCAAGACATCAGACCAACACCCATATTCTCGCAATGTTTTGCCATCAAATTAGTCATCGAATCCATCAATTCCACCATCTTCTTCCTCTATCGAACTCGATCTCCATCTCGCATTCAAGTAAGCTCGAACCCTAACCACCAATCCAAGCAAAACCCCCATCTTCGATTCATTATAAACCCATTCTTTTACAAAGAACAAGTTGATCCGATTTCTTCAAGTAGCATTGCTTCTCCTTCTATTTCCTTTCTTTGAATCAACAAAGAATCGCTCCAATTCCCATTGATGGCTCTTATCCAATTCCTTTCCCATCCTCCAACCTAGATTCAAACAAAGATCTCGATTCCTCCATTTCTTCGATTCGAACAAGACAAGTCGCACCCGCAACCACTTCTCTCGTCTTTAATTCAGTGAAAATGGAATGAGACATAATCGAGAGAGAAGACTTTCTCTGGTTTCGATTGGCTAGATAAGGGGCATGATAATGGTACTCGGGCATTTCTGATAAGGGTTAACCAAATTTCTAACCCCTTATCCTCAGCTGGTCTGTCATTAGCACTCCTCCAAGAGAGTCGCCCCTTAACCGTAATGACCACCCCTTAACGTACAGCGGGGGTGCCAATAGTACTTCCCTATGAAATGACCATTTAGCCCTTAGTCCTCCAAGTTCTTGTTTTGCTCATAACTTCTTCATACGAACTCAGAATGACTCCGTTCTTTCGCCGTTGGCTTCATATTCTCGTCCTCTACACAATGAAAAGTAGAAATCTTGTATTTGAACGAGTTCCAATTGGTCTTATTGCTCCACATGACTCCATTGCACCTAATAAACTCAAAAGTAAACATAAGATACATAATTTACACGAAACTCGCAAAGAAAGCATAAATACTAGATATTAAATACGGTGTATTCTACACCTATCAAATTCCCCCACACTTAGACTTTGCTAGTCCTCGAGCAAATCAAACAAAACAAAAATACAACAACTCCGTGTCGTCGAGGCTACGGTTAATTTTAGCATAAATAACAAGCCTTTAAACCCCTAGGTGTCCCTAGTGGACGAGTTATAGTCTCGTGAAGGTTTACTAGAGATATACCTACAAAAACTATATTTCAAATCCCGTCTATTCGTGACAAATCAATGAATGAATCCAAAATGACTACAGGAGGAGGTACCTTGCAAATTCAATTCAATTATTAGTAAATAAACTCTAATTAGATAGTCGAACAAGCCACAATACTCGGAAACTAACAAACCACAATCACAATGAAAAGATTAAGAAGATGGATAAAGATGTAGATGTTGGCGAATATTCACAAGTGTTCGATGTTTCCCATATCTGTCTCAAGGTCATCTAAGATGAACCTAATCCTATTGGATTGAGCCACCGGTGCTGAATGCTACATCAAATCAATTGGCATATACAAGGGAACCAAGAGTGACTTTATTCAACACAATAATATTTTTTTTTTTTTTTTTTTATGATTGGATCAAACTGGATCCAAATATTTTTTTTTTTCTTAGACGGCATGATTAGATCAAACTGGATCCAAGCGCATGCTTCTTGTCAGCAAGTACGTGATAGTTGCCTTTCACACATACTGCTATTCCCAAGTGTCTTTTTATTCCGTTTTGGTCTAATTAGTCGGTCTTTTTTTTTTTTTTTTTATATATTTTTTCATTTTTTTTTTTTTTTTTTTTTTTTTTTTTTGTAACTCAACCACTCTATTTCATCCTAGCAGTAATAACACGTCGATTTTTAGTGACCCACCAAAGCACTTAGAGAACAATAGATAAATATGGAAAAATAAAAATAGAATGTGATATGGTGATATTCCGAGATATGGTAACAACTATCATGTTAATTTGTGATTTCTGAGCTATATTCTTCCCTTTTAGTTAATTAGTTCCTCAACTCCTGCATTCAAAATGGTTCCATCCACTAACGGTGTCAAAAACAAACTATACAAACATATAAATGCTCCCCCACACTTAAACTTCACATTGTCCTCAATGTGTAAAACCAAAATTCTGAATTCTGACGTAACAGCAGATAAAACGCAAAAACTGTGCAAATTGGTAAGGAATTTGGAAAACTCCATTTCACAAAAAGTTGTTCACCTACGTGTTTTCTACACAGTGTCAAAATTTCACAGTGTTTTGATAAACGGTCTGACAGTTATGGTCTCTGGACTGAACTACGCGCAGTCTGAAATTTTCGACGAAAAGGTATTCGGCATAATTCTCTTCTAAGATAGATTACGGACTCAATGAAATTAAACATAGGGATGCAAATATGATCTGAAAACAGTAAAAAATAAATAAACGAAACAAAAATAAAAAGCAAAAGGATAAGAGATACAAAACCGGTGGGTTGCCTCCCACTTAGCGCTTGTTTTAAAGTCGACGGCCCGACTTATCCTTGCAAGATTCATTCCCCATATACCAATAACAACGAAAAGTTGGGGATCCGTCCATAGAACCTGTTTTGCAAACATTAACTTCACACAAATATTAGTAATATAAAACAAAAGTGAAGCTATGAACCGGTAAAAGTTTCCCCCACACTTATTCTTGTCCACACATGGAAGTGCATGAAGAATATAGGAATCGGGTACCTCCACGGTTTCTTGGTCCAAAACCTGCATAGTATGAGAATCAAGTGTCTCTAATGGCGGAAAACGAGAAACAAAGTCAGTCAACAATATTCTAAAGCACATACATTCAAACCAATAAGAGGTAAAGGAGAAGAAACAATAGGCAAAGGGTTAGATAAACCTTTCACAATCTCTTGTATTACGGAATCCTCTTCATCCTTGAAAAACTCAAGTGAATTATTCACCTCTTGTGTATCATGGTCCTCTATCAAACCTTGCAACCATTCTTCGTCCGTTTCGCTTAGTAACCAAAGTCTCGACATAAACATCATCATTACAATCATGCACAAGTTCAATTGGGTCTTCCACAATATTGGTTATAACGGTTTCATTCTCAACATACTCCTCTTTGTTGTAAGGCACATACTCTTTTGCGGATCCAAATTTTATTATAAGAAACTTTTTTAGAACACTCGAAATTTTATTATAAAATTAACTACTCATATTAAGATCAAGAGTTGAGTTAACTACACAATTATCCACGAAAGTGCCCAAGGATTGGCCTTTTTCAACATTAGCATCAATCAAATATTCATCACAAACCATATGCACATTAGAATTATCCATATCTTCCTTGTATTGATCAATGTCTCTTCGCAAGATAGTCATACTTTCACGAAGTTCTTGGAGTTGCTCGTTTGTAGTCTCTTTAGCTTTTTGAAATTCCTCTTGTAAAAAGGTGGAAACTTTATCTATAAAATTAGAGACTTTTTGTTCAAGAGCATAAGAATCCTCCGATCCTTGTTGTTGTTCACACACATACTCGCTTCCAATTCAAGCCCTTGCCTGCCTTCATCTCAGGCTCCAAAGACATCACTCCATCGCTGCACTGAACACCTGCCAAATGCAACTCTATCGTGCAGTGTGCTCAGCTCCAACAGCTGCACTCTACCTGCCATTTTCCGCAGCTTCCTGTTCACCTGCAATTCTCAATTCCCCATTAGTGCACATCACAGCTGTCACAGCCACACAACCATTTCCTTCAGCTCTAGCCATTGCAAACAATGCGACTGCACAAGATCAGCATCACTTCCATTCTGCTCAAGCTTTCAATGAACTGCAGCTTCTTCATTCCCATTGTTCTTGAGCCTAGTGACGCTCAAATTCTTTCTTCCTTTGCTCTTACCGCCATCTCTCGATACTTACTTAGCTTGTCGGTCTCCCTATACTCACCAAAGACACCCACACATGCCTATCAATGTCTTCAATTCCACCGCACTAACATTCATCTAAACCTAGCAAGAATTCAAGTGCGGCTCAACCTTCACACTCGAGCCATCCTCACAAAGACTGTGACAACACCACCAGTACTCAGACCAACACCCATATTCTGCAACAGCTGCCATCAAATTAGTCATCGAATCCATCAATTCCACCATCTTCTTCCTCTATCGAACTCGATCTCCATCTCAGATTCAAGTAAGCTCGAACCCTAACCACCAATCCAAGCAAAACCCCCATCTTCGATTCATTATAAACCCATTCTTTTACAGCAACAAGTTGATCTGATTTCTTCAAGTAGCTGCTGTTCTCTGCTCTATTTCCTTTCTTTGAATCAACAGCAACTGCTCCAATTCCCATTGATGGCTCTCAGATCCAATTCCTTTCCCATCCTCCAACCTAGATTCAAACAGCATCTCGATTCCTCCATTTCTTCGATTCGAACAGCAAGTCGCAGCCGCAACCACTTCTCTCGTCTTTAATTCAGGTGAAAATGGAATGAGACATAATCGAGAGAGAAGACTCTCTTCTCTGGTTTCGATTGGCTAGATAAGGGGCATGATAATGGTACTCGGGCATTTCTGATAAGGGTTAACCAAATTTCTAACCCCTTATCCTCACTGTCAATCATTAGCACTCCTCCAAGAGAGTCGCCCCTTAACCGTAATGACCACCCCTTAACGTACAGCGGGGGTGCCAATAGTACTTCCCTATGAAATGACCATTTAGCCCTTAGTCCTCCAAGTTCTTGTTTTGCTCATAACTTCTTCATACGAACTCAGAATGACTCCGTTCTTTCGCCGTTGGCTTCATATTCTCGTCCTCTACACAATGAAAAGTAGAAATCTTGTATTTGAACGAGTTCCAATTGGTCTTTTTGCTCCACATGACTCCATTGCACCTAATAAACTCAAAAGTAAACATAAGATACATAATTTACACGAAAACTCGCAAAGAAAGCATAAATACTAGATATTAAATACGGTGTATTCTACACCTATCAAATTCCCCCACACTTAGACTTTGCTAGTCCTCGAGCAAATCAAACAAAATAAAAATACAACAACTCCGTGTCGTCGAGGCTACGGTTAATTTTAGCATAAATAACAAGCCTTTAAACCCCTAGGTGTCCCTAGTGGACGAGTTATAGTCTCGTGAAGGTTTACTAGAGATATACCTACAAAAACTATATTTCAAATCCCGTCTATTCGTGACAAATCAATGAATGAATCCAAAATGACTACAGGGAGGAGGTACCTTGCAAATTCAATTCAATTATTAGTAAATAAACTCTAATTAGATAGTCGAACAAGCCACAATACTCGGAAACTAACAAACCACAATCACAATGAAAAGATTAAGAAGATGGATAAAGATGTAGATGTTGGCGAATATTCACAAGTGTTCGATGTTTCCTATATCTGTCTTCAAGGTCATCGTTTAAGATGAACCTAATCCTATTGGATTGAGCCATCGGGTGCTGAATGCTACATCAAATCAATTGGCATATACAAGGGAACCAAGAGTGACTTTATTCAACACAATAATAATTTTTTTTTTTTTTTTTTTTTATGATTGGATCAAACTGGATCCAAATATTTTTTTTTTCCTTAGACGGCATGATTAGATCAAACTGGATCCAAGCGCATGCTTCTTGTCAGCAAGTACGTGATAGTTGCCTTTCACACATACTGCTATTCCCAAGTGTCTTTTTATTCCGTTTTGGTCTAATTAGTCGGTCTCTTTTTTTTTTTTTTTTTTTTTTTTTTTTTTTTTTTTTTTTTTTTTTTTTTTTTTTTTTTTTTTTTTTTTGTAACTCAACCACTCTATTTCATCCTAGCAGTAATAACACGTCGATTTTTAGTGACCCACCAAAGCACTTAGAGAACAATAGATAAATATGGAAAAATAAAAATAGAATGTGATATGGTGATATTCCGAGATATGGTAACAACTATCATGTTAATTTGTGATTTCTGAGCTATATTCTTCCCTTTTAGTTAATTAGTTCCTCAACTCCTGCATTCAAAATGGTTCCATCCACTAACGGTGTCAAAAACAAACTATACAAACATATAAATGCTCCCCCACACTTAAACTTCACATTGTCCTCAATGTGTAAAACCGAAAATTCTGAATTCTGACGTAACAGCAGATAAAACGCAAAAACTGTGCAAATTGGTAAGGAATTTGGAAAAACTCCATTTCACAAAAGTTGTTCACCTACGTGTTTTCTACACAGTGTCAAAATTTCACAGTGTTTTGATAAACGGTCTGACAGTTATGGTCTCTGGACTGAACTACGCGCAGTCTGAAATTTTCTGACGAAAAGGTATTCGGCATAATTCTCTTCTAAGATAGATTACGGACTCAATGAAATTAAACATAGGGATGCAAATATGATCTGAAAACAGTAAAAAATAAATAAACGAAACAAAAATAAAAAGCAAAAGGATAAGAGATACAAAACCGGTGGGTTGCCTCCCACTTAGCGCTTGTTTTAAAGTCGACGGCCCGACTTATCCTTGCAAGATTCATTCCCCATATACCAATAACCTGAAAAGTTGGGGATCCGTCCATAGAACCTGTTTTGCAAACATTAACTTCACACAAATATTAGTAATATAAAACAAAAGTGAAGCTATGAACCGGTAAAAGTTTCCCCCACACTTATTCTTGTCCACACATGGAAGTGCATGAAGAATATAGGAATCGGGTACCTCCACGGTTTCTTGGTCCAAAACCTGCATAGTATGAGAATCAAGTGTCTCTAATGGCGGAAAACGAGAAACAAAGTCAGTCAACAATATTCTCGAAGCACATACATTCAAACCAATAAGAGGTAAAGGAGAAGAAACAATAGGCAAAGGGTTAGATAAACCTTTCACAATCTCTTGTATTACTAATCCTCTTCATCCTTGAAAAACTCAAGTGAATTATTCACCTCTTGTGTATCATGGTCCTCTATCAAACCTTGCAACCATTCTTCGTCCGTTTCTGCCGTAACCAAAGTCTCGACATAAACATCATCATTACAATCATGCACAAGTTCAATTGGGTCTTCCACAATATTGGTTATAACGGTTTCATTCTCAACATACTCCTCTTTTGTTGTAAGGCACATACTCTTTTGCGGATCCAAATTTTATTATAAGAAACTTTTTTAGAACACTGAAATTTTATTATAAAATTAACTACTCATATTAAGATCAAGAGTTGAGTTAACTACACAATTATCCACGAAAGTGCCCAAGGATTGGCCTTTTTCAACATTAGCATCAATCAAATATTCATCACAAACCATATGCACATTAGAATTATCCATATCTTCCTTGTATTGATCAATGTCTCTTCGCAAGATAGTCATACTTTCACGAAGTTCTTGGAGTTGCTCGTTTGTAGTCTCTTTAGCTTTTGAAATTCCTCTTGTAAAAAGGTGGAAACTTTATCTATAAAATTAGAGACTTTTTGTTCAAGAGCATAAGAATCCTCCGATCCTTGTTGTTGTTCACACACATACTCACCATAAGGTTGTTGAGGAAAACCACAAGGTTCCATGGAATATTGGTCATAACCAATGAATTGGTTTTGATTATACCCATGGAATTGGTAGTTATCATATTGTTGAGGTTGTTGAAAACCGTAATCATTGTTCCAATATGCTCCTTCCATAGAAATTAGCACCTGAAATAATTCTCAAACCGGTTAAAACCCAGAAAATAAGAAAAAAATAAAACAAAAACTAAATACAAAAAAATAAGAAACCAAAAACAATTGACAACCGATGCCTCCCCGAGCACGGCGCCCAAAATTTGATGCGTGTCGTAGGTGCAATCAAATTAATTAATACTTTACTACCTAATTAACAAGTAATATAGGGCAGTCAAGGTCGATCCCACGAGGAGCAAGAGATTCTAGTTGTAAAAGTTGTCACAAAAAGGGGGGTGTAAAAAGCAAAAGAAAATAAACAAAACAATTAAAAGATAAAGTTGAAAGCAATAAGAGAAACGAGATCAAGGAATCCTTCTTCGTTACGAAACAATGATTAAAGTTATGTTCTCTTCTACTTGTTATTAGTCACAAATTATCACCAACCGTAGGATAGCAGGTCCGCTTAGCTAGCCCCAAAATCCCTAATTTCACTGAGTAACAGTCCGCTTAGTTATCGATTCTATTCAAAAGAACCACCTTGAGGTCCGCTTACAAGATGTAATTCCTAATGCATTAAGATTTATGAATTTAGGTTTAGTACTAGTAGTTAAACTCGGTTCGCTTGGTTCACTTTCTAGCGTTGTTTCTACACACAATTGCTCCACGGAATCCCTCCGCAAGGTCTCGTGTTTGCTACTTATGTAAAGAGTCAAGAAACGATTACTTATCTCCTAACTTCCACTAGCTTTAGATCAAATTAACAAATCAATTTAGTTGGCCACCTAAACAATCTATCAATCAATCATGAATGTCTTTAAGATCACTCCTATTAGTAAAAACAAACGATAATCGTGTGAAAAACTTCAAGATAGAATTTGAAAACAAAAACTCAAATCATATGTTTAAAAACTAGGAATTCATCCTCAATCAATAAAATTAACTACTCATGTTAAAAGTTCACACAAAGAATAAGAAAAGAAAAGAATTGTGTGTGTAGAGATGTCGTAAGCGACACAAATATAATTTACACTTTCTTACTACTCAAAATATAAATATAGCAAGGGCAAGAAAGGATCGATCCCACAGAGAGGTCTAGGTTGTCAAATTGTTATGGTTCCTTATAAATAACACCGGTAGTTTTGTGATTTTATAAAATAAAATAAAATAAAAGCAAATAAAGAAATAAGCAAACAACTAAGATAGAAGAGATATTGGTTAAGGATTTCGTTTTCATTCACTAACATGCTTTTCACAATAATTAGAATTGATATTTAATCTCAACTTTTATCAAAGACCCTAGAATACCTTGATCGCAAGAATATCCCGCAAATCTCCTCATGTCATCAACAAACACATTAAAAGATGCGAATATGAATTCTACCTAAAGGAACAACCTAACGTGTAAAAGCACTAATCAAGTTTAATTCCCTAGATGCGTTAAGTTCTATGAAATCAGGCCAATCAAAGCAATCGAACGTGGAAAGCGCACTAATTCAATTTAACAAAGGTTACGATTCACATATGATCATGAGAATATATCACTACAAACTATAATCATATTATGCTACTTGTATCCAAGGAATATCACTTTTGCGTATAATAAACCCTAAACTAGCAATAGATGTGATTAGAAGTTCTACCAATTTGCAACTTGACAAAACAATCAATCAATCATAAAACAATATTTTCAAGAGAATTGCAAACGATAGATATGAGACAAAACTAATGTATTGAATCAAAGAATCATATTATGTGAAATCCAACTATTCCATAACCAATAATAAACTTAGGTACTCATATTCAAGGAGTTCATCACAAGAAGAAAGAGAAAATATTTCATGGTTGTAAACCCTAGAATAAAAGTAGAGATAATAATAAAAACGTGGTAGATAAAAGATATCCCATAGATAATAAAAGTCTTCTCTTTATATAGCTCCACTCCTTCCAAAACTAGGTTTTGTCTTCAAAGTCCATTAGTTGGAAATTCACCCGGCCCACCATGGAGAGAAACCCGTGTAAAAATTATGTCCCAAAATCGCCGCCGGAAATCGATTATGGCTTAATCCCACCTAATCGTCGCCGAAAATATTTGTGGTGACCGCCAAGTCAAACGGCCACCGGGTCAACGGGTCAAGACTGCCGGGTCAAATCGGGTCAAGGTCAGTGGGTTAGAGTCTGTCAGGGTCAGGTCGTGGTCCGCAGTGGTCCGTCCTGCCAAGCATTGACAAAGCCATATCTGAGCTGCACTATCATTGTGCATCAGTGCTTCCTCCAGCCAAGATGGCTGTGTACAACTCAACTCATTCAATCCTCCCTGTAACTTCAAAACAATATCAGTTCAATCACAGCTGCCATACCACAGACCAATTCCTCCATACTTCCATCTCAAATCTACTCCTCTCCTCAGCCAAGACAGCCTCCAACACCACAAAGACAAGCATCCACCAATTCCATTCCATTCCCGGCAAAACTCTTCTTTCACAGACCACCCCCAGCTTCCATGCTAACGGCAACATCACTGCACAACACATTCATCACAGTAATTGCAGCTACAGCTCTGCAATGCCTCAAACAACTCCACCAGCAGCAGACTTGCACTTTCTCCATTCTCTTAACTCGAGCCTTTGTGTCACAATATCGCATTTCAACTCCATCGAAGACCCATTACCTTAAGCTCGGTCCCATTCATTCACAAATGCATCATTACCAATTCAGGCCATTCACTCCAAAGTGCTCGAGTTCATCAATTGCAAAGAATGCTTTTCTTGTCTCGTCCCAACCTAACTCAAACCCCATCTCAGTTGCATCACCTCCTTGTACCAGCTTCCTTGCCACTCTCACTTCTCTTGTAGCCTCACATGCTCATTGCAACTTTGCTCCATCCAGCCCTGACTCATCACCACAGACCCATTGCACCACCACCTCTAATCTTGCAATCTCACCCTGTTATTCAATTCCATTCGCGGCAGCAGCTCAAGCTTATGAGTTCAGCCTGCAACCTCATGAGCAACAATCAACAATGCCTTGCTCTCGCTTCCAATTCAAGCCCTTGCCTGCCTTCATCTCAGCTCCAGTACATCACTCCATCGCTGCACTGAACACCTGCCAAATGCAACTCTATCGTGCAGTGTGCTCAGCTCAATTTGCACTCTACCCGCCATTTTCCCAGCCTTCCGTTCCACCCGCAATTCTCAATTCCCCATTAGTGCACATCACAGCTGTCACAGCCACACAACCATTTCCTTCAGCTCTAGCCATTGCAAACAATGCGACTGCACAAGATCAGCATCACTTCCATTCTGCTCAAGCTTTCAATGAACTGCAGCTTCTTCATTCCCATTGTTCTTGAGCCTAGCAGACGCTCAAATTCTTCTTCCCTTGCTGCTACTGCCATCTCTGATACTTACTTAGCTCTGTCAGTCTCCCTATACTCACCAGCACACCCACAGCTGCCTATCAATGTCTTCAATTCCACCCTGCACTAACATTCATCTAAACCTAGCAGCAATTCAAGTGCAGCTCAGCTTCACCTGAGCCATCCTCACAGCACCTGTGACAACACCACCAGTACTCAGACCAACACCCATATTCTGCAACAGCTGCCATCAAATTAGTCATCGAATCCATCAATTCCACCATCTTCTTCCTCTATCGAACTCGATCTCCATCTCAGATTCAAGTAAGCTCGAACCCTAACCACCAATCCAAGCAAAACCCCCATCTTCGATTCATTATAAACCCATTCTTTTACAGCAACAAGTTGATCTGATTTCTTCAAGTAGCTGCCTTTTCTCGCTTCTATTTCTTTCTTTGAATCAAACAGAATCGCTCCAATTCCCATTGATGGCTCTCCAGATCCAATTCCTTTCCCATCCTCCAACCTAGATTCAAACAAAGATCTCGATTCCTCCATTTCTTCGATTCGAACAGCAAGTCGCAGCCGCAACCACTTCTCTCGTCTTTAATTCAGGTGAAAATGGAATGAGACATAATCGAGAGAGAAGACTCTCTTCTCTGGTTTCGATTGGCTAGATAAGGGGCATGATAATGGTACTCGGGCATTTCTGATAAGGGTTAACCAAATTTCTAACCCCTTATCCTCAGCTGGTCTGTCATTAGCACTCCTCCAAGAGAGTCGCCCCTTAACCGTAATGACCACCCCTTAACGTACAGCGGGGGTGCCAATAGTACTTCCCTATGAAATGACCATTTAGCCCTTAGTCCTCCAAGTTCTTGTTTTGCTCATAACTTCTTCATACGAACTCGAGGAATGACTCAGTTCTTTCGCCGTTGGCTTCATATTCTCGTCCTCTACACAATGAAAAGTAGAAATCTTGTATTTGAACGAGTTCCAATTGGTCTTTTTGCTCCACATGACTCCATTGCACCTAATAAACTCAAAAGTAAACATAAGATACATAATTTACACGAAAACTCGCAAAGAAAGCATAAATACTAGATATTAAATACGGTGTATTCTACACCTATCAAATTCCCCCACTGAGACACATAGTCTACAGCGACAAGTATGTAAAGATAACCTAAAGAATTAGGAAATGGACCCATAAATTCAATGCCCCACACATCAAAGACCTCAATCACTAAAATAGGGTTCAAAGGCATCATATTTCTACGGAAATGGTTCCTAACTTCGGCAACGCTCATAAGAAATACAATGACTATGGGAGTCTTTAAACAACGAAGGCCAAGAAAAACCACACTCGCAGATATCTTAGCGGTAGTCTTCTTAGCACTAAAATGACCCCCACATGCATGTTCATGACAAAAGGAGATATCTTCGGACTGGTCACTCTGTGTATACATCTCCTAATAACTGCCCTGGACAATACTTAAACAGATAATGATCGTCCCAAAAGAAATGCTTAACCTGGGATAAAAACCTAGAACGATCTTGCTTACCCCAATGTTGAGGCATTCGACCAAGAATAAGATAATTCACTATATTCGCATACCAAGGTGATTGGGAAATAGAGAACAATTGTTCATCGGGAAAGCTATCCCTATAGGAAGGGAATCATTAGGGGAACTAACAACTAGCCTAGACAAGTGGTCTCACACTTACATTTTCTAAGACCCTTTTTGTCTCTAATGTCCGGATTTAATTCTTGTAACAAAAGGATCCACCTAATCAATCTAGGTTTGGTATCCTTCTTAGACAAAAGGTATTTCAAAGCAACATGATCAAGATAGATTACGATCTTAGAACCTAATAGGTAGGATCTAAACTTATCCAAGGCAAACACGATGGCTAACGGTTCCTTCTCGGTAGTTGTATAGTTCATTTGGGCATCATTGAGTTTTGCTAGCATAGTAAATCACATGAAGTAATTTGTTTTCTCGTTGACCTAGCACAACACCTATAGCATAACTGCATCACACATAATTTCAAAGGGTAGGTTCGAGTTAGGTGCTTGGACTATCGGGGCAGAGTGAGTAAATTCTTAAGCTTCTCAAAAGCCTCTAAACAAGCATCATCAAAGACAAACTTAACATCTTTGCAAGTAAATTGCAAAGAGGTCTAGAAATCAAGCTAAAATCCTTAATGAATCGACGGTAAAAGCCTGCATGCCCTAGGAATGACCTAATATCTTTTACGGTTTTTGGGACCTGTAAAGTCTTAATAAGGTCAACTTTGGCTTTATCTACCTCTATACCCTTAGAAGAAACGATGTGCCCTAACACAATTCCTGATTTAACCATAAAATGACATTTTCCCCAATTAAGCACTAAATTCTTTTCCTTACACCTAGTCAACACTAATGTCAAATGATGCAAGCACTTATCAAAAGATGAACCAAACACTGAAAAGTCATCCATAAAGACCTCTAGAAACCGTTCTACCATATCGGAAAATATGCTCATCATACAACGCTGAAAAGTCGCAGGGGCATTGCATAACCCGAAAGGCATGCGTCTATACGCAAAGGTACCAAAGGGACAGGTAAAAAGTGGTTTTCTCTTGGTCTTCTGGGGCAATAACGATCTGATTATAACCGGAGTAGCCATCTAGGAAGCAATAATGACTATGTCCAGCTAATCTCTCTAGCATTTGGTCGATAAAAGGAAGGGGAAAGTGATCCTTCCTTGTGACCTTGTTCAATTTCCTATAGTCAATACAGACACGCCATCCCATGGTCACTCGGGTTGGGATTAACTCATTATTATCATTCGGACTACGGTGATACCCGATTTCTTGGGACAACTGAACGGGGCTGACCCACTCATCTGTCTGAAATTGGGTAGATAATACCGCATATAACAACTTAAGCACCTCTTTCGAACTACCTCTTTCATGTTAGGTTCAATGACGTTGCATCTCCCTAAAAGGTTTGGAGTCTTTCTAAATGAATCGATGATACACACGAGAGGACTTATACCCTTAATGTCTGCTATAGTCCACCCTAAAGCTTCCTTATTGTCTTGAAGTACTTTTACTAGCCTACTTTCCTGATCACTATCCAAATCGGAAGCTACAATCACAGGTAAAGTCTTGGATGGTCCTAAAAACACATACTTTAGAGTGTCAGGTAGTGGTTTTAGGTCCAACTTAGGAGGCTCTTCTAAAGAAGGAATTAAGGTAGTGTCAGAAACTGGTAATGGTTCGAACCTAGCTTTCCATCTATCAGTGTCTAACACAGGGGTAGAATCTAATAGAGCATTCACTTGTTCAATAGTGCTATCGTCATCAAAATATAAACCAAAATGGGATATACAACTTTCTAATGGGTCCTCAGACAAAATGTTTGGTAATGACTCCTGAACTAAGGCTTCTATCATGTTCACCTCTTCAACACATGTGTCATCTAGCTCATAGGGTAGCTTACTGACATTAAAAATGTTCATCTCCATAGTCATATTACCAAAAGATAAATTCATCACACCATTTCGACAGTTAATGATCGCATTAGACGTAGCTAAAAATGGGTGACCTAATATCACAGGTATCTGGTTCTTTGGGTCGGGGACAAGTTGGGTATCTAGGACCACGAAATCCACTGGATAAATAAACTTGTCGACCTCAATAAGAACATCCTCAATAACACCTCGAGGAATTTTAACGGACTATCACCTAACCGCAATGTCATCCGAGTAGGTTTCATTTCACCAAGTCCTAGTTTGTAAGTACACATGGTACGGCAGTAAGTTCACACTGGCTCCTAAGTCAAGTAAAGCTTTTCTACCCGGTGTTTACCTATTGTACAAGCAATGGTAGGGGAACCTGGGTCTTTGTACTTTGGAGTTGTGGTGTTCTGAATGATTGAACTTACATGACTAGCTAAAAAGGCTTTTGTTTATGGGTGAAAACTACTCCTGCAGAATTTGGTAATTCGGGGTGTGGATGAGGAATGAATTTAAACCTTAAACAAATGCACTGCGCGGTGAGTGCTTGTAGATTCGAGAGATCAATCTGTGCAAGTCCGGCCTAAACCAAGAAATGGCATTCCAGACTTGTTTCGGTCACAAAGTGAAGGAGATGGGGTTGATCTTAGGGAGGGAAGCGAAGAAGGTGTTGAGATTGTGAAGGTGTTGGCTTGCTTATGACTTGTAACAGAAAGGTGAGCAGGCTTGTGATTGATGCAAGCAAGCTCTGGGTGTTTGAATACGCTTTGTATTAACACTTGGTTTTCTGTCTCGTATGGACTTGTGTTGTTGTTTGAAATAGGGCGGAGAACCTATTTATACAAGTCATTGAGCCTTATTCACGTCTCTCGTGGGAAGTGGAGGAAGTGGAGTGATGGAGTAGTGGAGTTGTGCGTCGGTGCCACACGACCGTCTTGCCCACTTCTCATGTTCATCTCTAACCGTCCATGACTTCGACACGTTCTTGTGATGGCGCGTTACACGCCGCACGCCGTAAAACCGCCAGACCAATACCCCAAAAGATGTATCCCCCAGTTTGTGACATGATTGATGTCCTGGAATGTGTGGATCGTGGATCCACGAAAGAAAGATAGCATGTATCGTTGAATTGAATAACTGCGTTATTCGGGAAGTCGATACTTGTGAAGTACCGTGTGTATTTTATGCAGTCTTGCATCATGGTGGTAAAGTGATGGGAAATGACGCCTCATCGACCAATTAACTCCTAACTGTGTACGTATAACCAAGTGGTGAAGTTGGACGGATGAGATGATCTTTGAGACACTCATCTGCGAATCGTTAATGAAATTAGGGGTTTTGAAGAGGTACGCAGGCATCACTCTTTAGCTCGGTCGAAACCAAGCATGGGATACAATTTTGGCTAGGCCGACCATACATGCGTGTAGATGGCATGACAGTGTAGGCGCTTGTACTCCATTCCCTCACGAAAGTATGATCTGGGTCACTCAATTCATCCGGTGAAATCGAGTGGTCGGGATCAATTTGCGGAGAAAACCAATGCGCAAGGGCCGCTCGTCACGTCCTCTTCAAGGCGCGCGTTCCAAGACGACCAATCTTGGTCGGACTTGGTCGGTTGGCCTGACGTGAAGGTGGTAGGTTGGTGTTCACGCCACACCCGATTATCCCATGAAACGTGATCTGAACCACTCAAATCGTCCGGCGAAGTTGAGCGGTCGAGATTAGTTGCGTTTTGGGAAGTGCGACCACGCAAGTTTGGATGTGCGTTTGGGATGGCCAGGCATGATATGCCTTGGCCGATCAAGTGAGGGATAGACGGGCCCACGATGGTCATGCCGGTATGACCGGACCCGCTTAATCTAATCAGGACCCTCCATTCGTGCCGGAGAAGATGGACGCTCGTGATGGCTTGAAACCCTAATTTTGGCTTTCAAAGCCGAGCGACCATGCTCTCTTTGGGCGTACGAATTTGTTGCAACCAAGTATGGTTGGTTTTGACCGATTGGTCAAGTGTGTAGCGGGCCCACGGTGATCGTGTTGACATGCTCTCGGGCCCTTTGAATCTACATCTACACCCTCCATCTATACCTGCGAAGGTTGAGGGCGCTTTGCAACACATGTAATATGCCGCAAACCCTAATTTAGGGTTTCCGTCCATAATGCTTGGTATGGACGGTTTTCTTGACTAGGCCAATGACCAGGCCATGCGGGGTCGGCCGTGGGTATTCCATACCGCTTGGGGGTGATGGAATTGATGCGGGGTCATCCAATCATGCTTATGGAGTTGGATGATGCGATCGAATCATATCCTGACCGATACTGGTCGATCCGGATGCTGTCAGGCTAGTATAACACACCGAGAGGGGCTCAATCGGGCTAGTATAACACACCGAGAGTCGCCACATTTGAGTATTTCGTACATGGTTTCATTATAGTGCTTGGAGGTTCGTGTTACTCTGTAATAGTAACACTCGGTCGTCATGCCACACCGATAATGAGTACCGGAAATACAAAGGGCGATATGAAATTCACGGGATGGGATTGTTGCTACATGCTCCAACCCGGAGGAATTTCATGTATTCACGAAGAATGGGATTGTTCTTTACATGCTCCATTCCTGGTGAATTAAGTGAGGGAGTATCCAACACTTATAAATGGCTTTATCTTTTACAAGATGTCGGCCAGATGATTTTTTCCGGTTTTTTACAATTTAACCTCAAATGAAAACCCACCATCAACATTAAATCTCCGCCAGCACATAATGGTTACACTATTGTGGGGTAGGCATGAGATGGTGGCATATTTATATACTGAAATGACCAAGCTAAAGTGAATACATATTTACCGGATAGTTTCACATCGTCAGGCGTTGCCCTGGAACTAGTTGGTTCTGATTAAGGATGCGAAGGAAACATGACTTGGTCTAGTGAGTCGCTTTGGTTCCTCTTGCATATATCTGAGCTCGGTCCCTTCTTCATGTGTACTTCTTTTATCATACACATCTTCCCTCAGGTATTTCTGATAAGCCTCGTTGATTGTTATCCCGAATTAGCAGCCTTCAGGTGGCAAGTAAAGACTTCTTTTCCTCCGGGGGATTCTCCGACTTGAGAGATTATAAAGAATCATCTCTCGGGTCGTTTATTCTACATCTCGGTATTGCTCGATCTTGATTGACTGATCGATTTATTTTATTTTATTTTTTTGTGTGCGCTCATAACCTCCTCTCCTTTGCAGTTTATCATGGAAGCGGCGGACGATCATTCTGTTGCTTCCCCAGAAAGAAGTTTCGAAGTTGACAAGCCCGAAAACCGTGCACACGAAGATATAATGGATAAGATCGATCTTCCACTTCACAAGTCGGCCGTGCTATACTGGGATGTCTATTTCACACCTTCAGATTGCTGGGGACGTATCTGTGCACTTTCAGCTGCGATTGACATGGAGGAGCGGTGGAGGCGCGAGGAAACGCTGCAGACACTAGTAAACGCAAGGGCAGAGAGATTTGCAGCGCGGTTGAAGAGGCGGAGAGTTGAGCATAAACGACCTCCGAATGAAGGCAAGCGTGATTACCCGGTCCGTGGACGGCGTGATAATTCTTGATTCCGATACAGATTTAACCTGAACATTTGAAAGCAATGCGTGGCCCCTAATATTGATGTGCCTTTTGATACTCCCACCGATGATGTTGGGATGGAGCGCGATGTTGCGGAGATGTACGATGCGAAGGTCGAGGGAGATCCGAGAGAGGGAGCATCAACGGGTGATGGAGAAGAACCCAACCCGGTGCGGGAGAGGTCGACCCTCTTGGCGACTAAAACCTCTTTTCTTTTTTTCTTTCCAAGTATATTTTGTACACTCGAACATCTTCCTTGTACTCGGTGGCAGCCGGGTTCAAGGTTTTTTTTTTTTTTTTTTCATTTGATTGTTTGAATAAAGTTTTTCTTTATAACCCTTTGCCAAGACTGCAATTGAATCTTCTCGGGCGCAAGGTGTGCCCTCACACGTAATTCTTTGTGATAGAAGAAGTAATGCCATAATGGAATACTTACGGTCCCGTGTTCCCGATGCAAGATCTTCCCCGGCCTTTCTTTGGGCGAGATGTCTCAAACCATTTTCCTTTTGTTCATATGTTCTATTTCCTTCTTCCCGTGAGATGTTTGCTTAGGGTTTCCTTTCTTGCTCCAAAGGGATTGATTTAGGCTGACTCAGACTTTGTGTGAGTAAAGAGGTTCTCGAGATGGAAATAGTGTTTCAACTAAATTGGAAATTGAAAATTGAAACCCTAACTATGAATGCAAGTATTGCAATCATTTTCTCGGGAGAATTACAAATATGACATGAAATTGTAAAAGGAAACACGCTGGAAAAAATAGCACAAAGCGTTTTCAAAGGGTGGAGGATCTTTGGAAAGTGGTAGCACGGCCGTCTTAAGTTCAGTAGGGTTTGAGCCATTTTGAGTGAATTGTTATTCCTTCTAGTTTATCGCGTTGATGAGCTTGCAGAGTCGCCTAGGATAACATCTCGCTACCAGTGTACGGTTCATCTTCTCTTTCGGTGGGTGAGTCGGGTGGAGTGGTCATTTTCATCATGCTCCCGACTTTGAATGTAGCCGTCTTCGTCACGGATCTCCAATCCTAAACGGGTTTGAACGTGCAAATACTTGGACCTTCGTCTTATCGTCTTTTGACCAAGACAGCCTCTACACTCTTGATAAAACGCTTGAAAGGGCCGGCTTCCCATTCACATCTCTTAGTCGGGGTTGGTTTGTTGGTTGGAGTCGGTCCCCGGGACTTGTCGAACGAGGCGTAGGTTGTAAAGAAGGTTGCGTGGCGAGACTTACTTGAGATCGAAACTTTTCAATGTATGTCGACAGCTCTCTCCGGGGAAGTTGTGTCACATTGGTAAGTTGTTTGGTGCGGTAATAGACAACCATCGGGAGGTCCGTAAGGCGTGTTGGATATTCTTTCGGAGTATCAAAACCGGTAGAGGACAGACTCCTAGTATTGCTTTGTTGTCATGCATCCAAGAACGTCCTAGGATCATGTCGTAGTTGGGATGATCTTTGACCATGTAGAACTTTGCTTGCGTCGAGGCATCACCCAATTTGACTTCAAGATCGATGTATCCATATGCATCTCTCGGGCTCTCCCGATGAATCTTTAACCGCAGTCGGGTGACGAGTAGCTTCCTGCTTCGAAATCTTTGCCGCTCTCAAGGTCTTGACAGTAATGATGTTAAATTCGGAAGCCGTATCAATCAACGCGCTATCGAACTCAATATCTCCCAAACGAGTGATAGTTAGGAGTCCCCAGTTTCCATTGCTCACATCCTTCAGGAAGGACTGGGGTTCCTGGACTGCCATCGGATACAAACGCCTACCGACACAACGTGGTTGAGGGCCGCAAATATGTCTTGACGCTGTCCTTTGAGAAGTACAAGATTTCACATATGTGCTCCATCATAGATTGTACGGTCTTGCGTAACAGTAATCCCCGGAAATCATGCGTCCCGATAGGTAGAGGGTCTCTATGAACACCTTCGTTTCCAAGTCGGAGTTCCCCTGTCTCTACCTTTTCCCTGAATATTTGTTTCCAACTCGTTGCAATCTTTGGTTGGATGATGGACGAACCCGTGGTAGCAACAATATCTGGGATCTGCCATTTCTTCCTCGGTTGGAGGACGTCTGATAAGGGGCAGCTTTACGGCGTCGTCTTGGATCCACGCTTCCAAGAGCACTATCACTTCATTCATGGGAAAAGGAAAACCCGTGTCTTTAGTGTTTTGTAGGAGTTTTGTCATTCCTTTTCGAGACGAAGTCTTGTGTGCGGGGATGTCCGCTTGGTTTGTTTGTTCCGATCACCGGAGCTTTCCTTTTCTCTCCTCCGCCCACTACGCTGCTGAAGGACCGGTGTTGTATTGCTTGTTCGTGAGGCGCCCGATTCCTCGACTTTCACGTGAATCTTCACTTCGAACGACCCCAGTTCTTTCTAGCAATCTTTGTCGGTGCGATTGTTGCCGAACACTTGGCGCCTTCATGGAGTTCAGAGAATGTTTGAAAGCCCAGATTCTCTAACAGAGCGCGGTATATGGGTATCATCGCTGATGCACAACTCCACCAATTGTCGTTCGGTGACGTTCGGGTCATGACAATCCATCGCTTGAGTTCGAACCTTTTTGACGAAGTCGTTAGGATGCTCGTTGTTCATTGAAGAATTCTTCCTAGATCCGAAAAGGTGATTTGTTCGGACACGAAGAAATAGTTTCGTAGAAAGCACCGACCATCTCGCTCCGATTGGATATGTTTGTTAGGCGCGATGTTGGTTGCTGCCAGAAAGAAGCACAAGCAGTCTGCGGCACAACGAGCTCAGTACCTTACGAGTCACGTGGCTTGCTCGGTTGCATACCCATGCACTGTTAGCTCAACAAAGAAGTTTCAGTTCCAAGAAAGGTGCATGTTAAAGCAAAGAGATCAGTAATTGGACTGACAGGGATTTGACAGGCTACTAGTGACAGTAAGATGCAAGATGCTATAGCTTGTTAAAGCTACAAAAATATGGGCTAAGAAAATGCAGCTAAGTTACAGATGCAGCTAAGTTACAGATGCTTGGCTAAAATTAACAATGGAAGGCAGCTAAACACGATGAGATGGCTATAATGCAACAGATGGCAGTTATGAGATGACTAAATTATGTACATAAGTAATTGAAGTTCAGTAAAGGCAGCCAACAATCAACAGGGCACTCGCCAAGTCCCCGGCAGCGGCGCCAAAAACTTGGTAGGCCTCAGAAGATGTATATATTTGGCCTACGGTGATAACCGCAAGTGCACGGCGTCTATCGGAGACGCGACAAGTATGGGTCGAACCACAGAGACTTGTGGTGCTCTTGTATGATCTAAGGCTTCTTCAACTGACTTCAAATGAGTAACAAAGTAACAACAGATGGGTTTTACAGATGTTTTGTGCCGATACGGCTGATTTGTAGTGAGATGAACCTAAGCTAAGGTATAAAACAATGACAAGGGAATGCTAAGGTGTTCAAATCCACCTCTAACTCCTATTGTGTGATTAACTAAGTTAAGGTTCTTGTTGTCCCGTGAAATGATAAGGGCAAAGGTGTCAATTCCACCACCTATCTCTCCCCGTAATGCTTCTAATAATGACTAAAGTGCCGACTCAGCAGCACTAGTTGTCTAATTAAGTACAACTAGTCAAGGGAATCAACATTTGTATCTAAGGTTGAACTGCAATACACTCAACACAAGTTGTGACCTAACTACGGTGTATCCATGGCATTGGTATACCTTTGTGAGAGAAAAGCATTGGGTATTTAGTATTGAAGACATTTGATAACATTAAGTACTCAAGAACAATTCACGAGTTAAAAACAAAAAGAGAATTAGGGTTTCAATGAAACCCTTGCAACTAAATTAGAACATGATAAAAATAACAAAGAACACAAGAATTAAACCTAATTGATGCTGGCTAACCCAGGCATGCGAAAAACATTCACAGACACCTCCTATTTATACATCTGAAAAAATATCCCAAACCCTAATTTCTTATAAAATAGAAATTAAATAACAATTACTCTCACCCATACCCTGAATTTGCTCTCTCTTCTGTCAATTTGGCTCTGAGACGCCATGCATGGTGTTTGGTGGAAAACCCTAGATTTAATCGTCTCAATCCTAGCTTCTAGGTTATGGTAGAAGCTATGGATGGAGAAGGTTGATGCTAGGATGGCGGAGCAGGTAATGGGGTGATGATGGGGATGGTGCGTCACGGGGAGATGGAGAGATGGTGGCGGAGGTGGTTCTTGAGAGAGTTGGTCGGGTGGAGAAGAGATGCGGAGCGCAGAGCTCATCGGGTGGAGAGGAGAAGAGAAGAGAAAATTAGGTTTAGGTTTTGGCTAAGGGGGGCTTATATAGGTGGTGTGGTGTTGAGCGGGTGCATCAGAGATTTGATGGGAGTGAGGCAGCGACCAGTTGGATGCGTGGGAGTGAGATCTGAACGGTGTAGGGAGGATTGGAGTGATTTGGTGTTGAGCGGAGCATCGAGAAGTAGATGTGAGCGAAGGAGCGACCGTATGATGCATCCGGTCGAGATCTCAACGGCTCGGGATGAGCGGGTTCGGATCCGGGGCCGTGGGTAGCTCTAGCTCAAGCCCATGTCTTGTAGATGAGTTCTTTACTTGTTGGGTTGCAAGCTTGCGCGTGGGCTTTGGCTTTTCTGCTCCATAGATGCTCGACTCCAATTCTATGCTCCTTTGGCTCCTCAAATTCTCCGAGCTTTATTCATTACCTAAAAACACAAAATTAATTAATACAAATATTTATTCTTGAAAACAAAGAAAACACTGAGAATAACGGGATAATATCTCGATTTATGAGCACAAAAGATGAGTAAAATGCCAATAAAAAGGTGTATAAATATGCAATATTTGGCACTCATCAAATACCCCCAAACCTGAATTTTACTTGTCCTCAAGTGAAACAAATGAAAAATCCCTAACTATACCCCCGTCGCAGTCTCTCGAATGCATTTAGCGTATGCACTAAGCCTTTAAACCCCTAGGTGTCCCTAGTGGACGAGTTGTAGTCTCGTGAGGGTTTACCAGAGGTGTACCCACAAAACCTTCTCCAACTTCGAGAGTGTAAAAGAGTCTCAAGCCTCCAAGAAGCTATGAGGACATAGAGTTTCGCATGCTAGTAACGAAGTTAGAACTACCGAAGAACGCATTCTCATCCTTAAGACTTGAGCGAGAAGTAACCATACCATATGAAAGAATTGAGGATTCGATTGTGATCATAAGTCTCAACTTCTGCCTCACCATTAGGGTTTTATGATAATTGCACTCAAAAAGATCGCTTTTTTAGTCTCTCATGCGTGCAGGTAGGAATAAAGAGAGAAATCATGCACACGTTGTAGGTAAGAAGGATAACCTTCCGAAATAAAATCCTGGAGACTCCATGAAGTGTGGACAAAAAGAATCTTTTTCGATGATCTCTAAGAAAGGAAATCAACCATTAGCAAGGGGTGGGAGTACTCACTCACTTCTCACCCGATCGGTAATTAATATCACTCTCTCATAAGAACCATAGAAACGTCTTCAATCTTCGGTCTTCGGTCTTCACTTGTTGATGACGAACTTCTAAACTTCACAAAACTTGACAATTTTTAACTTTTCTACTCAAATTCCTTGTTGTTTGGATTTTTCTTCTTGAACTCTCTTTACCATGGTGGTAGCAAAAATAAACTACAATATTTTTTTGATTTTTGATTGATTTTTTTTTTTTTTTTAATTACAAAAAGTGAAAATAAAAATACAAATAATGACACAACTAACTCCATGGACAAAGGACTTTATCACTCAATTTTTCCACAACTTGTATTGTCTTGATTTTATAAATTTTATTAATTCTCATCCTATTTTCTTTTCTTTGTTGCACATAAACCTTGGACTATATCAATTTTTCTTTCAATATTCGATGATGCTCCGTTTGTTGACGATGATGTGTTTCTATGGGTCGTGCTTGATTGAGAGAGAGAGATGCTAACTGCAAATCGGTATTTAGAAGGAGTTTTCTTAAAACGTCACCCTCATGATTGACAAAAACTAGCACTCAAGAGATCAAAAGTAGTCTTTGAAATTGGTGCGAAGTTGGGTAGCTCACCATTCCTACCTGGAATTTACGTACGGTGACACACACTCTAATGACTTTTCTAGAAAGTTGCAAAAAATTGAAGGTTGGTTCCTCACTTGATGTAAATTGGGTAGTCTCCACTATGGGTGATCACAATTCTACTACCGAATATCTACACAAAGACCTAATTCGCCCTCCGTGCATGGTTAAATCCAACTTTAACGCTCTAATCAACTAAGGAACCCGGTGTGTTCTCCGGTACTTCCAAGTTCTTTGTTATTTCTGGTGAGAATCCCTATGTAAACATAGCTAGAAGCATGCTAGTGACTAAAATCTCTAAGAGTTGGAGGTTTTTACAAAAAGAGTTTTTTTTTTTTTTTTTTTTTTTTTTTTTTTTTTTGAAAATAAAAGATTAAAAAGACTAAAAACTCTATATGCAAATGCACCCCAAACCTAAATCAAACATTGTCCTCAATGTGTGAGATAGGAAAAATTTAAACAGTCACATACCACGAGAACTATGCTGATAAGAGAAAAGGGAAGAGATTACCGGATGTCGGCAGGAGAAAGGTTGAGCTTCATTCGTTAAGACTAGACTCCAACATTCTCGGTGGGGATCATATCGATTAGCACAATATATGCACAAGAAGACTCAACCGATTCACGAAAAGAAAAATTTAACAAGTCCTACAAAAATTTACCATACACTAATAGTCTAAAGAGTTGAGGATCAACCCAAAAGATAATGTACAGAAACATCAACATGAAAATGGGCTTTGGTTTATGTGGGAATTTGGTTTGTTTGGGATTTGTTTTGTGTGGGAATTTGGTTTTGTTGGGAGCTTTGGTTTATGTGGGAAGCCCAGGTTTTGTGAAAACAGCACAGCCCAATTGGGTTGGCAGAAGAGAGCCAGATTGAATGGCCCAAGTATGTGGCTGAGTTTTGTGCGCAGACAAAGTTTGATTGTGAGCGGCCAGCCCGAGAGCCTAAGCCTTAGAAGCGGAGCGGCCAAAGACAGATGTGGCGCGGCCTGGGGTTGTGTTTGAAAAAGTATAGCCCGAGAGGTGGATTGAGTTGGGGTGAGTTTTGTGTAGAGCCCAGGTTGGTTCGGTTAGCAACCTGGGAGGCTTATGTGGGCTTGGGTGGTTCAGCTTTATGTGGAGCCCAATGGTTGGGTCAAAGGTAATGGTGGTGGCAACTTAGTTTGGCAAAGAACAATTGCTGTGGCTCGATTTTGATTTAAGTGGGCTTGATAGGGTGCGAGCCAACAGTTGAATGGCCCAAAGATGTGGGCTTTAGTTATCTGTGAGCCAGTGAACTTGTGTGGGCTTTAAAGTTTTGGGTGCTAAGCCCGGTTTTGCAGCTCAATTTGGTTTATTTGCACACCCAAGTGCAACTTGTGCGGTGGTTGGCTTGTGCACAGTTGACACGGCTATTTGCAGCCAGGTTCTCAAAAAATTTTCACAGCACAATGGTTGACTTATGTGCTCAGACAACACAAAGTTAAGCCCACAGATTCTCACTACTTGCAGCTTCAGGGGGCTGATGGTAGAGGAGTATAGATTGGGTGGGGGTTAGCAGCTCAAGTATAACTTGGCTAGTTTGCCCAACACATGTCTAAGTGCACTCACAGCACAGCAAAGTCACATAAAAAATAGCGCGACCCAAGAATAATAACTCACAAAAGAAATGATACCCAATCGCTCAAAATTGAACACAACACAAGAATTTTATGCACATCATATGACAGGTTGGTGCAAAGAATGCCAGTCTAGCACAAAGTTTATAGCACAAGGTATCACATAGCGGGGCATGCGGGTCCAGCACAACTTGGCTCACCGGGGAGATGGGTTATGCACGGGCTATGCTCACAATTCGGGCCTCGATTGCACCAATTTCGGATATTGCAAGTTTGAACAATGTTTAGCACAATGATCGGCTTATCATGCAAAGCGGGGTATGCAAAATGGGCTAATGGCTCATTGCTTGGCTCAACAGGGGTTATAGCACGGCTATGTAAAGGCCAAGACTTCACAAAGACAACTACGACTCCACTCGCGGCTTCGGGGTGGAGTTTGGCTCAACAGGTACGGGGAGAGCGAGATGGCTCCGGGCTTAGGTATCAACAAGTCACAGTGCAAATGGCTCACTAAGTCACAGTACAAGTCACAGTGCAAAGATTTCAGGGTGTTAGAAACGCCTAACACAGTTTTATCATGCAATCAAAGCTCAGTTTTCACTCAAGCTCACAGCTTCGTGGCAATGCGGCCTAAGGATGTGGCAATGTAAGGCAGGTTTCACAAGACACAAGGCATTGTGGCGAGCTCGGTGGTTATGCCGGGGGGTATGCAAGGCCCATCTGAGATGCATCAAATGGTGACGGTTGCGGCTTTTGCTCCGCCTACAGGCTGGAGTTAAACTCAAGTCTTGTTAAAAACCCAAACTTCACGGTGAAGAGGACGGCTAGTTCGGTAATTTTCAATGCACGAGAACACACACAAACAAAGATAGCTCAACAAGATCAATAAATTTTCATTTTACGCACTCATAAATAGCCACTCGGTTGCTAACGGGTTTGCATAAGTTTACAGCCTACAGCCAGATCTACACGGTACACACGTGGTTATGCTCGGGTGATGTGCACGGGTTCAAATTTGGGTCCAAACATGCATCTCGGGGTTTGCAAAATAGGTTATGCTCGAGCTTGGCAGCCTTACAAGGTCTCGTTATCGTAATAAATAATCATACTACCTGACTCACAAAGTCTCGCCATTTGGTAAGCCTACCTTATTTGTATGTTAATACAAGGTTCAATTATGCCTGACCTCCAAGTTCGTGCTCCTTTGCCTTCCCTTTCTTTGGTTGCTCAAGAAGAAAGATACAAAGCAGTTCTGCGGCACAACGCAGCCAGTGCAATTTACGAGTCGCGGTGGCTTGCTCGGTTGCATACCACATGCACAGCTCAACAAAAGTTTCGGTTCAAGAAAGGTGCATGTTAAAGCAAAGAGATCGATGAATTGACCGACGAGGATTTGACAGTTACTAGTGACAGTAAGATGCAAGATGCTATAGCTTGTTAAATCTACAAAAATATGGGCTAAGAAAATGCAGCTAAGTTACAGATGCAGCTAAGTTACAGATGCTTGGCTAAAATTAACAATGGAAGGCAGCTAAACACGATGAGATGGCTATAATGCAACAGATGGCAGTTATGAGATGACTAAATTATGTACATAAGTAATTGAAGTTCAGTAAAGGCAGCCAACAATCAACAGGGCACTCGCCAAGTCCCCGGCAGCGGCGCCAAAAACTTGGTAGGCCTCAGAAGATGTATATTTGGCCGACGGTGATAACCGAGTGCACGCGTCTATCGGAGACGCGGCAAGTACAGTCGAACCACGAGAGACTTGTGGTGCTCTTGATGATCTAAGGCTTCTTCAAGCGACTTCAAATGAGTAACAAAGTAACAAATGATGGGTTTTAGGATGTTTTGTGCGATCTACTGATTTGTAGTGAGATGAACCTAAGCTAAGGTATAAAACAATGACAAGGGAATGCTAAGGTGTTCAAATCCACCTCTAAATCCTATCGCGGTGATTAACTGCTAAGGTTCTTGTCCCTAACGATAAGTACAAAAAGGCTGACCCACCACCTATCTCTCCCGTAATGCTTCTATTAACAATGAAGTGCTGAACTCCAGAGCACTAGTTGTCTAATTGGCACAACTAGTCGAAGGGAACTCTACATTTGTATCTAAGGTCGAGTCGCACACACTCAACACAACATATTCTAATCCATGCTACCAGATCCAAGGAAATGGTATACACGGAGAGTAAAAGCACTGGGTATTTCCAGATTGGACATTTGATAACATTACACTCAAGAACAATTCATGAGTTAAATAAACAGAGAATTAGGGTTTCAATGAAACCCTTGCAACTAAATTAGAACATGATAAAAATAACAAAGAACACAGAATTAAACCTAATTGATGCTGGCTAACCCAGGCATGCGAAAAACATTCACAGACACCTCCTATTTATACATCTGAAAAATATCCCAAACCCTAATTTCTTATAAAATAGAAATTAAATAACAATTACTCTCACCCATACCCTGAATTTGCTCTCTCTTCTCACGATTTGGCTCCGAGACGCCATGCATGGTGTTTGGTGGAAAACCCTAGATTCAATCGTCTCAATCCTAGCTTCTAGGTTATGGTGAAGCTATGGATGGAGAAGGTTGATGCTTGAGATGAGCGGAGCAGGTAGTCGGAGTGATGATGGGATGGTGCGAGTCTGTCGAGATGAAGAGATGGTGCGCGAGGTGGTTCCGGCAGAGAGTTGAGTCGGGTGGAGAAGAGATGCGAGAGCAGAGCTCATGGGTGGAGAGGAGAAGAGAAGAGAAAATTAGGTTTAGGTTTTGGCTAAGGGGCTTAATAGGTGGTGTGGTGTCGAGCTGGTGCATCGGAGATTTGATGGGAGTGAGGCAAGCGACCGTTGGATGCGTGGGAGTGAGATCCGAACGGTGTAGGGAGGATTGGAGTGATTTGGTGTTGAGCGGAGCATCGAGAAGTAGATGTGAGCGAAGGAGCGACCGTGATGATGCATCCGGCGAGATCTCAACGCTGACGGGATGAGCGGGTTCGGATCCGGTCGTGGGTAGCTCTAGCTCAAGCCCATGTCTTGTAGATGAGTTGCTACTTGTTGGGTTGCAACCGTCTAGCGCGTGAGCTTTGGCTCTGCTCCATAGATGCTCGACTCCAATTCTATGCTCCTTTGGCTCCTCAAATTCCTCCGAGCTTTATTCATTACCTAAAAACACAAAATTAATTAATACAAATATTTATTCTTGAAAACAAAGAAAACACAAGAACTGGGATAATATCTCGATTTATGAGCACAAAAGATGAGTAAAATGCCAATAAAAAGGTGTATAAATATGCAATATTTGGCACTCATCAAAAAGATACCGGAGGCTAAGATTCCACTATTTTCCTAGTTCAAAGTGATTAAACCAATACTTATATTCTTGCAATTTTCTTGTTTAGTTTGATTCTAAAATATTGCAACAAGTAGATTTTCAAAAGTAATAATTGTAAATACCAAGTATGAAGCATCAAAAGTCTTAAAACTAAGCATACTCCATCAAAATAGATCACAATCACTCAAATAAAAATCATATTCAATAATAGTTCAAGGCAAATAATCATATAATAATTGCAAATAAAAAGATAAAATAGAATATACCACTTTTGTTGGAAAAATAGCTTCCTCTATCGCCTCAACGAATGGGGTTTAGCTCCTCATATTAATCATGATCTCAAAATATTATTTTATGGTTCAAAAGTTGATTAAAAGGTTGAGAAACAATAAAACAGACTGCTTGCAACGCTGTAATGGCGTTACAAAGAAGCTGTTACAAAGGACTGCATGTAAAACCGTCTTATGCATTGTTGATTTGTCGTGAATCTAAGACACCGAAAACGACTTGTCTTTGATGGCCCTTTGTTCTTCGTGTTCTTCAACTACACCGCAGTAACTCGATTCTCTCGAAACTCTTGATTTTGTTCTCCGTATTGTTCTAAACCTCCCCAAAGTTTGCGTAACTCCCGCTAGACCTCTCAAGCAACCTATTTATAGCCCACGTACTGATTATAACTCGATGAAATCTCGAGAATATCTCTTTTTTCTTCGGCAAAGAAGGCCCGGAATTTTCTTCTCTGCAAATCTTCTTACGCTGATTACAGTCAGAAATCCTTCCTAAATTACTCCAACTTCTATGTTTGATAGATACGAATCATCACAGGACTTATCTTCCACGAATCTTCCAAATTTATCCCAACCGAAACCCGTATTTTTTCTTCTCCCTCGTTTCTCTCCAACACGATCATGCACCCAAGTTGATCGATCCAAACTCTTGTACCAAGCCCGTTAGGCTCTAACGAGTCCACCCACCAAAATCCCACGATTGAATCTCTATAAATCCGCTGAAAAATCCAACTCCAAATCAGTTTCTCGCTGCCATTTTCCCGCCAATTTTTGATATTTGAATTGTTGAAGATGAAGCGCCCCCTATCCGAGTAGGGGTGCCTTTAGCAGCTGCCTTGGGGTGTCCCGAGGATACCCCTTAGTAATTTGGGTACTCCTTATCCGTAGTGAGGGTCCGAATAGTAGATGTCCTCCGGCGCAACTTTTCGAGCCGATTTTTCCAAAAATGTTTATTGGCCAAAAATACCTACACACACATAAAACACCATAATAAGTACGAAAATGAGCACTATCAATATAAAGAATCGAGACAAATTAGACACAAAAATGTGTCTATCAACTTCTATCTAGTGGACTTTTGAAGATTAGACCTAATTTTGGAAACAAGAGAGCTATTTAAAGGAAAGACTTTTACAACTAGGGAATATCTTTTGAGATCTTATATACTATCTTTTTGCCTCTACTTTTGTTCTAGGGTTTAGAAACATGAAAGTTTTTCTCTTTCTTCTTGTTATGAACTCCATGAATATGAGCTAGAGTTTTCTTTTGGTTATGAATTAGTTGTATTTCCGAACATGAATTTTTGTGCAATAAATTAGTTTTCTCTCATATTATCGTTTATGATTCACCATTAATATTGTTACATGATTTGAATGCTTGTTTAGTTGAGTCGCGAATTGATTGAGTTTGCTTTTATCTTTATTGCTAGATTAGGGTTATTATACGCAAAAGTGATAATTCCTGATTGCAAGTAGCATAAATAAGATTATAGTTTGTAGTGATATATTCTTATGATCTTATGTGAACCATAACCTTTGTTAAATCGGATTAGTGCTTTTACACGTTCGATTGCTTTGATTGGCCTGACTTCATAGAACCTAATGCATCTAGGGAATTAAACTTGATTAGTGCTTTTACACGTTGGGTTGTTATTTTAGATAGAATTCATATTCGCATCTTTTAATGTGTTTGTTGATGACAAGAGGAGATTAGCGGGATATTCTTGCGATCAAGGTATTCTAGGGCCTTTGATAAAAGTTGAGATTAAAATATTAATTCTAGTTATTGTGTTGAAAACATGTTTGTGATTGAAGATGAAATCCATGACCAATACTAATTCATCCTTGATTTGATTTGTTTACCTTTATTGTTTGCTTTTATTTTATTTTAGTTTATAAAAATCAGAAAACCCCTTTGTTTATATAAGAACCGAAACATATTGACAACCAAGACCTCTCTGTGGTAACGATCCTTTCTTGCCCTTGCTTCATTATATATTTTGAGTAGTAAGAAAGTGTAATTTATATTTGTGTCAGTCGACAACCGGTCGATGAGCAAACCTTATCCCAAGATATAGTTATAAACTTCCTCTTCTGCATGACCACTCCAAATGAAGTTTCTAATAATCCTTTCACAAGCATCTATAACCTTTTTTGGCCATTTGTAAATGGACATATTATAAAGAGGTATACTACTCAAGACAAACTTAATCAGTGTAATTCTAGCTTGAAAATTTAAGAATTTACCAATCCATGTGGCCAATCTCTTTTGTAACATTTCAACAAAAGACCATAAATGTTCAGCTTTTATTTTTCCTTGGACTAGCACCACCCCCAAATATTTGTCAGGAAAAGAAGACATCCCCATATTCTTTTGTAACATTTCCTGATTGGTTCATTACTTCGTTAAATTAAGTCTCCTAAAAATACTCATGATGATTGTTGATTGAGGGAAAATTTGTAGAAAAATTCACGCAAAAGTCTTGCCTTACGTCTGGTGTGGTGGGCCGTATATACCGCTGCGAGCATCCACGGTTAACTCCGGAGCTGGGGACCGATGACGACTCTTTGCAAAGTAAAAGGAGCGGTAATTAGCTTTTTATTATATGATTTTAACAATACTTTTAAGGTGAATGCCTTTGTATTAAGGTTATGTGTCATTTGGGATAATACCTGGACTAACTCTTCGACCGTCAAAGGCTCTGTTTCACAAATTTTTCTATATTTCCCTTAGTATAATTTTGTTTTAATTAATTAATTATCTATCTCCTCTTCACCTTTTTTTTAATCCCATATTATCAAAAATCGATCACTCATACTAAAATATAAATGAAACACAAATCCATTTTAAAATTTGTCAAACCAATCAAACAATCATATATTTACTTGTTTTATCTTCATCGTTAAAAACGGTAGATGTTGATTATATCTCTAAATGATAACCAACAACGACAACCACTTGAAACAATAAAGAAACAATAATCAGAGGAAACATCTCCGATTAAGAAGATCATCTTCAAAAAAAAAAATCTTAGCTTGTTCGGCAGAAAAATTCCGTAATAAGCAACGATACATTGTTTAATTGCAAAATCCACCATCGTCAAGCTCTGAATTTTCATATACATATATTTCACAACCTAGTGAAAAAACCAGTTCACATAATTTGTAATTGAGGATTTCTATTTTAACTAAATTGAAGAAGTCGAGGTCAAGCTACCGATTCTTCAAATCCGATAAAGCATAATCAAAACGGGAAACCGAAAATCTCTTCATTTACATAATTCTCAGTTGCTAAGACAATTAAGTATAAAAATTTTAATCACCTCTAACCGTAGAACATTTGTACGATTTTATCCAACAAATCAAAATCCGACCTTTACGAGATATTTCAATAGAATCATGTATGAACCGAATGCATCTAACAATAATATGAACCAAGCATGAACTAAAGAAAAGGAATCTTTATTTAGGATTTAGTTTTAGGTTTTTTATTAAGCATGAAAAGGAGGGGGTACCTAGTAAACCACCAACTTTTCTGTTCGTGAACCAATATGGACAATTCCTTGTACAATCAATACGTACACATCTATAGAATAAGATCGTTGTTCCTGATTGTATATTAAAGTTAACCTAGTATGTACATGAAGTGTATAAAAACCAAATACCAACAATAACAGTCTTGTAATTTATTTTTCAAGATACGAATTCACAAGAACAAGTCTTGTAGGTTCTTTACAATGAGTTAAAACTATATATCTAGGTTGATTAGTGTACTGCATGTGATATTTCAATTATACAGGTGTTTGAGGGTGAAAACGGTTTCTGCTAATTTCGGTAATTTCGGGTGTGTGGGTGAGAAACGAATTTAAACCCTAAACAATGTACTGCAAGGGAGTACTTTAGATTCGAGAGATCAATCTGTACAAATCCGGCCTAAACCAAGAAATGGACGTTCCAGACTTGCTGTAGTTGCAGGAAATCCTACACTACACCCCTCACTAGAATCCACACAACTAAAACATTTGAAGATGAACAACTATGATTTTTATTGATTAATTCTTTGAATGTTTACAAGACAAAATGGAAAATAGCTAAAGAAATTACAATCACCACAAACTTTCTCTCTCCTAATGACTTGCCTAACACTCTGAAAAAGATCTCCCCTACAAT